>CM040632.1:41216794-41737981 GCA_022818045.1 Neotoxoptera formosana | reverse complement strand
ATATGTCATATAATATTAATATCTATTAATAGCATGTATACAAGGTGTTCCAAATTTTATGTGACAGCAGATTTCACTATGCAATATGTCACATATAATTTGGAACACTCTGTATATCACACAATTTTAGTATTGAAGTGTTTATTCAATATAGAACTTCATAAAATCGTGCTTTTCTTATAAATAATCTTTAAAGTTTAAAAACAAGTAAGGATACCTCATAAAATAAAATAAAATAGAGAACATTATTTAAAATCATACATTTTTTCTTAAAATGAAAGTTATTCACAATCTAATTCTACATTTTATTTTGTACTTAATTTTTAATGATAATATATTTCTTTAATGTAAACTAGTGCCTAAAAATAACGATATGAAATTACTGACTTGATTAAAGCTTTTAAATTGAATAATAAGTAATTATCTTTCAATTTTAATCTAAATTTAATAATAATAAAAAAACTGTAACTGTATTTTATATAGTTTTAAATAAACAGCGTCACTTTAATAAAATTCATATAGAAATATAGGTTTTAAAAATCGTTGTAACAATACCTTATTGTAGGTATAGGTAAAAATTAAATTCAAGGAGTAAGCGACAATTTTTTTTTTAAACCAATATTTTTATACCATGATGTAAACGCCATATTTAAATATCATATTATTTAATTACTAACAGGACATCCAAGTTTGGGGCCGTGCGCTAAAGCAGCTTTTGCACTTGATGTTATAGGTTAATCGGTTAGGTAGGTAGCAAACACGTGTATGGTTTAACTACTATAAACTCGGATGATCCACCCATCCGAGAGCTAGTAAGTAGTAGCTGTGGCCGTTGCTTAGTCCCAGTCGCATTCCGCGACTGGTAGCAGCCAATGCGCCAAGCCAAGCCACATCTAATAATATTAGAACTAACAAATATAATACATTATAAAAGGCATTTCATGATTTAAACCAAGAGCATATTATGAGCAAAACTAAAAATCAATTTTATAATAAAATAAATAATGATATTACTGATATCAAAACTGAAATTCTTAAAAATATTTTAATATGATTATTATTAATGATTTGTATTTATAGTTTTAAATAATTTTAAATACAATTTTGATATATTTATTATATGTCCATAAATATATGAATTTAAAATCGAAATATATAATATATATTAATAAAACCAAACCAATTAGTGTACCTGTGGGGGGATAATAATATACATAATATCTTTTTTCATATTGTTTTATCAATAATTTATGATATAGCTGATATTATAGGTGTTCACTTTACTATTTTAAGCAAATGTTACATATTTATTTTCAAGTCCCCCCAATAAGTCCTCTAAGTACACCACCATTATTGATATTAATATTAAAATATATCAAATTAAAATTCATCAATTTCATATTAATTTATAGTATTTTATAGTATTTTTAAAGCTCTGTCCTCTGTCTATCCTCTAGTATATTTTATAGTCTGTACGGCGTGCTAAATTTAAACATATATTGTGATATTTTTCATGGACGTAAACAGCGGTGGTAAAACCGTTTGCACCCAACGGCGAAAACGCCGAACTGTCCCTACTACTTACTAGCATTGTTATATTCTGTGCTACTAGTCATTACCAAACATGGACATATTCATTATTCATAATAGAATTCTATTATGTCTATGCTATACCAAAGTGTTGCCTGAGCCTGACCACGTTTCTAGAACAAACATAGGCGGAAATCCATTGAAATTTCTGGGGGGGCTAAATTAACTAAAAAAAAACTATATTCAAATAATATGATATAAATCGAAAAACAAAATACTCATTGTGTATTTGTGTTGGTATTTATTAGATTATGCGTTTTTAGACGATAAAGTCCTATCATAGAACAATCCGACCTATCTGCCATCAAAGTAGCGTGTTACCACATATTGTAATTAAAATTTTTTTTTTATTGATAGGTATTGTATACAACAAGTTAATATATTACCAAATATTTACACATGAAACACGACGAAATTTTGGGGGGGCTATTACAATATTTGGGGGGACTAAGTTTGGGGGGCCCCCATTTCCGCCTATGAGAACAAATGTAGTCATGTAGATCATAAATAATATAATATAGTAACTATATTCTTTGTTCGTGGTTTTCGACTGTTCAAAAAACTCAAACTAAAAAAAAAACTAAATTTATAATAACGCACAGAAGTACACAACATCATTTTACACGTACAATTTGAAATGCTCGGATGGCGGACCACACTGATTGTTGATTGTTTAATTTGATGTTGATGATATGCCGCTGTTATCAAATCTGTACTATAGCCTGTTACTCGTTTGTCGTTAGTCTTTGACGTACAGCCCGAGTGTCTAGTTCTGTATACAGTACACGTCTATACGGTTATACGTCAATATAATACAATATATCTAAAACTGTGTGGTCATTGGTCTGTACTTTGTGACTAAAGAACACATCAAATCAAAACCACATGTTCTGCGTGTTTTATGTTCAATAAATAAATATTTAAATTTATTTTCAGACAAGTTTTTCATTTTCATTTGTTTTTGTATTTTGTTGCTGACGCTGTGAACGGTGTACCTGACTATCGTATATCTATTTTATTATTTATTATTGTGTTGTTTAGTGGTTAAAACGTTCGTCAGTTTATTAGTCATTTTATATAATTTTAATAGTTTAATATTAATCTCTAACAAATGTCAAAAATCGTTTTGGAACTATAACATTATAACTATTAAAATTCTATTATTTTGTCAATCTTACAACAACAATGAATATTCCCAACAAATTGCCTATTATTTATACGACACCAGTTTTGATTCCCGGTTTTATTATGAAAATTCAGTTACAAGTTGAAAAATAGTAAGAATACATAATATCTTATACATTAATAAACAATCAATACCTAGTCTTATTATACTTATCTACTTTTAAGATATTTTAAAATGATTTATTTATTAATGACTATTTTAGTGGTTATTTTATAAGATTTCTGCTTCAATCTTTATTATTGTTATGATATTGTTATGGTACTCATTGTTGTTATTCTCTTAAAATAGAGATAGCATACCAAGAGCAGACTGGGCGGCTCAATATATGTGGTACTTAGGCCAGGGGCTGTCAAACACTTGACGATACATATTACTAATACCTTTATTTTAAATACTAAAAAGTTTTAAACCACGACTATTCAGCTAGTATGATAAGTTCAGATCGAACCATACAGTCTATAATATTATGTATATAGATATTAGGTACTGTGTGTATTTTAAATTAATCAAGGGTCGTCAGGCACGGCACTAGAATAAATGAAAATACATGGAGTAGCTCAGATCTTTTTTAACATGGGCTATGGTTTTTTTCAAAAACTACAGTGGTTATTTAGATAAATAATTTAATTTAATTTAACATAACATTCTATAACACATTAACACTTGGTACTTTTCATATTCTAAATTCTAAAAAGTTAATAATATGTATGTACTTTTGAATAAACAATGGTTTAAAAATACTACCATTCAATTTTTTTCCGTGTACCTAATAGACATTCTCTAACACTACTAAATCAAATATGATGTACAATTGTGATAATTAGATTTTTACTTTTATAACATTCAGTATAAACCTTTATAACTGAATGGTTATGCTAGTTTTGAATTTTATTTCATTTATATAAATTTTAATTATTATAGGTAATTAGTATTGAGCAAATGAATTTGATGCCCTGGAATTTTAGGTAATGATTTAGGATAGATACCTATCTTTATCTCCATTCAATATTTTATTTTTACAAATCACAAAATATATTTTGTTGAAATTGTAGACAACAATTATCAATATTTAAAAATAATAATTTAGCTCTTATAAAAATAATATATGATATGATTAACCATTAGGCAATACAGACAATTACCTAGAGCACAAATTGTTTCAAAATATAACTGCTGCTTATAATCTTAATCATATTATGTTACATTTTTTTTTTTTATAACTAATAATTATTATGTTTGAGGTAGATTGTAGATGACTGCAACCATTTTACAATGATTATATTAGCTGAGGACGCATGTCTAGTGTTTAAGAATGCATCAGCAATCATTCAGAGTTACAAATATTGTTATTTATAAAGACTAACTATTTGGAAGATAATGTAGCTACCCCAGTTTGTGAACAGTTTTCAGAATGTATCTTTCAGCTGCCTTAACAAATTGTTCGGGTAAAAGGATTTTTCAACACTCTAAAGCAAGGGTCGCCAACCTTTTCAAACAAGTGAGCTACATTTGAAATTTTTAGTCCCAGGTGATCGACATCCAGGAGAATTTAAGTCTTTAGGAAGAGATTTGTTTTATGAGCAAAAAAAAAAAAGTCTAAGCTCCAAAGAATAAATATTTATTGTTTCTTCATGATAATAATAATAATTCCGATTATTTATTACGCGATCAACCGATAATGGTAAAATTAATTTTTATTATTTTTATAACGATCCTATATTCCTAGAAAGATCGACCAGTCGATCGCGATCGACTGGTTGGCGACCCCTGCTCTAAAGGATTAAGAATTATTAAACTTTTGAAAACCAGTCACAAATTACAATTGTTTTAATGCTCCATCATATTTGGCCATGTATCAAGTGAACCTTTAACTCTGAAAATGTATTTTATTTATTTCTAATGTAGGTATGTAACTAGATAGTGTAAACTGGTATGATGAATGCACTATGCAATAATGCAGGGATGTGCTGGTCTGTGAACAGATGTTGATGTGACTACCAACAATAAGGGTACTGGGGTCCAGATAAATAAAAAGCATGGCCTTTAGACGCATTTCTCCTTAATCCGACACTGAAAACTTATTGCACCTATAGTATAAAAATCTGTAGATAAATAATAATAGTAATGTTATGAAATATCCAATAAAAATGTCCACCAATGGGACTTCAAATTTAATATAAAAAAAAATGCTTGTTCCTTAGTTTACAATCTATATTTAAGTATAATATTAGACATTAGTATATATTATATAGTAGGGATTAACTATTTTATAATTTTTCTTTTTTACATTTTCTTATAAAAAAAATAAATTATTAATTTAAGTTTATTTTGTTTGTTAACATAGTAACACAACTAACATTTTGGGTAAGTTTATGGTTTAATTACTGTTATAATCACATTAAGGTATTTAGTATATTTTCACAGGTTTTACAAGACCTATGAGTATATTATATATTGTATAAATTACAAGAAAATGTAGGTTATTTATAGAAAATAAATATAATTGTAAAATCAATGGATAAAAAGGCCAGTATTAAATTAATTTCTGCCATTTATTGTTTTAAAATACTGAGTCGTATACCTCCCAGTCCGTCTTTGAAGCTTACCATTATGTTATCAGAATTCTATGGTGGTCACCTGTTGCTGTTGGAAAAAGCGACCTAGGGAGATGTATAAAACCTGTTATTGGATCAAAAGATAATTTTGTGTTAGAAATGTGCCTGCAGTAAGGTTTATTATTTTATATGCTTTCAGACGCGGATCTAGAAATCTAAAATGGGGAGAGCTACATTTTTTTCAGATAAAATACAATTATAATTTATTTGTACATAATAGAATCTATTAAATAGATTATAAATAAAAATATTTACAATTTTATTTATATTTTAAATTTATGAATGTTAGATTTTTCTCAAAGTTGTCATAAAGAGAGCAAAAATAATATAATCTTAATTTTGGACATAGATTAGTTTACCTATAAATATAATCCATACCAAGGTGGATTTATAAATCCAGCTTGATCCATACATATAAAATTAATAGTGATGATAGTAGTTCATAAACATAGGCGCTAATAGAGGGGAGGGATTTAGTCTCCCCAAATATCACCCAAGTCCCCCCCCCCCCACAGTTCAAAAGCTAGTAATTAGAACTAATCGTTATATTCTATGGTACTAAGCATGTTTTGGTGGGCTTGAGTTCCACAAAAAATGTATACCATTTGCGCAAATGTTCATTAACTTGGTCTATCTTTAGTTTAAAGACATATTAAAAATAGATTTTAATAAATTAATATTGACTATATATTTTCAGCTCCAATCTATTGAATTATCTTCAAACTAATCATGGTTCAAAATCAATACATTTAGGAGTAATACCAAAAGCTGATTTTGAAAAGGTAGTAAATATTAATAATTTGTATAAAAAAATACAAATAACAGTAGGTTCCTAATCAATATTATTTACAAATTTTAGGTTGATAATATAATTGGAACAGTCGGTCTGGTTTTAAGTGTTATTAAAATTGAATCTGTTCCTGAAGATTTTGTTTTAATCGTGGAAGGAATATGTCGTTTTAAATTGGATGAGAAGATTTCTGAAGAGCCATTACAAATTAATAAAATCATGACTATTGAAAATTATAAAGACCTCCAAGGTAATTAATACGCAATTCAAATATATACAGTGAATTAATAACTAAACATATCATAATACAGGCGATGAAAAGGAAATAAATGAACTCAAAGCTGAGTTTGGTAAAGTGGTGAATGACTTTTTATCATACACTGAACCAAGCATATTTGCAAAAGAAACCTTAAAGGCAAGAGTAATTTTAATTTAAGCTACCCATTGATTAATTTTGTTACCTAATGCTTTGATTACATTACAGGTTTTATTTGATAAACATCCATTGTATCAAACTATTGACTTTTATCTAAAAACGTTTGTACGTGTAACTCCAGCTGATGCCTATGTAATTCTTAGAGCTACAAACTTAAATAATCTATTGAGATTTGTTATAGATTGGTTAAAACGAGAAACAATTAGTATGTAATGTTTTCTATTGAATATTTTTTCATGTGTTTGAAGTATTTAATATTATATTGTTAATATTATAGATGAGAACAAGTATTCAAAGTCTGTTAAAACTGGTTTAATTCCAAACCTTTCTACACTTCCTAATAATATTATTGGTAATAGAGGAATTTTGATCAAGAAACCATTATCAAATGAATTAAATCAAATACATGTAGCCATTAAGTCAGTATGATCTAGATAATATGTTATGTATAAATATTATTATTAATTAGTTAATATTTATTTATTTTTAATATCATATGTATTACCTAGAGATTCTGGCATGCCGGCATCAATACATCAAGTGATTATGAAAGAATTTCAAAGACTTCGGGAAATGAGTACTATCAATCCTGATTATTCTGTATCTATAAATTATATCAGTTATGTTGCTAATTTACCATGGAACAAACGTACAGATGAAACTTTAGATCTAGAAAAAGCTAAAAATGTAGATTTTTATCAAAATATTAGTTTTGAAATTAAAATTAATTATTTTATATGCTTTTAGGTATTGAAATTAAATCATTATGGTATGGATAAAGTGAAAAATAGAATACTGCAATTCATTGCTGTAAAAATTTTGAATCCAGATCGACGTGGACCTATACTTTGTTTTATTGGGCCACCTGGTGTTGGCAAAACATCTATTGCTAAAGCCATTGCCAGTTCATTAAATCGAACATTTAAAAGGTTTAATTAACTAACTAATATTCAAATATTGATATAAATAATCACTGTATTGTATTATAACCAATAACCAAACAAATTTAATTTGTTTTAGAATATCATTAGGTGGTATAAATCATTATTCGGATATTAAAGGACACAGAAAAACATATGTCGGGGCTATGCCTGGTTGTATAATACAAGCAATTCGTCAAGCAAATACCAACAATCCTATTATTTTATTGGATGAAATTGATAAGATGGTAAAAAATTAAAAATAATATCACTATAAATTAATAATTATTATTTATTGAAAAATTATTTGTCATTATAGTTTGATGTGCATACATTTCTTGTTTATTCATAGTATAAAGGTTCAAGTGGTGATCCCGCTGCAGCATTACTAGAAGTTTTAGATCCTGAACAAAATAGCTCATTTGTTGATTCATATATTAACTTGCCATTTGATGTCAGCCAAGTGATGTTTATTTCCACAGCTAATAGTGCTGCTGGTATACCACAAACATTGCGAGATCGAATGGAGATAATTTATTTGGAAGGATACACACAAGTATATTATCATGTTAATAAACAGAAATAATTATTAAACATTTTACTACAATTCATAGGATGAAAAAATGCAAATTGCAGAACTTTATTTGATTCCCAAGATACTTAAAGATCATAATATGAATGAATTACAGATAACGATTGGCAAAAAGACTATAAAAGATATAAGTATGTATTCTTATTTATTATTATCTACTGTATTACTTAATAGTATATAAGTTTAAGTTTTTTAATTTTGATTAGTTCAAAAATATACTAAGGAAACTGGTGTGCGAGAATTGCAGCGTAAACTTGAAGTTATTTGTCATTATATTGCTGTAGACATAGTTGAAAATGGTGATAAAAAAAAAAAAGACTATGTGATTACTCCAGAATTATTGTTGAATATTCTTGATGTAAGTACTTTAAAGGAAATTGTTTTTTTTTATGAAATTTGTAATTTAAAATGAAATGTTTTAGAGTGAAATTTATGATGTGAAAAATACACTGGTAGAAGAAAGTTCTAATAGAATAGGTGTTGCCATTGGAATGGCATGGTCCCCAGTTGGTGGTAAAGTTCAAATTATTGAAGCAACCAAATTGCACGAGAGTTATGGGAAAAATCGCTTAATTCTAACTGGTCTAGTTGGCCGGAGTCTGCGAGAATCTGTTGTAATAGCACAGCATTGGATACAATCATTTGTAAAAAAAGTAAATAACTATATTTTTTTTAGTTTGACACAAATAACTGAAGTCTCCAGTATATTATAAAGTATTTTTTTATTATTTATTAAATAGAATGAAGTTAACGTACACAATTTCTGTGTTCATGTTCACTTACCTACTGGCGGAAATCCAAAAGATGGACCATCTGCTGGGATTACAATTGCTTGTGCATTAATCTCTCTTTTCTGGAAAATACCATTGAGGCCAATGATTGCAATGACTGGAGAAATATCATTGAATGGATATGTATTGCCTGTATGTATAATGTTTCAATAATGTATTTAATTAGTAGTTTTCTATGTTTGATTTTTGCCTTAAAAGGTGGGTGGTGTGAAAGAAAAAATTTTAGCTGCATACAACTCAAATATTAAAACTATCATCATACCTGATCTCAACATGAAAGATTTAAAAAAAATACCTAACGATATCAGAGTAAGTATACTTAAAATATACTTATTTTACTAATATGAAAAATCATATTTTTGTGTTCAAATTGTTCATTTCCTTTACTCAGAATTTATATTTTGTGTACATTGATTTATAATCTACTAGCTGATCAAGTGCACTTCGTTGCCTATTAAAAAAATTAATAATGATGTTACGTTGAGGGCAAAATACATACCATAACCTATTTCAACCCTTTACAGCCCGTTTTTAGTATTAAAGTAGCCTTTATCCTTTCTCAGTGTCTAAACTATCTATGTACCAAATTTAATTTAAATAGGTTCAGTAGTTTCGGAGCCTATTCAATACAAACAAACAATCAAATCTTTCCTCTTTATAATATTAAGTATAGTATAGATAAAATATGTAACCATTGACAACCCTATAAATAAACAGTACATAGCAACCATGGTTACCAATAGCAACCATTTATAAACAATTATTTCCATCGTAAATCACAAAATCCCTGTGTTAGCACCTTACATTACCCCCCTCACCTCACCACTGTGTGAATCTAAACCATCCAGGGCGTCACTCTAACTTATACAAAAAAAATGCATTAAAATCGGTCCAGCCGTTTAGGAGGAATTCAGCGTGTGCAAAACATCGTACTAACCTAAGAGGCCATAACTCCTGAACCACATATCACGCAGCGTACAAACTTCACAGAAACCCTCTACATATGAATCTTAATATGCCCTGAAATTGTTATCGAAATCGGTTCGGTGGATCTTGAGCTATAAAATTTATTCAAAATGTACACTTATTTTTATATATATAGATGATATTGCTTGTCATTTATAAATATTCAATTTGTTTTAGGAGGATTTAAATATTATTCCAGTGAAAAATTTAGAGGAAGTATTAGATATTGTTATTCCTGGAGGATTAGCATTCCTGCAAAATCCAGTTACAACGATGGATATATGTAAACTGTAGTCCTAGTGTTACAGACTATTAATTATATTTTCATTTCTATTATTTTAATCAATATTAAATGTAATTTATAAAATAAATGTTTTAATACTAATAAATTACCTAATGAAAACAAATTGAATGGACAAATATAAAATATTCATCAGGTAGCCATTACCTATGCTTAAAATTTAAATAAAACATATTTTTCCTTTTGGAATTTTAACTAGTATTACAGCTTATTAGAATTACAACATTAACCAACTCAGAGAACAATATCTCTATAATATTGTAAAAAAATATTTGTTGATCAATGTTATAGATTTCAAATTATGTTTATGAAACAAAAGATAAATATCAATAGATCATAACTTCTCTAGGGTCATCATTTGCTGCGTACACATTTTATCAAGAGCATCAATAAATTAAAGTGCAATTAATATTTTTTCCCCCATATTTTCTATTAAAAAAAAACTTACTGTGAATTGCTATAAAGCAATGTTTTTAAGAATCTTTTAACTGAAATGCTCTGTAATCAAATACTTTTTGATAATCATTCATTTATTGTAAGTAACAAATCTGATCAAAAAACAAAATTAATCAAAACTTTAAAAACTTGTTTAACAGTTAAAACACAGTTGTACTGATCACATGGAAATCTTTAGTAAGACAGTTAGTTAAATTTATGTTTCTATACATTTTTACCCTATTTTGCACACTAAATGGTTTTAGATGGTTTTTCTTAATTTACATTGTTATAACCATGCATGTTATGAAATCGCTTAATTTAGGATCTTTGAAACAAATGTGCATGTCAACCAACATGTAAACAAACTCCCATACTATTTTTTTTGTTGATCTTTAACAAATTGAATTCAGATATAGAAACTAAGATGGTCTGATAAAACTAGTTATGAATACAAATAAATTCAAATTGTCATTAAAATTCTCTCCACGGCTGAGAGTAAATCCAAGTGGTCTTTGAACAGACCATGGCATAAAATGGTTTTTAATATAATCTGAACTTATGATAACCAACACGCAATAATAACTATCTGATGGCCAAATTTTAACTAGCTTTAAAAATTGATACCTTAGCTAACTTTAAAATAAACCAAGGAAACTTAATATTGGTTAAAATAAACCAATGATTATAAATCCTGTATGAAAATAATATTTACCATGTCACATGACACCAGTCCATCTAAAAACATACCCATGATACATAGACTAAACACTGGCCATGAACATATTTAAGCTTTTAATCCTCCACAATGCAATAATGGTGCAGCAGTAGTCATATCCATACTGTATTACTGTAAAACATCAGATCAGTATCATCAAAATATGCAAGGAACGTCTCACTGAGGATTGTGTTCTAACTACAGATTATTAGGATATGCAGTATATCTTAATTTGTGGTTAAAACTGAGAGATCATTAGTTCTTGCTAAAATATAATTACTGTTATAGAAAACATCATACAAGTAAGTTGCCTGTCATTTAAAATTCAAATTTAAAAATGTTTTGAAAATACGAAAATTTCCCTAAGGTGATAATAGCTAGGTTTTCCAAACATCCCAATTTCACCAACTAGGACTCCATTCAGTCGTACAAAATTAAAAAAAAAAAAATGTATTATCATTATATAGAAACAACTAAAGACAATATCTTCTGTTTACAACAAAATATTATGTAGAACAGTAGAAGAAATGATAAAAGATTAAGATTAACTAAGTTTATGCTGGAAAATATTAAAAAGTGCAAATAATATGCTTATTAGCAAAGCTTGTTATGTAAAAAAATAAAAAATTATAAAGTATTATTTTTATTTTCATAAAGTTCATGGCAGAAATAATAACAAACTAAAAATATTTTATAAATAAAACACATAGTTAATAATTATATCAAAATTTATCTTGTAAATGGTCCAATGGTGGCTGCTTGACATTTAACAAGCAAACAGAATTCTTGCCTTCAGCACCACAGCCAGTAAATAGCACAGCACAAAGTGCAAATGAAGACATTGCTGCCCAATACTTTTCGCACCACCGATTTACTAGATCTAAATTATTTTTATTTTTTAGTTGCATGTGTGCCATGCAAAACCGATTAGTTGTGTCTTCCATTGATTTACACACAGATTCTAATACAACTTTGTTGGTTGAATGCTCCTCAATACATAATTTGGATGTTGAAAATATATTATCATATGCTGCCATTAGGTTCTTTTTCAGATGAACTTTACCTGTAAAATTTTAAAATTCATGTTAACATAAGAAAATAAGTTTTTTTTTTAAATTTAATTATTATCACATAATGTTTTATATATTGGTAATTTTATATACAGCTTAATAAGAAAAAAATATAATAGATTAATAAAACTAAAAGAAATGTACAAGGAATATATTTATTTTGTACAATATAAAGGTTAATTAATTTGGCAAGCAGTAGAACCTTGATAGTAGATAGGAGAAACAAATTCAGACCACATTATGTCTGTACTACTGGAGATTATTTAAAAAGGTTCACAAATGTTCAACACATTTTTTCTAAAACATTTAAATTGTTTGTCTGAACAAATCATTTTTACATTCAAAATATAAAAACTCTTTATTATTGTTATTACTGCTGTCAATAAACAATATTCACAGCTAACATTTTTCTACTTTTAAATAATTTTGGAGGGGGGAGTCCAGTCCGATACGGCCCCTAATACAGCATTGAGTGTACTTATACAAAGAGTCCTACTTAAGGGCGAAAATGTACCATAATCTGTTCAATGCTGTTATATTAAAAAAAGCAACTGAATGATGATAAAATGAGGGAACACCAATATTGATTAGAGAGTGAAGATTAATATTATCAATATTACTATTTAGTAAATTATAGATGAATGCTATACCAAAAAACAATCATTAAATTCTAAGGTGGAAATAGTAAAAAAAGGACTTAATGATTCATATTTCATAATACTATGAGTACATAAGAGTTTGATCGAGATTTCAAATAATAATTTTTATGATTAAGGTTCCAAATTACAAAACGATCGTCCATACGTAAAGATGGGTCTAATTAAAGAGTTGTTATAAAAAGTGGACGAACTTTTCAAAGTTCAAAAAATCAAACTGAACTTTAGGCGTTAGCTTTGAGTTTGAAACATATTTTTAAAAAAAATAGGTATTAAACGAAATATTTGGTATGAGTTTAGTTTAATGTAGAATAATTTGTTCAATTAGAGTTAGACATCAACACTGAATTGTTCCAAACGACATATGCATAGGCGCCAAGATTTGAAAAAACCATTGGGTGCTCTAAGCAAAAAGCCCCCCAATTAAAACATAGTGTGTAAAGACTTCCAATCATCCATTCTTAACAGTGATAATTTTTACGCTGTGTCTAGAACACCGGGCGCCCGGTTTTATATTAGAGCACCGGGCGCCCGATCATTCTGTAGAGCACCGGGTCACGCTGTAAATATAAAACATACACTTATCCATTGTTGTATGACATTTAATATTATGGTATAAGAGTTCTCTGATAATTGTTAATTAATAGTTAATACAAATAATATATAATAATAATTAATAATATAAATATATGAATAGTAAATATAAATAATATAAGTTCACACAGGTTCTTTGAGTAACTGCGCTTTAGGCTTCATTTTATGTGGACGATCTCCACGACACTTGGGGAAAAACCAACCTTTTGGTTTTGTTGATGATGAAACACAAGAAAAATGAAACCATTCTACTGGACATAAATCATTATCGCAAATTCGCAACATATCATCTTTCCGTATGAAATTTGTTTACAAATACAATAGGTTGGTTCATGTGAATCGACAGCTATAATATCCCTATTTCCATTTTTTTTAGTTTCGGTTTCTGTTTTTTGAGCCAGTGTTCTTCCAGCTCTAAGTCTTTTAGGAAGGCCAATTGTTGTCAAAATTGCGCCTTTTGGCCTTTTTTCCCAAAAAAAATGGAAATAGGGATATAGCTGTCGATTCACATGAACCAACCTATTGTATTTGTAAACAGATTTCATACGAAGAGATGATATGTTGCGATAATGATTTATGTCCAGTAGAATGGTTTCATTTTTCTTGTGTTTCATTATCAACAAAACCAAAAGGTAGATGGTATTTCCCCAAGTGTCGCGGAGATCGTCTACATAAAATGAAGCCTAAAGCGCAGTTACTCAAAGAACCTGTGTGAACTTATATTATTTATATTTACTATTCGTATATTTATATTATTAATTATTATTATATATTATTTGTATTAACTATTAATTAACTATTATCAGAGAACTCTTATACCATAATATTAAATGTCATACAACAATGGATAAGTGTACGTTTTATATTTACAGCGTGACCCGGTGCTCTACAGAGTGATCGGTCGCCCGGTGCTCTAGACACAGCGTAATTTTTGTGTGAAGCTCTGCACCGCAAACAAATTTTAATAGGTGTTTGAGCACCTAGGCACTTGTCTACATGGCGTCTATGGACATATGATTAAACAAGTTGTTCAAGACCACATTTTCGAGATTGACCCACCTCTTTTTATAATGCATATTTATGGACTTGGTTTGTAAATTATTCATTATTGGAATAATTAAAATTAAACTAGATATTAAATATTAATAAAAATATTATGTTTGAGTTAAAAAGATATTGTAGTGTTTAAAATTTTAAATCATTTCAAAACATTAAAATATTATATTGTCAAGAATTTTAATCTGTCATATTAAAATGATAATCACCTTTGGCGGAACTTTCTGAAACACTCTGCAATAATGCTAAGAACTTTTTAAATGTTTCTATATGCTTGACATTTATTTTTGTTTTTGTATTAACAAACTCAGCTAATCTCTTCTGACCAACTAAATATGCATCTCCGTAAGTTAGTGCTATAAATAAAATAAAATAACATTAAAAGGTGAGAATTAATTTTAACATTGAAACATACATTTGCATAGTTTTAGTTGTACGAGTAACATAGTAGCACGGCTGTCTTCAATAGAATCATGTCCAAGATTACCACATTGAATATTCATATCCAAAAAATTTTTGGCCAAAAGTTTTAATTTACTCTTAGACCCTTTATTTCCATTCAAGTTGAAAATAATACTAGTGTCTATAATGTATGGATGGAATAACTACAAAATATCTATTATCAAAAACTGTTCTTTTAGGTGAAACATTTTAAACTCAAGATATTTTTTTATACCTTTAATGCTTCCAAGTCACAATTTAATGATTGTCCAATCAAAATTGAATCTGGAGATAATAATTTTATTATATCATTTTGTACATCTGTTAAAGTGGTTTTAACATCCTTAAGTTTTGAAGCTGTGATTCCAGAATATACAGTTAGATAATTAGTAATTTTGTTTGTGGGTTTCACCAAAGACTCATATATTACCTAAATAGTAAACATAATTAAAAAAAAAAAAAATACAAAATACACTTTAAAGTAGGTTGGAATGGTATTTTTGATATATATTTGAAGGAATAATATTACTTTGTTTGATGAAGCAAATGATGCTTGTTTCATTAAAACATTTTTAAGTGACAAAATACACAACTCATATTAAAAACAAGAGATTTTTTTAAAACCCACATCACCCTGACAAAAATTAGGGTATGTATATGAATATATTACTGGCAAATTCATTATTTTGAAAAACTGATTACAACATTTAGGTACGTTACCTGAAAAAGGTTTGCCTTCCATGGTATAGAAGTTTAGTTTTTAGAGAAATTATAAACTAAAAAGTTTAATCTATTGTTATGTCTAGAAGCTCAACCAACATAACATATGGTACAAACATATGGTAACATAACATACGCCTGACCATGATCAGTAAGATAAGGAACTTAATTCTTAAAAATTCCTTCATATATACATATTTTAATTTTAGATTCAGAGCAGAGTGATGGTTATATTGATTTTACAGTGAATTTTAGATTAATTTTTTTTGTGTGTCTTTACACACTATAAATAGTTGAAATAATAATTTGATTTTCAACTTCAGTATTTTATCTTGTGGGAGATGAATCTAGTACTTTTGAGAGGTCAAAACTAAAAATTACCATTTACCAAAAGTTTCTTAAGCGTCAGGAAAATCAAAAAAAAAAATTAAGAAAAACTGAAATTGTTATGCAAACCAGTTTTTGACGAAATTGATTTTGTTTTTTGGATGTAACTCTAAAAAAAATAACCATAGATACATGATATTTCCACCGAGTGTTTATACTAGCATCTCTTGTACACCATATTTTTAAGCCTATTAGTTGGCATAAAAATGTCTCGGTTTTTATTGGTTTTATTGAAATTATTTTTGATGAAGGTTCCTTATAAGTTGTTATTAGAGTAACTTGAAAAAAAAGTTGAGCCTAAATTGACAATAATATTTAATGAGTATTTAAAACTAAACATTTTACAAAATTCATCAAAATCACAAAAATTTGAAATAGAAATTCATAAAAATGTTATTGTTAAATCTAATATTTGAAATTTAAATAAAAATACAATAATAAAATTTAATTTTTTTTAAATCAAATATTTGAAAATGTAATACAAGATTCCTCATATATTTTCCCACTTTAATAATGAAAAATTTTACCAGAAAGTCAAATCAATTTTTTTATGAGCATTTGAAATTCAAATTTTTTTAATTTGGATAAGTAGTAAACTAACAAATTTTTATAATATTTTCTACTGAAAGCAAAACACACTGCAAAACCAGGTAATAGAAAAATGTAGGTTCAAAAGAGATCAATTACTAAGTATATATAGAACGCATATCACAGGATAAGTTCTAATTAGGTAAATTAGTAAGTATAAATAGAAAGAACAAAATACCCCTAACATTCAAATAAAGGTGATTTTCATTGGTGTATGGTTGGGTGTTCTGATCTCTTAACGACCATGGTCAGTCTCTATACAGTGTTAAACTATAACATTTTAAAAGAACAATAAAAAATTATTAATAGAAAAAAAAAATTTTTTTAATTATTATTATACAGAGAATTCATTAATATGGATTTAAATTCTTATTAGTCAACACACATATCAAGAATTTTTTCTAAAATCCAAAATTCCGTTATTCTGCATGACACTAGGGACATCGTGTATATACCAAATCAAGGTATATACAATTGAAATATCACTCGGCCTACAGTTCATATTTATTAATAACAACTTACTTCTAATTGTTCATTAACAATGGAAACTCTAGTAAGTTCATTTCTACCAATAGATGTATAACACATTTCACAATCAAGTGCATACATTGGACTGTCATCGGTAACAGGCAAGTAATGATTTTTTGTAAAACGGAAGCCATCCATTGTAAATTGACGTTTATTGGTAGGTAAAGGATAATTGTGAATCATCATTTGATTTAAAGACATCAGTAAGCGTGTTCGTGTGCAAATTTCTTTTGGTTTTAATGTTGGCTCTGAGACTTTATCATCAGTTATTGAAGTTGTAGTGTCAGTATCTATTGAAAAATAATTTTATTATAAGTTATTATTTATGACATTATTTTCAAATTTTTTTTTTTGCCAATAAACCATTTAAAAAACTTTTAAAAACACGACTTAGTATTTACCATAATCAGCACACCAACTTGGGGGTAGCTCAACTTCAATAGGAGGTAAAAATTTATACTTCAAAAACATTGGCAAAGAATTATTAAAACGTGAAAAATCTTCTTTAGAATTTACTTCACATCCATCGATTATTAAAACACAAGTTTGATTTAAGTTGCATTGCATTTCTAAGCTCGACCATCTAAAATGTTTGGATAATTTTTTTACAAAATGATTAAGTATTTTGAATAACATAACAACTCACTTTGGAACATATTTTCCTGGACCATAAACAGAATATAAAATTAACTCATTTAGGTCAGAAGGTAATAATGGACTTTCACTGAAACCACTATCATTTAACTGTGCCAATAGTCCACGGGCATTAAGTAATATTCTCGGGAAAGTCTGAAAAAATAAGTTTATTATATTTAATAATGTAATCATTTTGTTTTAGTTAATGGTGAAAATGTATTATAACAATACTAGTATATTCATTTTTAATGTCTTTAAACTGAGTCAGTTACACTAATTAAAAAAATTTGTTTTAAAATACACTTTTAAAGATGATTGACATTTGAATATTAATATGATAAAATATCAACTATCAAACTATTTGTAAGATTATATTAAACAATGTAATTGATTCACTAAAATATGTGATATGAATTTTTAATAAGTATAAACATAGAGAGTACAATTGGATTTTTCACCATACCATATCATGTAATTTATAGAATTATGATTAGGAAGATAATACTATTGAAAAAATATCTTTTTATGCCAGTAGATTTAATACATTTTGTTATCTATCACAGAATTTGACTTAAAATATTGCATTGTTATTCTATATGAATTGCCAATATCTTTAAGTTTAAACAGTTAGACAATAGATTTAACTTTATCTGTTTCCAATTTATAGTTCATAAGGTATTTCAAAACCATTTAAAATATGTGTTAATTAAAAAAATGCACTAAGTAGACAAAAATAATCGTTATAGTTCCATCCATTACATGGTGGCAATTGTTACTCTTAAGCATATTTAATAAATAACAAAAAGTATGTATTTAACTATTGACTTATTCCATTGAGTATAAATCGATAGATATAATCAATATTTGTACTATTTCATGTATGTACAAAAAAAGGTAAATTACCTTAATTGAACTTTATGAATTTAAAATTTTTTTAAGTAATTTGCGGAAAATAAAAAACATTTATTTTGTTGGACTCACTTTCAAAATTTTTTTTTTCTCTTTTAAATAGAGTTTTAATTTTGTGTACTCTTCTTCGGTAAGTGTTTTCACACCGTTGGTGGGCAGAGGTTGTTCGCAAGTACGTTTGTGCTTGACGGCTGGTTGAGCGCTCGACAATGACAACGACAACGACGACTTCTCAGTCAACTTTCGCTTGCCCATATTAATTGCTACCAAGTGCGAACTTGGATGTACAGGAATCACCGAGGAGCTGTGATCAACAAACAGACCACGTGCTCAGCAAAGTATAATCTGAGTTCTGTGCCTCTGTAGTATAGTAGAACGGGAATAGTAATTAAAGCATTAAGTTATTAAAGAATGATAATTTCACTCAAGTCCATAAATGTCGTGACCGTGTATTCCTTACATTCAAAGATCGAGGGACCGTGGTCGCGCCTACCGGCACTCGTGAGTAGTGATTCAAAAGTTAAGTCAAAACACTGAAATAACTTGTGAGTCGTGACGTATTGATAATACATAATTTTGTACTATAATTTATATCTATGCGTAAATGTTGTTGTTATGGTTTTCGACGGATAACGCGCGATAACGACCTCGTGATGGTTGTGATAAGAAACACGTCGATCAGTATGGCCGCCGACAAGATTGTAAAAAGTCTTTCTCGGCTTCAATCCTAGCCAGCTGCATCTTCAGCTGTTTTCCGTGTTTTGTTTGACGACAAATCGTTATTGTATAATATCAGTAATATCGGTGTTAAGTACTTATGGTTATGAGTTATGTAGTTATGTTTTCCATTTTCACTTTCTACATTTCTAGACTTCCTATAATTTCCATACATCTAGTCGAGTTCTAGGCTAGCTCAAATGCTCTCACCCTAATTTTTAACCCTCTCACGACGACCACCGTCTTCTCACCCTCTCACCATCGAACGCAGCAGTGCAGCACCCACTGCGGCACTGCGCGGCTGCCTATCGAAGTATCGAACCGTTCCACTCGACCTGTCTACGGCTCGCTCTCTCGGTACTCGTAGAAAAGTACACCGTGCTGGTGCTGCGACTGAGCGACTCTGAACTCTGAAGAGTGAACTGAGTGAAGACCGAACTCGCCAGTGTACACACCACTTGTGTTCTCGCCCGTTGCGTCACGTCCCAAGACCCAATATACTCCGACGACGACGACGACGACGACACCCTCCTCGGCATGCAACCGTTGACGTTGCCGTTCAACAGCGCCCAGTCCGCGAACACCTGACGTAGAAATCCAAGTTCCACCAAGGCGGGTCACCACTCACCACGGACAGACACACGCGTCCTTTTGTCCGGGCGGCGTTAGCTGCTGTGCTCCCTCACCCCCCGAAAGCCGGCGGTACCCCGTCGGACAACTAGTGAGTTTGGAAACGGTTTTTGGGAAGCCACCCCATCAACGCATGTGTCCCGTAGACCTTGACTTGTCGTTATTACTTATTATTATTATTATTATTATCATTGGGTATTGTGTCTGCGAGTGCGTGCGCGCGTGCCGCCGAACACAATAGCAAATTGGCGGAATTTCTTGACCGACGTCGATGTGCATTACCTACCTTAGTTTATTATTATTTTCCCTCGTCAAATAGTTCGCGTCACGTTTTTAGTTTTTACCTTGCCCGATCGATTTGCGACACGTCTTTCCGTTCGTTTTTCAGACGGGATTTTTGTTCTTTACTTCGAGTTCTAGTTTTTTACGCTGTGTTATCAACGAGGTCGCTACCCGCTGCCAAGTGAAATGCACTCGGCACCGTCGTATCTGCCTATTTATTTATAGTGATTGTAGCACAGATAGTGCACTAATTTCCGAATAAATCACTGCTAATAATTGCAATGTGCATTGCAAAATCGTGACGTTTCTTCAGTGACTGCATTGGTAGGTGTTTTTTTTCACGGTTGCAGGACGATCGATTGTTATTATTGACGACCTCGTCTTCTGTCCGACAGTGCTATGGTGATTTTGTTTTTACACTCTAATCCGCCAACTACCTGCTGCTTTATTCCAATGTTTTTTTTTCGTTTTTGAGTTGAAGACGTTTTCCGTTGTTTTGATTTCTGCATAACATTATGTGTACCTAGGTCAAGTTAAATTCGCTTACTGCTGTTCCATGACTGTTATAACATTTTTTTTCCTTTTCATCCAAAGATGTTAGTTGGTAAAGGTAATCATTATCTAATCGACTTAAACAATACTAAAATACATTTAATAAAATAATATAAATCAATTTTTACCTAGGTATACCTTTACCTAGGTATATTTAGCATTAACATGCAATATAAAGCTACACTATTTAATTTCTATATTTTATCAACTATACAATTGTAGATTATGAAGTATTCATAAATTAATCCCAAGTTAAATCGTAATAAATAATTTCATAATTTATAATTCATTAGATGCATATTTAATTTAATTGTAAAGTTTGTTGCTCCAAATTTGATTCTGTTGCCTCGTTTATTATTATAATTCATATATTGGCATAATGAAAAATCATAACTCAATTAAGTTAAATTTATACTAAATTAAAACAGTTTAAAGTTAGAATATCTAATTTAAAAACTGTTATGACAGGTAGTACTTTTGCTGTAATAATGTAAGTTATATAGAAATGTGACATAAAGAAAAAAAATCATTTCAAATTATGCAATTCAACAAATTTTCTAGCAAATCTGTGCAGGCCTGTTCTTATGTTATATTCTTATATTTATACTGTTATAAAAATCATTAAATTAAATAATTTTATCTTATATTTTTTAAAGATATAAAATGAGAAACCGGAGCAGATTTACAAGTCAATCTGATCAGTCAGATGATCAAATTTTTACACCAGTTGTTCACACAAGGTAAAATATACCCTATTGATTATTGTATACCTTTTCATTCATTATATAAATATATAATATAACTGAGTTATATTTAATGATACATATAACTTTAAGGTCTAAGTTTTCATCTATGCATCATACACGTGGAAGTAGTGATCGCCATGAAGGAGATGATTCAATCAACATTGGTAAAATACTAGTTAAATAATTTAATGTTAAAAACCTAAATACTTAAAAATATTATATCATAGAAGGAACTAGAAGAAGTACCAGAAAACGAAAGTTAAAATATGAAAATTATAGTGACACTTGGATTGTTGGTTCTCAAGCACTTAAAGGTTATCCAAATATGGTAAATGAAGAAGGAGATGGTAAACATTAATTTATTTAAAGTTCATAATTTTTGTTTACAACAATACTCAAGTATATACCTAATAAATATAATATATATTTAGTTGAACGTAGAATCACCAGAAATTATAGATTAAAACAAGAAGTTGATGATGACGAAGAAGACGATGAAGAAGATGATGATGCTAATGCTGACGCTGAAGCAAATGCTGATAACCAAGAAAATGAAGAAGAAGAAACCAATCATAACTTATCACAAAGTATCAATTCTAAACAAGATGGTAAACATGTGTCTGTTACAACTGAAAATAACGATAGTCGTCCAAGAACAAGAAGAGCTGTAGCTGAAGCTAGTGACAAATCTAATGACCAAAATATTGATAATGTTGATTTATATACTCGTATAAAACGCACACGAAATAAAAATCAAGCTAAACCTGGTTAGTTTAATATTTTACTATAAAATGTTTGATAGATAATAATGTATTCTGTAAAATTTAATTTTATAGCTGCAACAGAACAAAGCAGCGATGAATCCATGAGTTCTGAAGAGATGAATAATTTGAATATTGAAGATTATTTAACATCTATTAAGAAGTTGAATGGCAAAAAAAAAAGGAGGACTATACGATTAAAACAATGCAGCATCAGACAATCCAATCGACCTAGGTATTATAGATACAGTTTGCGTAAGGTTAAACCTACTGTCCAAAGATTTCAAATACATGCGGAAAAAAATACAAGTAAGTTTGATAAGTACCTTTTTATATTTTATTTTGGTAATGAGTAATTTAAAAATTATTTCTCATAAGTAGAATTCTTATTGTTCAGTTATCCTCAAAACCTCATTGATTATTACTGAAACAAATTTAGGTACCTACCTATTGACTTTTTTTTTTATACATATAACGGATTATTATTTATTACTTATTGAATCAATTCAATTTTATCTGTTCTATATTATTACATCATGCACCCCCTAAAGTACTTTTTATTTTAAATAAAATTGGACTACACTTTTAAATTTAATAATTTATTTTATTTTCTGTGTATTTGATGACATTATACTTTAATAATTTAATATGTTTCAATGTTGTCTCTCAATTAGATGCTTGATCAGTGGCATAGCTAGGAGGCGTGGGTTATGCCCCCATCTAATAAAATAATATAGTACCTATTTATACCAGTGATATTTATTAATTGTTTGGTTAATAAACGGTTAAAAATAGTAGTTGGGAAAAGTTGAATTCCTTACAATAATTTGTGTTGTATTACAATTTTTAAACAGCTCCTCCTCCTAGATTGAGCTCCAGCTATGGTACTGTGCTTGATGTCAGTGGCGTAAATTGGCCTCAATATCTGGTGATGCAGATAAATATTCTAATTTCTAATTCACCAATACTCAGGGTTGGGCAAGATACTCAAAAAGCAGTATCTAGATACTAGATACTTGGCTTTAGAGTATCGCGATACTAAATACTCAATACATTTTAATAAAATTAGTCACTGGTTTTTTAAAATAATATGTTTATTATTATGGGGATGACCACTTCGATAAATATGGCAAATAAAGTAATAAAAATTGACACTTATTCAGTAATAATAAAACAAATCAATTATGACATTACGTAATCTCGTTGTCGTCAATGATGCAATAATAATTACAATACAATTACAGAACAATTAAATTATAATTATAATTATATCAATAATAATTCTACATTAAAAATTATATAAATACATAGTAAAAATAATTTTAGTAATAACATAATTTCTAATAAGGTACAGACGTAAAATCCAATTCAATGTGTGTGTGTCGCAGATATATATATCACATATATAACTATATTTTATGATTTGTCGGTACTGAAAAATAATTTCCAAAGGCAAGATACTAAAAAAGCAGTATCGAGATACTAGATACAAGATACAATTGTATCGAAGATACTGCCCAACCCTGCCAATACTCAACTTCATTTGTAAATCCCCACCTATAAACAATTCATTATCCTCTTACAAAATGTAAAAGCATTGAATCCTTTTAATATTAAAAACTTTATAATTATTATAACATTTAGAAAAAAAAAACAATTAACAATTTTTTATTTTAAACCGAGTTATTGGTCAAAGTTTATTAAGAGGATGCCATACCCGCATGTGTTGTCTGTTATTACATTTTTTGTTGTTGTAAAAAACAACAATATTTGATAAATTTCAATGAAATAATGAAAGATATACCAAAAATATAATTGAATAGCTGCACATAATAACATTTAAGGTGTACTATGATAAACTGCATAGAAAAAAAGTAAAGTCTTAGTTGTAAATTAAAAAGAAAATTGTATGACTGGCTGCTAAAATTAAATTATTTGTGTAGTTTATAATTCTATTACCCACCATTACCATCTGTGACTTTATTATATGCCTGTTTTCAAACTTATATTAACTATCATATTAATAAACTCAATTTTATAATATTATTTGGTTATATATAACTATTATTTATTTATAGGAGCTATAAAAACTCCTTCAAAAATGGTGAATGGTCCAAGAAAACGTCGTTCTTCATCTTCATCTGATTCAAGTTCCTCTGGTATAACTGATAATGATTTAGAAACATCAGTTAACCAAACTCAAGTTATTAAAAAACCCAAAGGTCATACAAGAGATGATAAAAGTAAAAATAAAACATCGCTAGAAGATATAAAACCAATTGTAGTAGACAGTGGTATTGGTTTTCATAATATTGGCGGCTTACAAGAACACATTGACTGTCTTCGAGAAATGGTTGTTTTCCCAATGATATATAGAAATGTTTTTGAAATGTTTGCACAACATCCAGCAAAAGGAGTGATTTTCCATGGACCACCTGGAACAGGCAAAACATTACTTGCCAGAGCTTTAGCTAATGAATGTAGTAAAGGTGGACAAAAAGTATCATTTTTTGTACGTAAAAGTGCCGATGTATTATGCAAGTGGGTTGGTGAATCAGAAAGACAACTTAGACTACTTTTTGATAAGGTAAATTATATAAAGTTTTAATGGAAAAAGATTTTATTTCTAACAATGTATTAAAACTTAAAGATAATAAATATTAGTTGTGGTTGAGACTTTCTTTTAAAAATAATCCAATTTTCATATTCTTCCTAGTCTAAAACCATGAAGATAAATTATACATTTTAATTAACCTGTAGGTTTTTTAATTAAAAGTTCCTATTTATTATATGGGAAATAATCTTGAAAATATTTCAGTTTAATTTTTATCCATATTTTGAATTGCTATATTCTGCAATAACAGTATGTAAAAACTAAAAATATGATTATTGTTTTTACTTATTACTAAATAATTTTTATATTTTCAGGCAAAAGAAATGAAACCTTCTATTATATTCTTTGACGAACTGGATGGTTTAGTACCGGTACGTTCAGGCAAACAAGATCAAGTACATAATAGTATTGTTACGACCATGTTGGCTATGATGGATGGATTAGAAAACCGTGGTGACGTCATTGTTATCGGCGCCACAAATCGTATAGATTCTATTGATCCTGCTCTTAGGAGACCTGGACGATTCGATAAAGAGCTTTACTTTCCTCTTCCAACAGACAAAGTAACATTGAATAATTCTACTAAATTAAACATTTGCCCCTACAATTCTATATTTTTTTTTTTTACAGGATAGATTACAAATATTACGTATTGTAACTAGCAAATGGAAGAATCTTCCTGAAAATGAAACGTTAGTAAAACTAGCTGAAGAAACTGTTGGATATACAGGCGCTGATTTGAATTCTCTGTGTTCTGAATCAGTATTGCAGGCATTAAATCGTACATATCCACAAATTTATAAAACATCAAAAAGACTACTCTTAGATTTAGAAAAAATTCTGGTATTGTTTATTGAATTTAATTAAATCTAATTTGATAAAAAAGCACATTAGCAGTGTTTTTAAATAAATTATTATTGTAAGAAAGCTCTCCAAAGCCACTTTGATTAAAAATGTAATTCATAAGGTATTCTAATACAACATTCTATTTTAGGTAAAACTTGAAGATTTTGAAAAAGCTATGAGTAAAATTGTTCCAACTACTGAGCGCAATGTTGTACTCAATCCTAAAAAACTACCAAGTATTTACCGTCCTTTATATGAAAGTATACTGGATGATTTTATATCCTATATAAGTAAAATATTTCCAGAACTCAACTCACAATCAAATCAAAGGTAATATTTATTAATTTGTTATATTCTTCAAAGTAAAGATGTATATTTATTTAACTGGTATACATAAAAATAAATTTAATTATATAGATTTTAGTTATACTTTTATTTTATTAATCAAAAATACTTAATTATTATTTCATTATTTGCTTATTAGACTGAGAGTAGCAAAAGCTCCTCGCCTTCTGGTTCACAGTTTATCGGATTCAAAAAATGTTTTGGTTGTTCCAGCACTTCTACAGCATTTTGAAAATTGTTATAGACATACACTAAGCTGTACAACATTACATAGCAATTCAACATATTCTCCTGAGGAAGCTATTGTACAAGTAATAATATTATACAACTTTATAATATTAACTTTTAGAAATGTATTGCATATAATTCAATAGTTATAATAACTATACTTTTTTAAATACTAATTAAATATGTATCATATTTTTCATTACATTATGCATTTTATCCATTAAGTGCCCCACTTGTTTACTGAATATCACCTTATTTTATTTCAGATTTTTAAAGAGCTTCCCAAACATCTTCCCGCAATTTTGTTTATTCCTAATATAGGTGAATTTTGGACCAGTTTAACATTTTCATTACAAAAGCTGTTCTTAGAATTATTGGAATCATTAGATATTACTCTCCCTGTGTTCATATTTGCAACATCACTTTATGATTTCAAGGATTTACCAAAAGAAGTAATAATTGCACACAATAACAAAACTTATATTCTAACTATACGTATTTTATTTGAAGT
This sequence comes from Neotoxoptera formosana, assembly GCA_022818045.1. Taxonomy (NCBI): domain Eukaryota; kingdom Metazoa; phylum Arthropoda; class Insecta; order Hemiptera; family Aphididae; genus Neotoxoptera; species Neotoxoptera formosana. The sequence goes on along the minus strand of CM040632.1, from coordinate 41,710,824 downwards.
ATAATTTATTATTAATTTTTTTACAGATATCATATATATTTTCTGGTGATAAACGAAAATACTCTATCCCAAGTCCACCAGAAAAATCTATACAATCGTTATTCACTCTGTTACTTGATAAAGCCTTTACACCACCTATAATAGTTAATGAACAATCATTAGAAGAATTACCTATTGCTCCTATACCTAGTCCTCCAAAACTAAGTGAATCCGAATTAAAAAATATTATTTGTCAAGAAGAAAACACATTAAGAGAGCTTAGAATATTTTTACGAGATATTTGTGCTAAACTTGCTCGCAATAAACAGTAAGTTTTTTTTTTAAGGCAATTTTTTTCAGTTATCTTTTATGTGTAAGTTCTCCTTAGAATTTTATATAAATTAAGATATCAACAAAATAAATTCTAAAAAATCATGAGTATTTTATATTAAAAACGTATACAATTTAAAGGCAGACATGTTTATTTACTATGTAATACAACTATGACATAACAATGTAATATTTTAATACATTATTTACATTTATATTTTTTAAAATTGCTACCAGAAATTTAACTATTTTAGAAACTGTATTTATTTAAACCAGTAAGTAATACTCTTATTACTGGTGTATGGTAACATCTCAATAGTTTTATTAGTGGATATTATCCATGCATACTCCCTTTCTTTCTGATAGATTGAAAACAGTTTTAATGCCATACATATATTAAATAAAAGAAATTCGTTCACCCAAACCAGTGAGAAAAAATTGCATAATTTATATCAGGGGTGTCCAACACGGGTCCCGCAGGCCACATGCGGCCCATGATAGGTTTTGATGTGGCCCTGTGAAAACCATCAATTACTTAATAATATGTATAAAATAAGAAAAAAAATTATTAAAAATAAAACCTATTCATATAAGGTGCCCATATACCTATTATATTGATTAAATAGTATGTGTATGTGTTTCATAATTACAACGATGCCAATGGCAAAAAAATAAAATGTATTATAAAACATAAAAATTTATGTGACTTACGACAACTTTTACTTACTTAATGTGGCCCGGTCTTCCCAAAAGGTTGGACACCCCTGATTTATTTGGTACATTATTTTACACCAGTTTGAACCAACTAATTTCTAAATATTAAATGTTAAAAACTAATGTAGTAATGTGTTTTAGATTTTTCATGTTTACAAAGCCAGTTGACATAGAAGAAGTACCTGACTATTTAGATATCATCAAAGAGCCTATGGATTTAGAAACTCTTATGAGTAAAATTGATAAACATAGCTACATTTGTGCCAGAGACTTTTTAGATGATATTGATCTTATTGTAAGAAATGCATTGGAGTACAACCCAGATAAAAGTGCAGAAGATAAACATATTAGACATAGAGCTTGTTCTTTAAGAGATAAAGCATACGCTTTTATCAAAGCAGAAATGGACTCTGATTTTGAAGATACTTGTCGGGATATCAGAGATAAGCGCAAAAAGCGTAATGCTACTGATATTGAACAAACTTGTGTTCCTGATTTCGTACACACAATTAAGAAAGATCAAATAGTAGATAAAGATGGTAATTACTACTTTATTATATAATTAATCTATTAGAAAATAAACCCAGGTTGTACTTTACTGTTTTATTTATTCTGTAAAAATTGCTTTGTGGGATATTGATTTTTTAAAAAACCAATTATCATTACTGAAAATTATATTTACTTCTATACAATATTATATTTAAACTGCTATAAATGCTATAGCATTGTTTTAATAAAATTTGTAATTTTGTACCTATTGAAACATAAATTGAATATCAAGTCTATTCATACTACATTGAACATACATTCAAGAAAATAATTTATTTTATTGTTTGCAATTTTTAAAATTTAACACCTTATTAAACACTATTATTATAAAGCTAAGTATAATAATGCACACAATGTTATTATAATAATAAAATTGTCTCATTGATACAAGAATAATGTCATCCAAGACACCCCATGTTTATGTTATCCAGTTTAATACATTTTTATGTAATTAGTAAGTAAAAACATGATTTTTTTTAGATCATAATGAAGATAATAATGGCAGGAGAAAAAAACGTCGTAATATGTGGCAAAAAGGTTTAACCCCTAAGAAGAAGAAATACTCAAAAAATTCCAAAGTATGTAATTTTTGTTAATTGAATTAATGATATTATGTAAATATTGTATTAGTTTATTACATTATAATGCGTCTTACTCCTATTGATTCAGGAACACGATGAGAATACTAGTAATCACACAATTAATGGAATTGAAAGTCGTAAGTACTAAATAACGAATATGTATAATTCCTTTAACGAAACTGTGAATGTAAAATTATGAATTTTGTAAATCAAATTATATTATTGGCTACTTTTAGTATAATGGTCAACAATTTTGTTTTTGTTTTTTATCTTTTATCAAGCAATTCAACATAAATATATATATTTTTAGTTAATGTAGCTGATGAAAGTAGTAATGATAGCACCCATTCTATGGTGTGGGTGGACCGGTCAACTTCACCAAGTCCTACACCTAATGAAAATAATCACTTAGGTTAGTAATATTTATAATTAAATCAAATAATTTTGGACCTTAAATTTATTTTTATTTTTAATTGAACACTTGTTTTTTTATTAATATTAATTTATTACATTTTCTTTTAATTATAATTATTTATGTATAGAGTTGTCATTAGTCATTCCCAAACAAGAACTTAAAATTGATAAGAACTTATTTCATACATTCATATACAAAGATGTAATGACATTTTGGGATGAAATAGACGTTTATAATATTGATGATGGAATTATTGATTTGTTTTCCTTACTCGATAATAAAATTAGTCAGTATTTACAAATATGGGATCGATCCACCCTAGTAACGGTAATAGTTTTAACTTTTGATTTCACTTATAGTTTTAAAAAAAAAAAAAATGTATTTTTAAAGCTTACAATTTTACTTTATTAAAGTACAAGTTGTAAAATTGTACAAATATAATTATTGTTGTATTAGTATTGATATTAATACAAAGGAATGAGTATTATATTACATTGACATTTTTAACTGTTTTTAAAATACAATTTATACTACCTAAACCTTAAGAGTGCTAAGTTTATTTATTGAATACATTTTTGCATTTTTTGGAACTAATCATTTAGATTTGTTTTCTAGGAGTTATTTGCAGAATTTGAAGAATTTAAGATTCACTATATTAAAGAGCTTGAAGAAAAAAATTTATAAAAAAATGTTTTAGATCGTACTGTGTACTAAACTGCCAAAGACATTTTTAGTTAAACATCATATTACGTGGTAAATTAGGTATATTATATTTAAACTGTATTAACTTTTTTAATGATACTGAATCAGTTTTATACTGCCATTTTTTTTTATCTGATTTTTTTTGTACCGAAATATTAAATTTCATGTTTCCATAAATATAAATTTGTAACTAAAATGTTGTTATAATCTTAGGCATGTTATAATTTTAAATAAACTAACTGTGAATTATGTAGTTTGTTATTATTTATCTAAAACACCAAATCTAAAAGTTGTTAAAAATTATTGGTTGTCATTCATTCATATAATAATAGGTAATATAAAAAAACAAAAATGGAGTTATACATAGCACGTTACTTGATATTTTTCCTCTGCAAGGAAAATCTATGAATCATAAATAATATGTTTTTGGGGGAAAATAATTGTATCCAGGTTTTATTTGGTTGCTATGGTAACAGTTTTTTTTTTTTAAACTTTGTAAATACAATTAGTTTCAACAATTACAATTAAAATACAATTACAAATTACAAAATACTATTATTGATACAAATACATTAGAACAGTACAATATAAATTTAGATTAAAAAGCCTGAATGGTTAAAGAAAGATAATATATATAATATGATGTTTTTTTGTTTGTTAGAAAGTATATTTATAGTATCGAAAGGAATGTTGGAGGTGTTCAAAATAAATAATAGGTGGTCACGATGTGTTGATCGGCTGGGGCAGGTGAATGGAAAATGGTTAATATCACAGACCATAGGGTCATTGTGTAGTGTGCAGAGAGGGGAATCGTTCAGTGATAGTTTAAAGGAATGACTCCGAATGAGAAGGAAGTCGAGTATGTCCAAACCGGAGGCGGGAGAACGATGTTATGCATTTTCGAGAAATATCGAGGTTGTGAAACCATGGTGTTGTTGGTATGGTTGGAGATATATTTCTGTACCAGGTGGCGAAGTGAGAAGGGAGTGAACTCCAGTGTCTAAGCCAAGACATAGTTTTATTCATGATAAGCTTAACTTTATCATGGTTTTATAATTATTCATCAGTTGCTAGGGACAACCAGGGTACTGTAGTCTGTTAATTAAACTATTAGAATAATAAAGTTTATATTATACTAGCTGATCCCGTGCACTCCGTTGCACATTAAAAAAATGAATACCTATAATGCAAACTATTATGCGAGCAGTAAATTATCAGGTAGGAAATCCACCTGCGGTGGATTGCGGACGGCGGACCCCATGATTTTCGTGAATGAAATCAGATTTAGGTAGGTGCTTACATGAAAAACACTTCGACGGTGGCCTAAAATGTAGGTTAGAATTATAATTAATAGATAGATGGCGCCACTGGCAAGACATAGAATATTCAAATTTTCCAATTTTCTGCTTAATTTTCATGATTTTTCTTTACATAAGAACCTTCTGGCAATTATGAACTAATGAAAAAAAATTTGAGCCAAATCGGCCCAGCCGTTCTGAATTGATGAATTGTTATACATTTTTGGCTCCATTTTTATATATATAGATTAGTTACAAGTTTACAGCTAAATATTCATAGTAATCACGATTATAAAGAGACAAAAAAAATAAAAAAAAGTTCTTTCTAATCATAGTAGTGATAGAGTTGAAATAGTTGTATAGTTCACAAGATAGATATACCTAGGTATAATATCTTAAATCGTATTAAAGGTTAGGTTCATCAAAATATCTAATTGAATTTTAATTAGATTTATCCAATTGGTAAAATAAAATCTTACGAACAAAAACTATTGCTATTAAATGCAGCCTGCATTTTAATAAAATATTTTATTGAACATAACGTACCATCCCATGTTTGAATGAAATTAATTTAATAGTAGCGGCGTGGTGCCAAATATCAATAAGATGTGTAAACACAGAATAGATATTAGATTAAATTATTAAAAATTATTTTTTTTTTTAAATTATTTATTTATTTTGATTACACCTATTATGCAATATAAGCACAGAATAGATTAAATAAGTACTAAATACCTATCCTCGAATTCCCATACATTTAAAAAATATATATTAGGAAATTTCCACCGAGCACCAACTTGGTGTAATACCTATGCGACCTGAAACCATCATTTAAGTAATTAAGTTGAAGATTACAGAATTTTTTTTACTCCAAACACAGATATTATAAACAAACGTGTATGTTTATGTACAATATTACAATCCGTATATGTCTGTAATCTGAGAGCTGTGACTCCAAAACGTGATGATAATAGTTCATGATTTACAAAAAAATACTCTTCGTCTCTTCTGCAGTGAGTTGTAAACTTATAAGTTCAGAGTTCTGCATTTTGCAATTTCTGCACCTTTCTGTTATCATAGAATACTCTAACCTAACCTGATGGCTGATATAACCTTAAATTTGACCCTTCTGTTAAAGCGGTATAAAAGCAGTTAATAATAATGTTACCAGTTTGCTACCATATATTTATCACAAAACCAATATACCATATGTATTCGGAGATAATAGATCGAAATTTTGAGTAAGGTCAGCCCTAGTTTCGACCTTTTTTTTTTCGTCAACGGTGGCGAATTTACAGTTTTTATTTCATATCTAGTATTATTATTACAGCACAATAATCATGTTCCGTAATATTTCTACTGCTGTGAAAGGATGTACCGAAGTCGTGGCGACCACAACCACCAGGGCGCCGTGCGCAGGTAAACCGTCTAAACAAACTGTGCCGCCTAGGCCAATTTACTTGACCAACTTCACCTTTCAAAATAATCTGTTATCCAAGAAATCATTAACTGCAGTTACCGCGACCCAAATTCGTTTGGTCCACACCGATTTTAAGATCCCAGATTACACCGATTACCGTCGCAACTCTGTGAAGGATCCGAATGCTTCTAACCGCGACACCTATGAAAATCGAAATGCCTTTACTTACATGGTTTTGGGTACTGCCGTCACTGGCACAATGTTCGGTGCTAAGGCAATCGTTCACAAGTTTGTCTTGTCGATGGCGCCGGCCGCTGATGTCTTGGCCATGGCGTCCATAGAAGTTAACCTCAGTGATATACCAGAGGGCAAGAATGCAACCATCAAGTGGAGAGGAAAGCCCTTGTTCGTTAGACATCGTACATCATCAGAAATCGAAGTGGAGCAAAATACCCCTCTGACTGCACTCAGAGACCCGGAAGATGACTCTGTCAGAGTTCAAAAGCCTCAATGGTTGGTAATCGTTGGAGTGTGCACTCATTTGGGTTGCGTACCAATTGCCAACGCAGGAGATTGGGGTGGTTATTACTGCCCGTGTCACGGTTCACATTATGATGCAGCTGGTAGAATTCGTAAGGGACCTGCACCATCGAACATGGAAGTACCACCTTATAAATTCATTGACGATAATACACTTCTAGTAGGTTAATGTGTAATTATTCAAGTTTTTGTCTTTAGATGTACATGTACGTTGTTAACATTTTTATAAATATATGTAATCCTGCTATCTGAAATTTACATTGTTTTTAAAGTTTGAGCATGAAATCTTAAATTATATTCAATAATATGTAATTTGTTTATGATAACCATTTCATGTAATAACAAATACCTAGATAAATATCACTTCAAATAAAATATTGTATAATTTATCTACAAACAAATAGAAATAAAAAAAAACTTTGAATTCCGAAATTGTCAATGTTCTAAAACATAATTTCCCAATATAAAACCGAGGAAGTCGTTCTGTTTCATAGAACATAATATTCAGTATACGTTGTCATAGATAGTAGGTCACTGTAATAGATGTGTTAAATTGGAATTCTATGATAAATCATTGCATACAAAACACAATTCTGAGCAGAGCCAACCTATATTGCTAAGTATGTTGTATGATATATTTATACTGCTATTAAAGTAATTAATTATACTATGAAAAATACAGTAAGTAAATTAATTGAATTATTACAATATTATAATAGTATATATTTACTTAATCTATTATTTAACTATTAAGTTCAGTGGCATATACATAACTTATGGAGGAGAGGGGATCAGTTACAAACAAATTATCACGGATGGAACATTTTTAAATCTAGGTCCCTGCACAATAAAATAATAAAAAGGCCTATTGGGGGTGGATCCCCAAGTCCCACCATTGTATATGCCCCTCAACCCCTGATTGAGTCAATACCGACTTACTGTAGAACAGTTTGAATGGGCTTGTTGTATAAACAGGCAATAGCAAAAATTAATCAGTGTTTAGAAAATGTCATTGTAAAAATATGTAAAATACAAGTATATTTAAGTCCATAGGAACAACATTTTTGAATTACAACAAAATAACAAATATTGTTCTTCATTTAAATATCTATTTTTTTCAAATTTTATCTTTAAATGTGGAAAAAGAAGATAAATATTTTTTTAGATTTTTGGTTTGAGTATGAGTTAGGTACTTATGACATATGAGGAACCTCGTATTGTATTTTCAAGCTCAAACTTTAAACATTGGACATTTTATAAATTTTTAACTACAAAACAATTTGCAAATTTTACTCATTTTGTCAAAATGTGATCTTCAAATGTTTACAGAATAAAACTTACCTATATATATAATTGTTGAGTGTTTTTTTTTTTATTTGGTTTTGAGAGTGGAATAGAAAAACAGTATGCGAATGTATGTACAGAATATTACTCCTGGATGATTGCTACTATTTATACGTGTAAGAGTTTTATATTGCTAACACCTTACACAAACAAGAAATTACAAAAAAAATATGACTCGACAATAATACAATATAGTAAATAACTTTAAAAAAAGAGAAATTTCAAAATATGTTCTAGATGTTTCTAAATTGGTACTCAAATATTGTTTTTTACATGATGCAGTTTTGACGAAATATGCAAAGTAAAATTTGTATTAGTTTATTAGATATATTTTTTCTAATGTAAAGTGTATTGTGTATTACATAATATTTTTAAGTAAATCACATTGTTCTACGGACTTTATAGACAAATATGAAAAAACTATTCCGTAAGTATATTATTATATTATGTACTCACAATGACATTTTCAAATACAATGTTTTCGGGAAAAATTAATTTAACCCACGTACCTATTAACTATTATAAGTTCCTACTTAATGTAGTAAAATAAATATTACTTTAATATCAAATAAAATAGGTGTATCATAAAATACCCATACGTAGTAATATCACAGAATATTATGTGCTAATATTATATTGGCTGACAATACCGTCTTCTCTCAATATCAATTTTTTTAAGAAATTATTTATCATTGAATATAAATGTAACACATAGGATAAGTGGGCCAACAATAAAAATACAATATAGGACATAGTACTTATAGTATTTATAATCAATGGATGTATCCAGTAGTAGGCACTTTTATGTTGAGAGAGAGCTAGGCTAGACAGTAGGCTAGGAATTATACCTATTTATTTCATTAACAAACAATTTTTGTTTTTTGAAAAAATTCATTTTTTTTGTGTATTTATATAAATTTTAGGCATTTTTTCAAAGGTAATTTAAAAATATTTTTAGGGAATTTAAATCTGAGCTCTAATAATTACGTAGACGACAAGAGTGTAAAATATTTAAATAGTTGAAAGAATGTAGGTACACAGTTTAATAGCGACATAACAAAGTCTCGACCGCTGACCTCCAACAAGTTACCTCCATTTGTACGTCGGCACGTCACGATCTTTTTGTTCAAACATCTCGATTACCTATCAATCACTCCTAAATGTTAATAAGCAATAAAATATACCCTATATGATATATGTACGATGTAATTATATAGGCAGTATATTGCGCCTCTTAAATATACTGCCTGTATATATTGCTCCTCTTAACTTTAATAAAATTAATAAACTGAAAATTAAGGTTATCTTTGAAATATTTTAAGTCCTTAAGGAGGGGGCTTTAGACGGGGGCGTATTTAGACTTACTTCTAGGGGGGGGGGCGACTCATTTTTTTTCTTTAATTCAGGCTCAACATTTTTGGTAATATTTAAATCAGGTGAATCCTTAATATTTGGTATAGTTCGCTTTTTTAACACCTTTCTGTGTTTTGAAAGTTACACTTGTGTTTTATTTAATTTTTCACTGAGTATGGACCCGACAAAAATCCCAATTCACAGCTACGCGTATCGCACGCGCCGAACGCTTGAAGTTATCACAATATCACGCATTCACGCACCCTCGTTGCGGTGGTTTGACACATAAACGATTTCATTAAAAAATACGCGCACGAATGTAGTATGTAAGAATTTCGTATTTTATAACCAACATTTTTGTAGAAAATAAAAATTGTTAATTCATTTAATTTCGTTGTAAAATTATCCACATTAAAAAAATTTGAAGTGTATATCTCACATATAATACCCTGGCTTTAGCCCCCTTGTACCCGCGCCTGTTGCTAAGTAAAAAAGCTTAAATTTTTAAAACGCATCTGCGCTTGCAGTGAAATCGTGGGAAGGGGGTTCAATACATTTTTGTTCTTCTTCTTCATCCGATGATTGAGTACATTATTTTCAATAGTAAATGTACATACATGAGGGAAATATCATAATTTTATAATTATAAAAATCGTAACTCCGAGTTATTTATGAAAATATTCGAGTTAAACAAGATTTTTTTGCATTGTTCTAATAGGAAATTCTAGGAACCGGGGTAAAAGTTTGAGGTATTGACGATTTCGAGTTTAAGAAGTTCGAGTTAACCAAATTCGACTGTATATGTATATTATATAATAGATAGAGAGTGATCCATTTAAATGTCTACTTTCATTATTTAAAAAATATATTTTTACATAAAATATAAATTTATGTAATTTTAAAACAACATTTCTGAAAAGGAATACAAATTTATTGTTATGATCGTTTAAGTTTTTACTTTTTTGAATTACGCACCATACATTTGTATTTCATATTCCGAAGCAGAATATTATTCAAGTTATTTCAATCTACATAGATCAGATTTCGGACAAGTAGTTGTAGTTCATTAGCTATATAAGACAGTACTTAATTTATAATAATTTTAACTTAGGTATAAGCAATTTAAGTTTTGATAAGCGGTGTAGTGGTAGTGTGGACTGCGGTACACCTCCCGGACGGGGTGTCGGGGAGACATAGTGGCACAAATAAAAAAACTTGGTGGTGGTATGTCGTATGTAAGCTATAAATATGGTGTGATTTAATAATTCTATTAAATTATAATTTCTATTGATGTTTGAAATCATTTTTCATTCTCAAATAGAAAAAAAATTACGACCAAATACTCATAATCGGCCTACCGAGTTTTACTCGGTAACTCACAGGCCGCAGGGCCAATCCGGCCCTGCATGAAGATACTATTAAAAGTAGATACAATTTATGATGTTGCCCCAAAAGCATAGCTTGTGGTGGCCGATGGGTACAGGAAGTTCAGTACAACACAATGTTAACATAATAAAATAGAATACTCAATATAAATTAAAATGATGAAAAGGTAAAAAAACAATTTTTAATGTTAGTATAATGTATTAATGTAATATGATTTAGATTAAGATCTTTTAAATATTTTTTATGATATTTATTTTTAAACAATATTAAATTAGTTATGTGATGGAGAATAATATTTTAAATCAACATTAAAAATATAATTAAGGATATTCCAAATATATAAGCCATTGAGGTTTCTAACATTAAAAGTACTTTAAAGATCTCTTACATGAAAATCATATGATTTCGATAGTATGAATCTCATTAACGAGTTTAATGGGATTTAAGGCAAACTCAGATGCATGAAAATTGGATTTTTTGGTTGAAAACTATTTCATGCAATAGTTTCAAAAAAACATCGTTCTATACAACTAAATTTTCCATTATTTATTTATTTAATGTTTATCTTTCAACGGTTTTACAGGAAAAGAGTGTTCAACTATGAATAATTCCTGGCATCGATAGGCCTCCAGCCAGTGGTCACATCATAGGCTGGCCATCGGTGTCCGCCGTCCGGTGAGCTAAGCTGTCGCAAAGTGCAGCTAAGCTGCACTCTATAAAAATAAAAAAATAAATAAGAATACCTATAATATTGCATTAGTATTAAAAACGAACGCAATAATTGGAAGTATAAAAATTGTTTAGTATAAAATGTAAAATGCGAAACTAATGTTTATACAGTTATTAGTTATTACTTATTTTATTACAGCACTGCGTCGCTACAGGTCTTAGGCAGTGGTTGACTTGGGGGGACGCGGGGGGACTGAGTACCTCAACTAATTTGTATGATACTCAAGAGTACCCCTACTTCTTTATAGTTTGTTCGTTAGTTTGATTAAAATGCTAGGGACGCTACTTTTTTAAAAGTAGCTAGAGTACTTCTACTACTTTAATCCCAAGTCAACCACTGGTCTTAGGGAATAGGGAGTATCACCTGTTCTGCTACGCTCCGCTGTATTATAGCTTAACATTTGTTCCAAGTAGTCGAACTTCACATTGATCTTCCCCGAAACCATTTCTAGTTGGTATTGTAGTGTTTCGAACATTTGAGAGAGACTCATATGTTCAAGGGTTATGTTTTTGACATCGTCTAAATGTATTATTACAATTACATTTACATATTATAATTGTAACTTACAATTTGTTTAAAATATCTAATAAGTTCTATATTTAAATTATAATTTATTAATACTTTCGACGGTAATCAAACGAATATTATTGTTGTTTAAATTCAAGGTCAATCCTTTGAATTGTCTGTCGAATATGAACTTTTGATCTAAGCGGATGGAAAATTGACGGTTAGTTAGAAGCGTATTATTAAATACGTAGATATGGGATTCCAAATTATATTATATTTTAAGTTAAAAAAATATACTATATCACAGTATCAGTATGACCTTCTAGTTCCTTTACAGTATTTTGCAGAAATTGATATAATTCTATACACTGCGGAATTTGGTCTTCAATGGGAGTACTCCCGGCATAGGCGCAATAGGGAGGGGCTTGGGGGGACTTAGTCCCCCCTAAATTTCGGTCAACTCCCCCCAGTTCAAAATCTAGTAATTAGTACTAATTTTTATATTCTGTGGTACTAAGCAATAAGCATGTATATTTAAAAAAAAAATAATTTGAATTTGTTAGCTTTTGTCATTGTATTTTTGATGATAAGAAAAATTGATATTGATTGTGATTCCCCATAGATATTTGAAATCTATGGATATCCCTTTACACAGCGCAATTTTGTTTCTGTTGATAACAATCCTAGTCACTGTATATTTCAATCATGGTTTGGTCACAGAATAGATTAAATTTAATCTATTCTGTAGTTTGGTTGCTGTCATGAACATTATAGAATTCTCTAATGTTCGTGGTTGCTGTGATCGATTTACGCTCAAATTTTCGAACGGATCACGTTGTTATCATTGATAAATAATTTTTGTTTTTTTGTTGGAGGACTCCAGGGTCGTCAATGTCTTTGTTATTGTCATTGTCCACTTTTAATACACAATATACATTAAAAATAATAAACTATACGTATCAATAAATTCGTTCTAAGACACTACGAAAAATATATAATAATAGTAATTACCTTCGTTTTTTTCAATTATTGTTTTGGATTTGGAAGAAGAGTTTTTAAAAAAGTCGGTTATAGATGTATTTTGTCTTTTCATTTTCAATTTTATAATAATAATATAAAATAATATTATAATATAACACTAATTCACATTAACTAATGTCTAATTTGGACTTAATGCCATGACAATTAAATTACCTGTTCTGTTTCGCACTCTACAGTGACTTCAAAAGAACTCCCTTAAACACCTATAGAACTTACACAGAGAGAAAGCATTGGTTTCATCTTGATTACGACGTATCTCAATCGAATGTTTCGAATTTGTTGACTTTATTGGAGATGTTGAAATCGAATTTCACTCTTCCATCATAATGTTGTTCTAAATATATTTAGTACGCATATTATGTTTTTATTAAATCGTAATGTTTAACTTTATAGACAATTGCAGTTTTTTTCTCATGTGCATTTATTTACCAAAGAATCCTCTGTACGATATTCTTCAGGTTCAGAATCCTGTCGGTTTTTTCCAAAAAAAAAAAAATGGTACAGATTATAAAAAAAGCTATCCATTTTTATTTCAAAAATATTTAAATTAACTATCAAAATAAGTTAAACAAGTTATGTCACAAAATATAATATTATTTGACAAATTGTTATTATTTTGGTACTAAAACGTTTTGAGCGAAGATACAATGAAAAACGTATGAACTAGCTAATACATGTATAAGTATGGTTTTTAATAACATATATGTTGTCAGCCAATATTGCCCAAACAATATATTTTTGAAGTAGATACAATTGTTTTGAGCCAGTTAAAAAGTAACTTTAAACATAGTTTAAATAAAATCAAAACACTATCATTGCGATCCTGCACGACGTATACAGGCGTACAGCTATAATATTATATTACCTATAGAGATTAGAGAATAGACTATAACTTATATAAGTGTTTTTTTAAGTAACTATATACATCGTTTAAAGAAATACTTAGAAGTAGTAGGTATATGTACAATGTACATTATTTATTCATGTATATGCGCTGACTATTAGTTACTAATAATAAAAATTGGATACAAATAAATTTCTCGCGAACTAAAAAACTATCTTAACTAAAAATTAATAATATAAATAAAAATTAACAATAATAATAATCTAACTTACTGTTTAATTAAAATATAGACATCACAATATGCTTACGTCTTACAAGTTATACTGTTTCTTCAAATATTATCATATATCTTGTGGTTTGAATTTGAAAAGAATATAAAACGTTGGAGAATGTCCATTGTTTATATAGGATCCGAGAATTCTAAGAACTAAGAAATTGAATTTTGGCTTAGTATGAGAGTTTATTTTATTACGTATAAACGTCACAATCTATAAAGTAGTTTGGTACACTATACCAATTATACTACCCATATTATGTCCATTGTCAGCGCCGGATTGAGAGTTTTCGCCCCCCCCCCCCACCCGAAATCACCAATGGTCCAAAAAAATAATAATCAAGTATACTAGTATTAAATAATATAATAGTAAAAATGAACACATATATTGTACATCATGTATTCATATATATATAAACTTTATAATTTACTTTTCATTACAATTTCAATAAATTCATCATTTAAATCCTGGATTTTATTAGAAATTAAGTCATTAACATCTTCATTATTAATACTTTGAAGTAAGTCTTTTTCAACAAACATTAAAAGAAATGTCTCTAATTTTGGTTGAGAAAGACAATTTCTTAAGCGGTTAAGGATATATTTAAGTTTTGAAAAAGTAGTTTCGCACCTAACTTGTGTACAAGAAAGTGTCAATACAAATTTATAAACTATACACAGAATACAGATGAGAATAAGCTGAAGAATGTAAGTTGTATTTGTGTAATACAGCATATACACACCTGACACCTAATACAATTTTGACAAGCATTTCCTTTACCTCTCAGTTCTTCCATTAAGTTTGAACCAGAAGTAATTTTTTTCAGTCTTGGACATGTTAAAATAAAATCTTTAAGTTCAGTTTGAATACTGCCAGCTGTTATTTCAGGTTTGAATTTCTGAATTTTTTTACTTAAAAATTCAAAGGCTGTAGTGGGTAAATTAGTATTAATGAAATATTGTCGATTTAAGTAGGATTTATCTTCAATCTTCATATAATTTGCCATGAGTATTAAATCGTTTTTCCAAACTGCTAATTATTTGATCATAAATCACATTGTAAACATTTATTTCATATTTTAATTTTGGATCTGTTTGAGGTTGGTCATTTGCATTTATTAGGCTTTATTTATTTAGGCTCTACTGCTCTGGCGTGTATTATCGATTGACAATTCTTGAGAATTTAAATAACCAATACACTATACATCTGCAGTATTATACAGCTGACGCATTTATTGTTTTAACCGTGTATTTGGATCTATATTTTACTATATCACTATCTAAAAATACTAGACTACTTTTGTTAAAAAATAATAACGCCACGATACGGTCTAAATTTTACGTGGCTCGCCGAGATTTTCTCGGTAGCTCGCCGGTTCAATCCGGGCCTGTTGCCAGCTGATAAACATTATATACTTATATAATTTTATTGTATGATTACCTCATAAAACTCAAAATTCATTAATGATGGAGGTGGGTGCTAGCTGGAAAATGTCTAAATTGTCCCCTCTTCTATAATAAAATGATTTTCGCACTGCGGAGGTACCTACTACTTACCTTGCAAAATGTTGTCCACTACTCCGCTTCCGCAATCCGCTTAACTATAAACTTTCAATACCAGTATACACTATACGCTTAAACTACCTATATAGAGTATAGGCTATAAGTTATAGCCCATAACTAGGCTTAGGGACTTGTAGCACTTGCATACTTTGTTTAATTATTGTTAAATATAGCAGAGTGCGAAATAAATTTATTTCTCGGTGCCACGATATCAGATCTAAAATTTGAATGTGCATATTTTTGCATATTTGATAGATTTTGCAGGAAAGTGCTTATTTTAACATTTTTATGCTTATTTTGCATATTTTGGCAATTTTTTAAATTTTCAAATTGAAAACTATAGAATATAGATAGTTAACATGTTGACTGCGGCACGAGTTGAACCGGGCGACGACGGGTGCGGCACATTTTTGTATCGCACTGGACCGCGAGTCTGTGACGAAAAGGTTCCTTTAGAACATAATATTATTATTTTATTGGTTAATGTGAAGAAATAAATTATTGACTTAAAATGTACAAAAGTCAAAGCAGTCGTAAAGAAGTTAAATGACGTTTTAGAAAAAAATCCTGGTTACAAATCTTTATTGAAAATTTCAAAAATTGTAAGCGGTGAAGTTGAAGATATGGAAGGATTGCCTGAAGACTTGACAAGTAATGATCTGGTTTATTTTATGTATGCTCCAATGTCGTCTGTAGATGTTGAAAGAAGTTTTTCCGTCTATAAAAATTTTCTATCAAGTAATCGTCGTAGATTCACGTTTGAAAACATCAGGAAATATCTTATTGTGCAGTGCATTTTTCAAGGTAAAGAAATTAATAAAATAATAAGAATTAAAACATTTAAATATTTAAACATTATTTTATTTTTACTTTAGGATCGGAAGACACGGAATAACACTAAAATTTAAACCAATTATCTTATAAAAATTCAATTTATTATATCATTTTCAATTCAAGTAATAATATTCTTATATAATAAAAATTCTAATAAAATAAATATTTAATTTTACCACATATTTGTTATACCTTTTTTTTGGGGGCCATATCTTAATACATAGGTATACGGTTATTTTTAGGTGCATATTTTAGAGCATATTTGGTCATTTTTTGGTGCATATTTTAGAGCATATTTAGGTATTTTTTAGAGCTACAAGTCCCTAAGCCTACCCATAACTAATGAAAAACTTGTCCGAAATTTGATTTTCATATAGATTGAAATAGGTACTAAGAATAATATTCTGTTTCGGAATATAAAATAAAAAATGTATGGTGAAAAAAAGTAAAAACTTAAAAGACAACAACGATAAAAAATTAAATACATTTTTGTTTTTTGTTTAGAAATGTTGTTCTGAATCGACATCAAATTAAAAGAAAAAAGAATAATTTCAAAAAAGTATAATGGGTGAAGTTTGAAGACAGCAGTAAGACACTTAAATAGATCATCTGACAGACACCTGCCACCTGGTATAGATAATAATAGGTAATAGAATAATAGACCTATATATTATCATTTTTAAATATATCTAGATTCTAGACTATTATGTGTATGTTTAATCTATGCTATAATATTAAGCTAATTATTTTATAGACATTTGATATTCCCGAAATCATTTAGTTTATTTTCTATAAATCTTGACGAGAGTTTATATGCTCGGCTAAAAAGATTGAACATTTAATTCAAGGTTTTATCACAGAATAGATTAAATTAAAGTAAA
The DNA here is from genome assembly GCA_022818045.1 of Neotoxoptera formosana. NCBI lineage: Eukaryota > Metazoa > Arthropoda > Insecta > Hemiptera > Aphididae > Neotoxoptera > Neotoxoptera formosana. The sequence goes on along the minus strand of CM040632.1, from coordinate 41,693,539 downwards.
TTAAATCTATTCTGTGGTTAGGATTATACTCAAGGAATGTTTATGTTTGTATGCATCTAGCATCTGATATCTAACTCCCGAATTAACTTAATCGTCTTAATCTAATTATTGAGTAAATATGCATTAGGTATTGTATTACAATAACGATTGCGACGTAGAATGCTGGTTAGTGTCGGTGGGACCGAGGAGGTTAAAATTGGGGAAAAAAATATAAGATAAAACACGAACAATAACACATATTATAGACATTAAAATAGGTACGTCTGTGTTCTTAATAATCTATAGGTAATCAGGATTCAGGGGCGTCATTTCAGTTTTTTTTTGGGTGTGCCATAATGCATGCATTTTGAAATTTCACCAGGCCATTTAAAAATAGATCGGATCTACAAGGGGGGATTCCATTGTTTCAGCAGGCCAATTGAGAATATTTTAAATGTAAGGGGTGCCACCGCACACCCTGCCCCCCCACCAAATGACGCCCCTGTAGGTAATAGGTTCATAGTACTTAATAATCTTCAGGTTCTAAGCGGCCGTGGTCGTGAAGAGTGAGTACACACTACCTATAATCTATATTTGTACAATTGTACCACGGAATAAAATACCTGAGCGTCCTGAGCTATGAGTATTTACTGTTACTGTTGTATGTAGTTTGTGGCTTTTGCCTTCATAGTGAGATCATTAAGACCTAGATACGAAAAAATTATTGTTAAAATAAATGCACTCAAAAATTCAAAAATATGCAAAAAAAATACAATTTCAATATCAGTATAATTCTGCTTAAAAATGTGTACAAACTATTATACCTTCAGTTTAATTAAATAAATGCAAAATTAATAACGGAAAATGTAGTATTCATTTTGGAACCAGTATCAACATAAAGTTACAAACTGTGATTTTAGATTTTTAAATTGGAATTTCTACGACTGTGGTGTAACATAAATTTATATTTTGAAAAATTTCTTAAAAAAATACATTTTGTGAATAGAGCAAAAAATAAAAAAAAATGCATTACCTAACTATTTATAAATAATGCAACTTTTATGCAATTATAGAGAAATATGCAATTTATAGTCATTTTTATTCAAATATGTAAATAAAAACCCCAATCATAGAATCTACACATTACAAAACGTCAACATTTCAAATCAAAATAATTCTAGGTGAATTTGTAGAAGAATATGCATTTACTTGATTTCAAAATCAGGTTCTTAATAATCATAGATAATCATCGAGATGTATATACTATACAGATAAAGACAATGTAAATGTAGACAAGAAAACAATCTCGATGTAGACAATAGACATAATACTAATACTAGGTATTAAAAAAGTAAAAACCATGTCTATGGTAGTGTGGTGTCGTGGTGATAATATTTTAGTAGTTACCACGGACTAAGATATACCTTAGCAGTTACCTACTAATAATTAGCAGTTATAGTAGTTTCTTATATTCTAATATTCTATATTTCTATGGTGCTATTTTTTTATTAAGTGGAGAGTGGAATGGCTGAATAGGTGCCAGGAGGAGCCAAAACTGACGCCAACTCTACGACAATTATGAAATAAGCCCATTATTCATTAACCAACGAACAAAATAAAAAAACACGTTCGGTGTCCTGCTTGAGTAACAGACGAAAACTCGCGGTCGATAACTGAATTATGTAATCAATAATATGGTGTTAAATGTTAAAGTGTTGTCGGCGTCGGAAAAAACCGATTGTTAAATCATTAAATCGTTTTGACTCATAACGTTTTTAATTGCCGATAACGTATAACGACGGCGGGACTACGTTACAGTACGTTATCGTTTTCAGCGGCGTTGGCGCGTTGCTGTCACGACAAAATAATATTATTGAACTTCCCGTGCGTAGATATAATAAGAGGCAATAGCTCGGCCGTATATCATAGAGATAATAATGTCATAACGATGCAATAAATAATAAAACAAATAATCGTAACCAATAACTAAAACGCATTGTGAGCTCAGTGACCGGACGGACGGACGGGCTGACCGGCGACCGCTGACGACAGACGTGAGACGAGTGAACGATAGTACGAATAGTACGATACGCGTCGTTGTTGAACGCGATAATATGCCGATTGCCGAATGCCGATATCGGCGATATAATTAGGCACTTCGACTATTATAAACGCGTTTCACCGTAGCGCATGTGATAATCGGTTCGGTTCCCTTTCTCATTGGCTGTTAATATCGTTTAATCCAACGTTGGTCCGTTCAGTCGTCGCCCGTCTTCGAGGTCGTCATGTACGTCGTTTGCGACGAGCCGAAACCGCCGACAAACACCTCTAAGCCGCCGGTCTTCAACCCTATGCCATTCACACTCTGTCGGCGTACCGAATTAATGATGCAGTAGGATGGACGTGAGTGGTTCCTATTCGCCGACGGTTTGCTCGCTGTCTGCGATACTTCCACAGACACGATCCATGATACGATTATGGTAGGTACACTTACCTTGGTCACTTGTCTTACCCTTTCATGTTTTTTTCTAAAAGGTAGGTATTCTAATTTTGGTAGGTAGGTAGGTATGTTGTTATTATTACTACGGAATACAATGTGCTTGGCATAGTTGTCGGTTTCGATGCGCTTTGTTCAATGTTGCAGACCTATTTAATGTGCGTTGGGAGTGCGTTAAACACCTCTTAGTTTTTTACATTATACTGAAAAAAATCCAGAGTGATCTACCTAACTGTCCTAACCTTTCACACGTACCAACACCAATGCACTGTTTAATATACAAGCGTTGGGTACTAGTTTAACCGTCCACATAATATATTGTCATAATATGCCATCTATAAAATGTCCGAGATGTAAAAAATATACCGAGAGTAGGTATACCTAGTACTTTAAAAATAAATAACCAGTAATATAAAGTTATTATTCTTAAGTTAGTTAAAAAAAAGTTAGATACTATTTTTTAACCAAGAAAGTTAAAAACAATTTCATGTTTAATAAACATTAATTTTAGTTAATTGTTATCCAATTATTAATAATTAAATCAAATCTAAATTATCATAAACCTAAATAAATACTATTATTAAGTGTCAAATCATTATTATTACTAATTACTTATGATTATAAGGGAATATACATGTCACATAAAATATAAGCTATACAATCAAGTTACAAAAAAAAATGCATCTGAAATATTCTGTTAATTTATTATTAATAGGTAGGGTATAATTTATAAGTTACTTTTAATCAATTCCAAATTACCTTAAAACAATTTAAATATTTTTTGTGTAAAATAGCTTATCTACTTAGATTATAGTACCTAGGTTAGGTAAGGATTTAATTCTTAAACCATTTTTTTTTAAAAAACTAGTCACTTTAATAGCAAGTTTGATTAATTCATCTTGGTACCTACTTTCATCTTTGGGGCTAGGAAGTTGTCGCATTTACATGTTTTATGGGGCTATTAGATTTATTACTAAGTAAGATTGAAATTAATTTCACAATACTACAAAAAAAATATTAAAAGTGCATATTTGTGCATGATTAGCAATTTTGTTGTTGTAAGAGCAATTTTCTTAATTTTGCCCTTTTTTTAGTAAAATGATAAGTTTATAATATAATTTGAAAATTTGGCAATAAAAAAAATAAATACATTATATTGTAAATTTATTTTGAGAGTAATTTTCACTAGATATTATTGTATTGGGTTTTTCAAATCCCTAGTTGACATAAAATGTTCCGTTTTTAATAATTAATATTTAGTAAAAAAAATATAGAACATATTTTTAACCATATTTGTTTTTTTATGCTCATAAATTCTGAGCCCTATTCATCATTATGATATCAAATTTTGTTGTAAACTTTATAATTTTAATAAGCATTTTGATACAATATATTAGTAATTTTAATTTTAATTTATTTCATGTACCTATGTAAATAATATATATAGTTGTCACAAATTAAAATATTTATCCAAGTTAAAATGTATTACAAGTAAGCAGACACTTGTAAGTTAACAAAGGTCAAAACATTTAAATATGTAGGTTCTCCTCCTAGTTTTATTTTATTTTAAGTGGTCTTTTGTGATATCCCTGTATCTACTATTAACAAGGATTTATTAAGTATCTTGTTGAATACAATGAATTATTCAGATAGACAGTTAACAATTTAATAAGATAAAACTTTTAATAAACAATAATAATTATTGTTTTGTTGTCATAGTTTTAATGAATAAGAAGTCTAAAATTGGGTTCACAACTGTTTATGTGAGTATTTCATTAGTACTTGTATAATAGTTGTACAGTAATACTATTTTTGGTTTAATTAATTTTTGTTATTATTTCTTATAGTTACGTTTTCAATAACTAGACATTAATCAATATTCATTTTTAAGACTTATTACTTGGCTATTTATAATAAAATTAAAGAAAAGCCTGTAATCAAGCGGTAGTCCTGAATTCAATTGACTAAAATTAAAAAATTAACTATACCTTTACACAACCTTATAAGTATTATTAATTAAATAAATATTAATTAAATTACTTATGTTAGACATTTGATTTTGTATATTTTTTGAAACTAAATAAATAATTAATAATATTGTAAAAACATTTTTTTTTTCAGAATTAGCCAACAAATAAAAAAAGTTATTTTAAATAAACAGCAATGAAAAGTGGTAAGAAAAAAAATATATTTTTATATTTTATTTATTTTTAGTACCTACCTAACCTATTTAATAATTAATTTATTATACTAAATTGTGACTTAACAGTTATCTATCAAATTCTGTAATCTTAGATATTTATCAGTTTGATAAAAAACAAAACATAATTTTAAATGAATTATTAAAAACTGTAAACAACAATTTCATTTTACTAGCTCAGGGATGCACAAGTCATCTATTTATTGATAAAAATATATTAGGTTATCAGGTATATCAATATAGAAAGGAGATTTCAATTTTTTCTTTAAAATAAGCAATTTAAAGGTTTTTCTTCGATTCATTCAATTTACTATGTTATTTAATAAATTGTATTCATACCTAGTTCTTAATGTTATTTTGTCATATTTTTCAATATATTATTTAAATAATGAAGTCAATTTAATTGTTGTGTGTTTAATATTAAAAATAAATATGTTTTCATAATAATCAATACTATTATATCAAAATATGAAACATTTTTGTGTAGTCAATTAAGTATGCAAGTGAATAAATTATTTAACAAAATATGTTTTTATTAATTTTACTTTATAAGTTGAATATCCATAAAAAATAATACAAAAACTGCCTAAATGCATACATTACATATTAATTAAAATTTTAAAACTTATTAGAAATGAATATACATAAGTACCTATATGATATATTTATTTATGTGATACATAATAATTATTGGGGCCGGAGTGGCGCAGTGGTCACACAGTCATCAGTTCGATTCATAGCAAGTGCAAAAAATTTGTGTGATTCTACGCAATCACCATTTTCCCGTGCTGTCGTCCGATTGCATCATCCGGTTTCCAACTAGGTCCCACTCCACTGGGAGTGAAGACCACACATGTCTCCTCTTGGAGAAGGGGGGTAGTATCATGCATATAGTGATATATACATAGATAAATAGATCACATGATCTCCCTACTACCCACTTGTGATAAGCATTGACGAAGACCTTGAGGTCGTTTCAATGAACATTAGAAAAAATAAATAAATAATAATTATTGAAGATTCATTTTAAATAAAAAATATTTTAAAAAGTATTTATGAAAAAAATTGTTTGTAAAAATTAAAGTCGAAACAATTTGTCTTATCCTAAAAGCATACACAAACATACAAGACATCTATATATACATACACACACATACCTACCTATTTATGATTTATCAACATTTCCTAATGTGTTAGTTTTAACTTAAAAGATAATGACGTGTTCTGAGTAAACTGTTAGTTGTTTGCACAATATGCATTCTCAGTAAAAACTAAATATGCTATTAAATTTAATATTTAATAAAAATGCCTGATATATTTTACTCTATAGTAGAGTTAACCATATTAATTTGAATACAATTTAGTATGTGACTATATTATTATTATTATTATTTATTATGTGATATTAAAACATTTTTTATTAACTTATTCAATTTTGAAAAATGAAAAAATAATTGTTTAAAATGTTTCATATTATACAAATATAACATGTCCGGTGTTATTAAAAAGTTATACTCATTTGTCATTATAGTTTTTGAGTTAAAATTTAAAATGTATAATGCATTAATGTGTATTTTATTAGGTACCATATTACATTTTATCTTTATAGCTTACTTGTTTAGTATGATTACTGAATAGAAACGTGCTTATGCTGAGTTATGCTTAATTACAATTTATGACTAACCAAAGAAAAATGAAGAAATTAGTATATAACTAGAGTACTATATATAGACTTAAAACATCTATTAGTACCAAAAAACCATTGATTAGTATTTGTCTTTTTCTATATATTTTTTCTTTTGGTTGAAGTACAGTTTTCTTATAATATAATGTTTTAAGATATAAAATTAACATCATAAACAATATTTTATTATTCGATTAGGAATTATTTTTGAAATAAATTGTATTTTGCATATTATTCTTGAGATCCCATCATATTCTGTTTATAATTTCATAAAAAAAAAAAAATACAAATAATTCAATTCAAACAATTGGTTTTGCTTTTTTTGCTTAGGAAGGCAATATAATGTAACCCCACTTTAATTGTATTTATTTCTAGACAGTAATTGACAATATTACATGATGAGTTGGTTGAATTTATATTCTGGCATTAGCTTAGCACAAAAAAGTGAACTGATAATTCTTCAACTTTTGTTTATTTTAATATGACATTCTTAAGTATAGTAAATGTTAATATGTTGTGTGCGAGATCCAATCATCTAAATAAAATTCATAAAATAAGAAGAATTTATCAATCAGGAAAGAGAGGTCAGTTTTATGAAAAAATTTACCTTCATTCTTCTATTGATAATGCATTTTTATTTAACAATATGTATTTATTAACATTAGGTATTCTTATTTATATTTCTAAACTAATTGTTCATTACAATATTTCAGTGTGTTCATGTTTTAATTAATAGTTATTATTCATTCATATAGGTACTTAAAATAATAATATGAATTTTAACAGTATGATTTTTCTACCTTATTAAATTTAAAAATTAAATTGTGTGTTATTGCGGAGATGTACTTTAAAAACCTAATTAATCAAATTAGTATAAAAAATAATTGTACTAGCTTACAAATTTGTAAGCGTTAAAGAATATTATGTACACTCAATAATAATGATTGACTATTAATACAAATAATTTTTTTTCAGACATTTTATATTTCAGCCGACCGGGCATTAAAAAAAATGCCATATTAACCTTTTTTATTGGTGTAATATTTGGTATATTTTTTGCTTATACTACAGTTTCCATTACTGAATGCCATTTTAAAGATATTAAAATATTTCCATCAAAGTTTTCATATGATTCAGTTAGTTACAATGACCGCCATTCACATGGACATGATAATGAAGGTTCATTCAATGATTCAGTCATTATGAAAGACCATGGAGAGAATGAGACATTGCACTTTCGTAAGCTCAACTTATTGTAATTTGTAGATAATTGTTTTAATTGAACTATTGAAGTGACTATATATTGTTTTATAAAAGCTTAACAGATTTCATAAAAGCTATGAAAGGGACGAGGTGATAGGGGTAAGACAATTTGTAGGGCAGGGTATGGTATGAATATGTGAGGTGATAATGTGTTTGCGATGAATATGTTCAAGTTCTTAGGATTGGTGGTTTTGAAGACAGCATCACTAATAAAATTATGTATGGGTGGATAAAATTGAAAGAAATGTCAGGTATTTTATGTGACTAGAGGATGCTATTAAGATTTCAAGGTAAATTGTATAAAACAGTTGTGAGTTCAGCCATAATGTTGTGTAAATTGGTTTCTTCAAATAAATGATCACGGAATAAAAACCTAGAGAAAAAATTTAACAGAAAAAAAACACATACCAGAAAAAATAACCCACAGAAATAGAAGTCCATGCGAGTGCCATATAATTATTGTACTATTTTATAATATTTTGTTGATTATACTGTAACATAGAATCAGGCGCGGATCTAGAAATTAAAAAAGGAGGGGCTAGAAGAAAACATTTACTTTAAGTACTTAAAAGCATAGGATGAATAAAAATGCATCATACCTGCATATTATAAAATAATAATAACACAATTATCTTGTATTGCATATAATATTATATAATTATAATTATATATCATGCTTTTCAAGCTACAGATGTGTTTCAAGTACTCCATATTTTAACTTCAAAATTTTTTTGGCATTTCTTGTATTATGACTAAAAGTTGACTTTGTTGAAATATAAACATAGTAGGTACTACAAAATATATATCATTTTCACTTTGAACTATATAACATCATATTGTAATCTGGTTTTAAATTAGGCAAGGCCGAAATTTATCTTTTATGAAACATCAACCTATTAGCTGATTTAATTTCATACAACTTTTATCGGAGTATTCTCTGATCAAGCGATAATATTAAATTGGTGGTGCATGTGGCCTATTGTTGAACGCTTTTAGTTGTGTTAAAACATTTTTTTGGGCATTTTTATAAATTTTAGGTCTTAGGGAATTTAAATCCGAGCTCTAATAGTTATGTAGACAAGAGTGTAAAATATTTAAATAGTTGAAAGAATGCACAAGGTTTAATAGCAACATAACAAAGTCTCGACCGCTGACCTCCAACAAGTTACCTCCATTTGTACGTCGGCACATCACAATCTTTTTGTTCAAACATCAATCACTCCTAAGTCCTACAGTCCTTAGGGAGGGGGCTTCAGCCCCCATACCCCCCCGCCTTGTATCTGCTCCTGCATAGAATAAATTATAAAAGATTAGAAAAATAAATATTAAATTAAAAATAATATAACATAAACCTGTCATAACCTTTATTTTATGTTAAAATCTCCATGTAAATATGTACAAAAAATGTGTACTTACAAAAATATAAAAAACAAATTTTTAACTTAAGATGTAGAGTAACTGTAGAGATTTACTGTAGAGTCAATTTAATATATTTTCTATGTGTAGAGTGTAGTTACCTCAACTACAAGTGTATGCTAATGCTTAATAGAACACTACATATTTTTTATGGATAGAGTATCGGTTGGTGGACATTAAAACATTATAGAGGGTGGTTGTGGTAGAGATGAGAATGCTAAGATGGATGTGTGGAATGATTAGGAAGCATTGAATACAAAATTAATTTATTATGAGTAGTGCCACCTATTGTAAACAAAATTAGGGAAAATAGGTTGATATGGTTCGGTAATGTTATGTATAAGGAAAGATGATTCGGAGACAGTGAGAGTGATAATGGAAATTAATGTAGAAGGAAAGAGAAGGATAGGAAGACTAGAGAAGAGGCAGATAGACAGAATAGAGAATGGCACTAAAAAGCTCTAAATAGTTGGAAACAAAAGGTGAAAAAAAAGCAGAAAAATAAAATAAAATGAATTTTTCTAAGTATAAAACTTGATATGTTAAGCTTAAGTTTTCATTAAAATTATGAATTAGGACAATAGCATGAGGCTTAATTAAAATTGATGCATTTACTGTCTTATTTAATTTAATGAGAAATCCAATAAAATATTGGTACAATCCTGCTTAAATCAGGACGTCTGGTTACACTATATTTTATTATTTTATTAAATTATAGATGAAGATCTCGTGGCTCGAGAACTTAAAAAACGAATTAGAGTTCTTTGTTGGATCATGACAAGTCCTAGTAATCACATTAAAAAAGCAAGACATGTAAAAGCTACATGGGGTAAACGTTGCAATACATTACTTTTTATGAGTACTGCTCAAGGTTAGTACTAGTACCATGCTACTGATTTTAATGTAATCAATTTAATTTTGTGATATAGATAAAAGTTTACCTTCTATTGCATTACCAGTTAAAGAGGGAAGAGAATTCCTTTGGGGTAAAACTAAAGAGGCATTTAAGTACATATATAAACATTATAATGATTATGATTATGTATTGAAAGCTGATGATGACACGTATGTACAATTATATTTTATATTTTTCAAAATTAAATATTTTAATATTTCTTTATTATATATTATACATTTATTTATTATAATCAGGGCTCAAAACCTTATGAATTTGCATATTTCTCAAGAAGCTGTTTATTAAGAACCTGATGAGACACAAATTTGTTTCGTACAGCTTAAATCCGAAAGATTATAATGCATATTTTAGGATTTTATACATAATAACGCATGTTTTGTTGATGAGTCATCAAAAAAAAAAATCAATTATTAAAGAAATCCAATTTAAATTAAGTTGTCTATATCTTGAATCATACTATAAATTTAAAAACTATTGTTTTACTGTGCATACCTATTTTTAATATCAATATTTATAATTCAATTAGAAATATAATTTTTTCATAATAATAAATAATACAAAATATAATGCACAGGTATTTTTGAACATTATTACATTTTATTACACTATAATTATTAATTATGAAATTCTTTATTATAAATTTGTTCCCATATAAATGCATAATTTATAAAAAAGAATAATAATTGCATATGACGCTGTTTATTATTTAAGATTTTTTTTAATGCATAATGCTTGTGTATGCACATATTTCATTGTTTTTTTAACTCATAAAATTTCAATGAATCAGGCAATGGAAATAAATACATTAGAATTATATAATATTTATTAAATATATAATTATATTTTAGACAGCTATCACAAGTTATATATTATCAGTTATCACTAACAACAATTTAAAATATTATTCTGTAATAATATTCATCTATTATCATTAATTAATATTCTAGGTATATAATAATTTAATATTGATTGATTTATTACTGATATTAATTTGTTGATGAAATAGTATTTAATTATTATTCACGTGTAAAATGTTTTATAAATACAGTAATATAGTCATTTTGTGATAATATTTGTGTTTAACAAAATATGTATACAAAAGCTAGCTGTCTCACCCGGCATTTCCCATTTCAAAGATTTGTTTCTACTAATCTTAATAGTACCTAATATAATATGTAACCAATGATAACCTTATAATTAAACAATAAAATAAAATTGTGAGCCTAAAACTTTATTGATGTATGAATTAATTAGCTCTACTCTTCAGCTACCTATAGGGGTTAAAAAATAAATATGCTATAAACACGCTTCAAGTTTCAAGGAATCTCTTTTCACAACTTTTATGGAAAACGGTCCAGTAGTTTTTGAGTCTCTTGATAGCAAACAACCATTAATCTTTATATATAAGATATTTTTAAGATTTATTACTGTTTACAAATATTAAATGTAACACTTCCCCCCTCCAGTGGCTCCAACTCATGTGTCGGTGCTACTTTTTGTAGATAGCTAACCTAATGTAACAGAACATCAATTATTTTATTTATTGTATGATGATATTTTAGTTACTTAGTAGCATATTATTAATACAGTCAGTGGCGCCCAACCCTATGACCAGTGGCGTGGCGAACATCTTTCAAACCCTAAGCAAATTTTTTATACAATGACCCACCCACTACCTCCCCTCCCCCCAACACACCCCAAACTATATATAATTTTCTGTATGCTAATTTTGAATTTTTGTTATAAGAAGTCATCAATAATTTAGTATAAATCATACAAATTACAAATATTACAATTAAGTAATACATTTAATTATTTAAATAAAATAATAAGTTCATAAATGATAAATAAATAGGTATTATTATATTTTGTGTACCATAAAAATATTTAGGTACCTATTAAGTCACACACTGTTACGAACTGTGAAATAATGTCTATGATGTAAAGTTATAACAATAACTTAAGACTACTGCAGTATAACAAATTATATATAATATTGGAAAATCAATACTGTGATGAGAATGAGTCGGCGTATACACTATATATAGTGCCATGGTTTTAAGTTATAACTATATACTAGTTATAACTTATAGAACATTAGTAGGTACTCTATAACTAGCTACCACTGCAGTCTGCCGTGAGTACGGACCTAAATACAGGTACAATTTCAAAGAGCCAAGGGGTACCCACCCACCCTGAAAAATGTCTAGGGCTAAGCAATTGCATTAGGTAAAAGTCGTTCACCACGCCACTGCCTATGACTAGGTGTAGCAGTCGCTACACGTTGAAAATAAGGGAATAACAATATTCAAAGAAAAATATTTGATAACAGAAAGTTCTTGGAAAAAATACTCATATATGTCACTTTTTGGTCACTTTTATGATTAAAATCAGTCATCTAATCGCTTTCTTATAAATAGCTCAAACCACTTCCAACTCTGATGATACCTATTCCTTAGTATATTAATATTAACAGTTAGTGTAACCAAAAATAGACCATTCAATTTTTAGTTTAAGAAGGAGTGGGTGGGTAAAATTATGTCTTGCTACACCTGAAAAATATGTCTTGGCGCCACTGAATACAATAATGATTTCATAGTTGAAATAAACAACAATAAACAAACCAATGTCAAATAAAAAACTTTTTAATAGTTATTTTTGTATAATTATTTCAGGTATGTTGTAGTAGAGAACTTGAGGTATATGTTAACTTCATTTAACCCAAAAGATCCAATCTTCTTAGGTTGTAGGTTTAAACCTTATGTTAAACAGGGATACATGAGTGGCGGTGCAGGTAATTAATACTAAGTATAATTTGTAGATTTATATCAGAAACTTAAGTAAAATATTAAGTATTGAAATTGTGGCAAATAAAAAAATACATTTAATGCTTATTTACTTATATTTGTTGAAAATTTTCAAAATCCAACCCATTTATAATATCTTAATAATTTAAATTATGTTAATCCATTTAGGTTATTTGTTAAGCAAAGAATCGGTCAAGAGGTTTGTTGAAAAAGCTATACCTCATAAACGATGTCGGCAAGATAATGGTGGAGCCGAAGATGTAGAAATTGGTTAGTTTTTTTTTAGGTACTTACCTGTTATACGAGACTACAGTTTATATTGTGACTACCACCCAAGACTACCTCTGTTTTTGCAAATAACACAATCTTAACAATGTCCACAACTGGATTGTGACATTTCATGAAATAAGGTAGTCTCAATTAACAGGAAAATACCATTTTTTATTAAAATAATAAATATGTTTGAATATTATTATTTTGTAGTTCATGTTTAGTGCATTTTTTTACATTGTGGGGTTACTTATTGACATAAATTACATAAATACAATTTTAGTGAATGAGTAAATGTGGTTAATAATTAGATATTTATAAAATCCATTTAAAAACTTTTTATTTTAGGATTTATATCGAGGTCTATAATTTATGTATAACTAATAATAAACTGTTTTGTTTTTATGATTTCTTCAGCAGTGTTAACATTTTGAAAACATACAAGTTTAAGTAAAAATTCTGAAATAGCAAACAATTTACTCTATGCATAAATAATTATTAAATATAGTATATATTTTATTACATTAATATTGTCGTATATTCTATAATTTATATATATTATTATACATGTTTGTTTAAAATATTAAAAAAAAATTTATTTTTAGGTATTTGTCTTCAATTAGTTGGAGTAAAAGCTGAGGATTCTCGAGATAGTTTAGGCCGTGGACGTTTCTTTCCATTTATTCCGGAACACCATCTTATACCTGGGCATACAGATCCAAGTTTTTGGTATTGGAAATATATTTATTATCCAATAGTAGAGGTAAAAACAAAACCATTAATAATGTACTAAACTCTAGTCAGTTATATATATTTTTTTCATTATTTTTAGGGTATGGATTGTTGTTCAGATACCGCAATTTCATTCCATTATGTTAATCCTAATAATATGTATGTACTCGAGTATCTAATTTATCATTTACGACCATATGGAGTGACTCAAAATATTGATCAAGCTACCGTAAACAAAATTTACCATGACAAAGAAAATAATGCTACAAAGACTGATCAGCCAATAAACAAAACTCAAAATGTATAAACTTGAATTAAATATTCTTAAAACATTTTACTGTGTGATTACAGTGTTGACTCTTATATAGTATAATATTATTTATGATTATATTCATCATACATTAGAATAATTAGTTCCGTGCCATTTACATGCTCTGTTTGTGTACAGAACATCTTTACTAGTCAATAACTTGGCAAATCCTAGTCAATTTGCTCACAAAGTTCTTATTGATGGAGCTTGATTTCTTGAATTTGTTTTTCTTATTATCTAAACCAACAATATAATAAAATTATGCACCATATTTATTTATTTCTGTGCTAATTTTTTGTTAAATTATAAAATAAAATGTTATTTAATATTTTTTTGATTTAATACATTTTTTAATGTTATCAAACGAACCAAAGGTACTATTTTTTACTTGCTTATAAATGTCACTAATAATATTTTTTTGCTATTAGTGATTTTTTTGTTTATAAATAAATGTTCTTAAATGTAATATATAGTAACTATACTACTTATTCTTATATTGAAAATAAAGGGAATTTATAATATATTTTAATAGACTGTGATTTATTTTAAAGAACAATAAATATAGTCTAGTTAATTTGGCTTCAATAAAAATAGTTTAATAGTTTAATTATAAATGATTTTAAACAAGCACAGTGATCCCTCAATATTTGTGAAGAAAAGTTGCACGTAAAGAAATGTAAAAAGGGAGGTTAGGTCTTATTTACATAATGTGTTTAGTTTTAAAAATCACAATAAGGTTAATATTTTTTACAATTATTTAATTAATTATTTTTTTATTATACTTGATTTATTATGTAATTTATTAATTATCTATCATACATACATTATGAAGGATGAAAAAACTTAGTGATAGATGTTTGTAGCCATTTAAAAGTTTTAAAAAGAAAACTAAATTTAATACTAAATTAATAGAAATATCAACCGACCACTGAACAAATATAAACTATATAATAAAATAAAATAAGTCATAATGTAATGCTTATCTGTACATACAGTACATTATGCAGTATATATAATAATTATATATTAATTTTATAAGATTTAAAATGTTATCGCATATAATATAATTTTATCGCTGACTCAACTGCAGATAATATCGGATAACCATATGGTTCTATTCATGTATATAAACAATACAAATTTGAACTAATTTCCATCTGAATTAAATGTATTTATTACACTTCTTTATAATATGTTATATATTTACAGTGTATATGAGCAGATTATATTACTCCAATATGCTTATGAGCATACATTTTTTAATTTCAAATGGTAATGGTATTTTATTTTATTATGGATAAAGTTAAAGCTAAGAAAACTACGATGTAATTTATTAATTTAATCAGTGAATCATGTTCAAAGGACCATTAGCTCACTATTGATTTATTGAATGTTAAGTGATTGTTTATGAAACTAAGCATAAAAATATTTAAGCTGGGTTCCATAAACAATTATTAAACACTAAATATTTAATGAATCAATGATGAGTTAATGATGATCCCTTAAACATGATTGGTCCATTAAATTTATCAATTTTTTTATGCAATCTGAACAACCAGCATAATATTTTTGGTTAATAGTTAACAAAAATTAATACAATTAATGATCCCCTGGTTCAGTGTAATCATAAGTTACATTGTCACATACAAACATTCACTATTATTCCCCAAAAGTAACACAATAATTAAAAACATTAATTAATCAATTATATAATTGAAAACCAGGTTAGTAGTACACAATTAATTATTGTACTTTTATGGTTGCTATGGTTTCTGGAAATCGGGAATACCTGGAAAAGTCAAGGAAAACAGAATAATTAGTGAATTTGAAAGAAATTCTGGAATTTTAATTTCAAACTAGAATATTTTATATTTTTGCTAAAAAATATTTCAATAATAATTATTCAAAATTTGGAAAAAACTATTACAAAATTAATGAAAAAAAACAATTTTATATTATAAATTGTATGATAATGTACAGTAAAACCTCAATTAACCCTTTGCGACGGGACCAAGAGAATGATGGATAATTGAATTAAACGGATAAAAAAAAAATATTAATTTTTATATTTACAACAGTTGATGGATGAGATAGTGACAGATAATTGAGAATTTACTGTATTATAAATCTTATTTTAAAACAATAAATAAAAATACAACCCTAATATTTTTAAAGCATGACCATTGTTAAGTTACATTATTTCTTTTTAAATGGGTGTTAGGTTATTAAAAGAATTAAAATTAACAAAAATGTTATATAAAATACTTATTTATTCTAATAATACATTTTGGAAAAACATGGAAAATTCATAATGAAATATTGTTGCAAGTTGCAACCATTGTCTTGAATCTCTATGGTGAGTGGTGACACTGAATATTATATGTATCAAAAAATGTTAATAATTTAAAATTTAATTTAAACAAAATGTGGAACTTTTTAGAACCCCTACCATAGCTCATTGCTCAAGTCAAATTTTAATACAATTTAAAAATTGATTGAGTTACATCGACAAACTGGTCTTGGTGGATTTCTTAATTACATCCTGGTTAGGTTATGTTCAGTTTGGAATAGTTATCTGCACGTTTGGGTACAATGAACAATTGGCAAAGCACTATAGCTATTAAGAGGACGTTATACAAGCATGCGTTGTCTCCGTCTTACAAGTGGGTAATATGGCAAATTTTACGCTCAGCAGATCACGCGAAGCTCCGTGAATTTAAAATTTAGAGTGAATTGACCTCTTATAAAAATGAAAGGTAATATTATTATCGAGAGCTACTCATTGGCTTTTTATTATATTTTAATTTTAAAGCGAGTTATGAGTATTTTAAGATATACAAACAATTTACAATTTTAAAATACTAACATTTAACAATCGGTATCGAATCCCCTTAAAATTTAAAAACAGACAAAAGCCGCATATAGTGGCGCCATCTATGCGGACGAATATAAGCTACCGTCGAGGGCGGTTCTAGGCTTACCTTGTACAAGATGGATATATCACAGATTATATGAAATATGAATATAATCAGGTCGTGTAGCTTATAAAAAAAAAAAAAAAAGTATACTTATCTATGGTCATAGAACAATATGGTAATTATTGGTATGGTGTAGCTGACAAAGTGACAACTACTGACAAGTGACAAGCTGTATTCAATATTTCAATTTTAGTGTGTAATTTGTTTACTTCTTTATCATCTCTTGTATTGTATACTACAACCAATATCTGTGACTACATCAGAATAATTCTATACACTATTTTACAACACTGTAGTGATCATGCTGAGATCTATTCTGTATTTCTGTGGTTGTAGTATTTGACTTTTCGACAATTTATACTTCGTCTGCACATGAACTGAGATTTATATATAATTAAGATATATTACGATAGTAAGATAAACCTTAATTCGTAATCTGTTTACCTTTACTTCATAGATTAAATAATAATTATTCATCATATATAGTGTATATATTTTTATTTATGAATTAATAATTTTTCTTAATTTAAATATTTAAAATTAAATTTTCAAAAAGTTCTAACTGTCTAGATTAGCAATAAATTACAAACATCAAAATGCCAGAAACAGAAGTCCAAGACGGGAGTCAGACCCAACGGCTGACCAATGCAGATTTTAGACGATTACTTATGACCCCTAGGTCAAGTCATCCATCGGCCACTCCATCGCTAGCCAATGCAAGCGACACACCATCTTCTAAAACAACGTCTTCATCAAAATTTGAATCTGGTGGTTCAAATGACAAAGCTGAACTTAGACGCAAAAAAAAGATATTCTATGCTAAGCTCAAAAAACAGGAAGAAAATAAAATGGCTGAGCTTGCTGAGAAGTATCGTGACAGAGCCAAAGAACGTCGGGTTGGTGCCAACCCTGATTATCAGTCTCAGGATCCTGTAGCTGTTGCTAGTGGTTATAGAGCTGTAGCTCCAGATATGAAATCTGGTATGGATGCTGCTGAACGCAGGCGTCAGATGATTCAGGAATCCAAATTTTTGGGAGGAGATATGGAGCACACTCATTTGGTCAAAGGTTTAGATTATGCTCTGTTACAAAAAGTCAAAAGTGAAATTACTGCAAAAGAAACCGAACAAGAAACTGAAATGGAACAGCTTGCAACTACTAAACCAATAAAAGAGAAAGCAAAGGAAGAAGACGATATGCAGTTTAAAACGAGACTTGGAAGAAATGTCTATAGGTGAGAAATAATTATTTTTAAAATGTAATTAGAAATTTTAATTTAAATTTTTTTTTAGAGTTGCATTATCTGATAGTGAGATGTTTCGTAATCCATCATTTGCTCCTGGACGTATGGCTTACATAATTGATTTAACTGAAGATATTACAGACACTGATATTCCAACAACACTAATTCGCAGCAAATCTGATGTGCCTAGCATGGATGACAGACCCACATTGACCACAAATGATATTGTTATTAATAAATTAGCACAGATCCTTTCTTACTTACGAACTGGACCAAAACATTTAAAGAAATCAAAAAAGCGTGATAAACAAGTTTTTGATGACACCATTTACCCTGAATTGCCAGATTACGAACCATCTACTCAAAAACGTAACGAAGAGACTACTAAAAAACAATCAAACTATTTTAAACATTCAAACGATGAAGAAAAAGAAGTGGAAACTGAACATCATAAAAGAGATGAAATGGGATGGGTAAATATATATATTTTGTCTATTAATAGTTATTACTTATTACTAGGGCTAGCCAGTGGTTGACTTGGGAATAAAGTAGTAGAGGTACTCTAGCTACTTTTAAAAAAGTAGCGTCCCTAGCATTTTAATCAAACTAACGAACAAACAAAAATAAGTAGGGGTACGCTTGAGTATCATAAAAATTAGTTGAGTTACTCAGTCTCCCTGCGCCTCCCCCCTACAAGTAAAACACTGGGGCTAGCGAGTTAAAGAAGTTAAAATTGATATTATTATAATATAATACTAATACTATACAATATTAACAAAATAATAATTTTTTTTATTAATAAGGATTAATAATAATTTGAATGTGACTATCTAATTATACCTACAAGTATTATAAACACTACAAAACGTAAATTATATATTTTTTTTACTTTAATATAATTTTAAATTAACTAACAATAATTGGATTATGTATTTTTTAGGAGGCATTGAGTAAAACAAAATTTCAACGCAAAAACCAAATGGGCCTACTATCTCGATTGGCAGCTGAACCCACCGGCTATGCAGAGTGTTACCCAGGACTGGATGAAATGCATGATGCGATTGAAGATTCAGATGATGAGGCTGATTATACAAAAATGGATCTTGGCAACAAGAAAGGACCAGTTGGTCGTTGGGATTTTGATACACCCGAGGAGTATGGTACATATATGAGTAACAAAGAAGCATTACCAAAAGCAGCTTTCCAGTATGGTGTTAAAATGACAGACGGACGGCGTACACGTAAACATAATAAAGAAAAGAATGAAAAAGCTGAACTTGATCGTGAATGGAACAAGATTCAAAATATTATACAAAAACGTAAAGTACCAGCTGGTAAAGACGAAGGATCATCCTTTAAAGTACCTAAGTATTAGCTTGTAACACAATATGGAATATTAGACAGTCAGTTTATTGTATAAAAAAAAAAAAAAATACAATATCATTAAATTATTATTAATAAATTAAATTTTGTACTTTAATTGTATCCAGTTTTTTACTCCTTTCAAAGACATTAGTACAGGGATCATAACAGGCAAAAATAATGGAATATAAACAGCATATTTTTGATCGTCAGGAAAATAGAGCAATGCCAATAATGATGGATGAGTGAATGCAAACTCTGATGTTTCAAATGCTATTTTACTGTATTCTAATGCTTCTTCCAATTGCCCTCTTTCTATACATTGAAGTACTTTAGTAGCCGCTTCTACAGATTCAGTTACTGCTTTTCCAACTTCTTCAATTATCACAATGTTACTGATTTCACCCAAAAGTCGTGATAATGAAGTTAAAGTAATACGTGTATTAGTGTATTGTTCAATTATTTTGAGTCTGTACATTGAATCCAATTGCCATTTACGCAGAGTAGATGATTTTAGTGGCATCAGTGACATGTAATTGGACATATTTGGCACACCAATTAATGAATGGAACTGTGTGATGATGGGAGTCATGATTCTGAGATCATCAGGTATGAAGCTTATTGATTCATTGCATGACATTTGATCAGCGTTTAAGAATTGAACTCCGCCCCAACGAGCTGACATCATAGCAGTAGTTAACTGATTGTTTTCATGAAAATATAAAGGTATATAAGAACAAGGGGTTACATATACAACAAAATGTATACATGGATTTCGAGACACTCCAGAACCTGAAAGGAGTAAACCAAAAAAATATCAACCATTAAAAATAATAACTATTATTGAACTTAGAAAATATTACCTAATTTTTTTTCTAGTGGAGTTATTATGTATTGAGCGTGGTTCTTGTCTAATACAAATGTAGTGTTCAATTTTGGGGGCTTTTGAACTAAATCAATTAAATAAAGCCATTGAGATTGCACAGAAAAGTTTGAAATTTGTTTTAATTGATCTAATAAAGGCTGAAGATAACCTACAAATAAATTAAAAAAGCGTTAAATAATTTAATATTAAATAATATCTATGTTTTTGTGAAACTAACGGTTTAAAGGTACTTCTGGCTTCCAAGATACATGCAGTTTATCAGGTTCTGGATTTACAACAGTAAGAAGTACATTATAATCCGATGATGGTCTTACTCGACGCTGTCGTTCAATTACTACTTGTTGGTCATCAGAATGATTACCAGGGTTCAACATTGATATCATTGAATCAGATAATGCATCTGTTTGTAACAGTCTTTTTAATTTGTCCATTAATAATTGAATGTCTGAAATATATTTAATACGAATAAAGATTATGCACATTAAACAATGGCAAAATATAGTGAATTACTTGTATTGGGAGGAAAATAAATATTACGACCAATACCAGCTATTATATCATCTACACTATTAGTTTCAATAAGTTGTAATGATCCTAAAGGAGTTATAACCATCTCCAACTTATTCAATGTGTAGTCGTCTGAATTAATGAAAGTAGAAGGCTGAGCACTAATACTAAACATAGCTGTAAAAAAATTTTTATTTTATTTTATTTACCATCCCTACACATTTTTGAAGTATTTATTTTAAGATTACTTGAGTTGAATGTAGTATTAATTTGTTCGATAATACGTTCTGTTACATATAGATTTTTGGTGTATACAAATATGTCTGTAGAAATAACTACGTCCATGGTACCCAATTGTGAGATCTGTGCATATGGAAGAGAATGGCGTTGTACTTCTGTCATTCGCCACCATAGTGGTATGCCAATGACCAATAGTATAAATGCATAGACCGCAGCAGACAAATTCCTTAGGTCCTCTATAAAATGGCATTAAAAATTTGTCTGAAATGTTGAAATACTTCATATTATTACCATCATCTTCTTTGTCGATTATTTCCCAAATTTCATCATTGACAGCATCATTTTTTGATGTCTTAACAGTATTGATAGACTGTTTGTGGTCCACTAAAGTATTGCCGGCATCATTTTTTAATGTCTCAACAGTATTGATGGACTGTTTGTCGTCCACTAAAGTATCCATTCTGTGTAACAACAGTTTAATTATATTTTAGTTTAAAAAAAATGCATAGATAAATTGGTAATTTATCATAAGAGTAACATAAGAACTCCAAAATCCAAAATACTTTTAGAATTAAAATCATACTCAAGTAAGAACTAAAAATAAAAATTACCTAAACTTCAGGACTTAATTTCAATTTATTAAATATTCACTTCCATATACCGAAAAACCTTAATGAAATTCTGTGAAAAATCAATGACTTAATAAAAAACATTTTAAAAAATATTGTTGGAAAATAGTTCGATAAATGAAATGGTAAATTGTAAATACAAGAGGCATACAACCATACAAATTAAAATTAGTATATACAATTAAAGAACCAACTAAGTCATACACTCACGAGCACAGAGAAGTATAATATGAACTATGGAGTATGAAGTGAAATGTGAATACAGATTAGTGATAACAGAAATACAGAAAAAATACTGAATAAGTGAATTCGTTATCTAATATCGTTTTCGTGTTTACATTTACGGCTTGGTAGTTGATGAGTTCTCAGATACATAAACATACGTGTATCTTCATCATCAGTAGTTAAGACAATTGAAATTCACAGTATTTATTGCAGTCGTGAATACTGAATTTAATTGAATATAACAATAATAATTAATATTGTATTATTTGTCTCACACTCACATGGTTCTGTGGTTTTATAGAACGTGGAAGGGAGATAATTGTTTATCATCATGTATTATCAGTTATCACACTGAAAAAGGGTATTCACGCTTTTAAGTACCTATGACCTATCGTTTGTGAATAAAATATAGTAGACTGTTAAAAATTAAAGTGTCAAACTGTTTAGTGTTTACACGAAGTCGAGAACAGTCTATTCCTGTGCGGTATTGTGGTTAATTGTTTAACAACTGTTTAGGTTTTAGGATTAGGCGTTGGAAATTATTACATTTTGTTTTTCTGTCGATCTAAATTCTAATTCATAGTTTCAAAAATGAATAAAAGAAAACTAGAAGAAGAGATATTCCAACAGAATAAGTTTGAAAAGTTAAATAATATAGCTGATTCGGAAGACGACGATGATGACAGTGTTGATGAAAATAATTATGATGTATTGCAAGAGCAAGATATTGAAGGTAACTAAATTGTGATTTATGCATAAAATATAATATACACGGTTATATAAAAATGTGTAACTTCTATAGTTTAATTCAATTTTGAATCGTTCAACTTTGGGATGTGTTGCCCAATTTATTAGCAATTGTATTATTATTCTTACTAGGCCAAGAAGAAGGAGTTGTTGGTCAAGATGGTGAGATACGAATCACACCTTTTAATATGAAAGATGAACTTGAAGAAGGGCACTTTGATAAAGAAGGAATGTATCATTGGAAAAAAGAAAAAGATGTACAGGACAACTGGCTTGAGAATATTGATTGGTGTAAAGTAAATAAAACCCCAGACATAATAGTTTCATACATTGTGTCATATATTATTATTATTATTATTTGTTTAGATAAAAGATATGTCAAAAGAAAAAAAAAAAACTGATGAAAGTATAGAGGATGATGTAGAATTTAATGTTATTGCTGCCTATAAAGAAATCATAAGCATGATGGAGCCCAGAGAGACCATTTCAAAATCATTAAGGCGTTTAGGTGGTAATAAACGACTTACAACTGCTGAAAGGTGGAAATTGAAAAAAGCAGGATTGAGTACCGATGAAGGTTCGTCTTCAAAAGTCACTAGACTTACAGAGCTTGCTAATCAAATTTTAACAGCTAACGGCAACATGGACGTTTATCAAGAAACTTATGAGCAGATTTCTCAAATTGTAAGCAGATTTCATGAGTTTGTTTTGCCTTTTACGCCTATTGAATTAATACAATATTACAGTATTTTTATCAAGTTTATTATAGTCAAAAAATTGTTTTAAGTTGTGTTATTTAGTTATGTTTTTAATACATCCCTACATAAATTTAGCCAGTATTATACATTTTTAAGGAAACACATAGTCCATCAGATTGGTTGTATACACAATCTACAAAAGTGATGCGATTTGTGGTAAATTTTTGTATTTATAGTATGTGGTCTATAAGTAAAACTTGAATTTTAAATATATTCTCCGTTCCGCGAAAAAGTAATTCATTTTCCGACCAAAACTCATTCAATTCCGCACATCCACGCCACAGTGCGATACTGAATGGCACAAAGTGGGGGAAACGGGACTTGGTAATAGTCGTTGCCGCCAGTTTGCATGCGTGAAACAGGTTGCTTCTCTCGTAGCACAGAGTATAGTATGATTTAATATTTTTAAAAAATAATTCAATCTTGTCACCCGTTTCTTTAAATGTGTTAAATGTGTAGTTTTTTAGAAAAATGTGTTTTGAATTTAAAATTTAAAACAAGTACCTATATAGTTTTAAGTTATTTTAGTGATAAAAACAAAATAAACTAAAACAATAAATTATTTGTTTTGTTGCCTAATATTTGAAATGTGTTGCTTTTGTTAATACATGAACCTTAGTCTCTCTCAAATCATAGGTTATTGGTTATTAAGCTGTTGGCAATGATACACATTTTATGACCCAATACTGTGATAGTTTTTGTGCAAAATGTAGAAATTGATAAAACAGTAAACTGCATATTATTATAATATTATTAACTGATGTAGATAATATATTAGTAAATTGCCATTAGAATTTAGCTCTAAGGAAAGTTATTGTATTATTATACTGGTAACAACTAACAATCTAGAAACAATCATTACTACTGTTCTAAATATTGGTTTTAAATTAATTAACTTTCAACTATTTGGTTACTACATTTTTTTTTATAGATTTCAAAATCAGAAAAGAAAGCACAACCTTCAACTTCTATGGCTTCAGATTTGGATATGTACGCGGAAGATTTTGATGTAAAAGAAAAGGAAAAATTAGAAAGTACAGTCCAGAGTGATGAAGAAGAACCAAAAGAAACAGAAGAACTACTGACAGGTATTTATAAAAATATTTTTTTAACCATCAATAGGTATTTGAAAATCTTATTCAATACTTGACAATTTCATTAGGAGAGTCATTGCAGTGGGAATACAAATTTTCATTAGAAAGTAATGAAGTATTTGGTCCGTACAATACTGAGCAAATGCAGAAATGGAAAGTAGAAGATAAATTTAAGGAACCTATTTGGGTACGTAAGTGTAATTCAAACAGCGATTTTCATTCATTTAAACGTGTTGATTTTGAACTTTATTTATAAGTATTTTTTGTGTATGTGTTTATTTAATTTACAAAGTATTAAATATCCGAGTATTATGAAGTATAATTGAAATTGTTTTTAACTCAGGAACTTTTATGTTTTTAGACATAATATATAGGAATAAAAGAAAAATGTTTCATTCCCCATTTATTCCTTTTAACATTATAAATCCTTGATTTAAAATCTTTCAATTTGTAATACTAATTGTTTATTTTCAAAAATTAAAATATAGATGTAATCTAATATATTCATAATATCTATAAAGTTAATATTTAGTATTTATTACATTTATGTTGTTTAAATAGCTTACACTTTGTTAAATATGTAATTGGAAATTTTACAGTTAGTAAATTAAATACATACATACAATTTATGTTGAGTTTTTCTTTTTTTTATCCTCATACGCACCAATAGGTACTAATAAACTATGAAAGCATGCCTGGACTTAAGTAACTGTTTCAATAGGAACAAATGAACAATCATCTTAATTGTTTTTAACATTATATATTACTTGATAATTTGTTATTTTCAATTTAATTTATAGTTCTATTTAATTACCCTGTTTAGTATTATTTTTCTCTGGCTATTTGCTGCAGTTAAAATGTATAAAAATGTACAACTAACACAGACCGTGATTTATCAAATCATGGGCCTAGTACAATTTAATATTTTAATTTTATATAAGTTATAAGCCACCATAATAGCCTAGAAAAATCCATATGCCTACACCATACTATATGTGAGTTATAATCAGTGGTTATCATATAGTACCTATTAAATTGTGTGAATACTTAAGTATTAAAATTAAAAAATGTTCATGAATTTTTAACTTTATTATAATTTTATAATTTTGAAACTTTAATCGAAACATTTTTAATTTATTAGAAGTAAGAACACACATGGTGTTTGATTTTTCGTAACTTTATTAATTTAAATAATATAATTACTATTATATCACAACAACATTTTTAGACCAAATATACTCATTAGATTTATAAGTACAAAAAACATAACAAGAAGTCTGGAAAAATACTCAATGACAAATATACTCATTTAAGTAATTTGTTTTCAAAAATATTTTGTTTATACATTTTAATTAATTGGGCTATGTAAATGTGCATGATTGATTACTGATTAACAGCGATATATTTATATATTTGTAATACAATTATTTATTAATCACTTGCTGCTTTTATTATAAAATAAACACAATAAAGCAAACAAAAAAAAAATTATAATTTTGAAATAAAAAAATAAATCAATTATTGATACAAAATTGATGCAATTTTATCTACCTCAGTTATACATATAACATAATATGTAAATAATATAATAACTGTTTAGACTTCTACTTATACATAGGAGATTTATTATAATAACATATTCGATACAAATAAAGTACAATATTGAGCATTTTGGTATTTAGTGTAAAAACAACATAGTGTATAATATAAATTTAAAACTTAATAAACAAAATAATAAACATGTTTTCCCAAACAATTAGTGCAATTTATAACACTGTATGTCGAAGCAAGGAAATTATATGAAAAATCTTGTAATTGAAAAACATTGAATTTTCAAACAAAATTGGACACGACACACATTTAAATACATAGGTACTGTTAAAATCAGATTTAATAGCAAATATAACTTATATAATATGATGAGTACGAAAAAATAAGCATCATGTTTTAAATTATTATTTATATAGTAGGCTGTAAATATAATTGTATGTTGTGCATAGTTTTCAACAACTAGAGTATCCAATTTTGTTCTAGCGTAAATTATCCCCGCTTAACACGTAAGTAATAACTATTATATTACTGCTATACAATGTGTACTCGTTATGTACATAAAATAAAGTCTTCAAACAAATGCCGATTTGGTATATAGTATACCTACTTATATTTTTAAGTATAATATATTGTATAGAAACCACTTACACGACTTGATTTTAAAGAAGTATAATATATTATTGTAAACTATACATTTAAGAATCATCAGCTTAATTTTAGATACGTACAGATGGGTATCACGAATTATTGTTTCGTCACAAACATAACAGCTTCACGTAGTCTGTAGGTAGATCAGTACCTACCTACATATATATTCTACAATAGGTAGCTAGTACGGTGCAAAAGAATCAGCTCTTATAGAAGGAATTAATATTACATAGTATGATGTCGTGGTCAAATATTACTTTATCATGTTCCTGTACTGTTTCGTTGGTACACGTTGTATATACTATATGTGGATGTGTGTGCTGGGTGGTAATCGGATAAAAAAAAATGTCAGAAAAAAAACAAATTTTTAAGTGTTTGTTATTTGTGTTAGCGGGCCATCTAAAAATCTACTTAAGAAAAAATAAAAATCATAAATAATAATACTAACGGTGGCAACTAATAGATAGCAATTAATAGCATAATATACTACTATATACAGGTAGATGCCTACCTGTATATGCGTATTGTATATACATAACTTATTATATTACAGTTAATTGAAACTACCTACTGTAACGACGGTTATAATATTATAGGTACACACACTATAATATGTAAGGCTACGATATAAATCATTATCGGTAATATAATAACACGATATACGTCATATTGCATAATCAATTAAACAAAATAATAATAATAATAATATTATGCGATGTCGTCGTTTAACAAGCGTAGCATTGCACTAATCCCACTTCATCGCAGTTCATACACTTGAGGGCGATCATTTCGGTGGTGAAGTGATTTCTGTGCACGGACTTCTTGCTACCGTTGCACATCGGACAGGGCAGCAGCCTGTAGCCCCCACAAACTTGGCACGTCGTACACGCGTCCGGACTCTGAAACCATACAATAACACGATGTTGTAAATTATATTAATGTTATAACGCTGTCGAATATTGATTTTGTTATGGTGTTTAGGAGGTAGTTATTAATATTATACGAGCCCCCGTGTGTTATAATATACAAGGACCCGGCGCAGTTACGGGACTCGGGGCGCGTCATTAGTATAGCTGAGACCTCTTCCTGAAACAAACTTAATGATATGCGATATTGCAGCTGCACTCCTATATAACAGGAGTCGGAAATTAGTTTTAAGTGGTTACGCGGATGATTAAAAAAAAAATTTGAGGCCCAGAAAACTTCTGTGTTTACAAATCGAAAAAAAATGAAAAAAAATCAGCATTAAAGTAAAATATTTTCGGCAGTTCATTTATTTCCCCTAGGCGGTCCGGATTCCTCAACCATTGCTATACAATATAGAATGTGCCATTGCGGTGAGGGGGGGAGGTCTATGTAAAACTCCAAATCGACGAAAATCCTTTGTATTCGAAAAGCGATTGCAATGGCAGCTACAGCTCTGTGGCTTACCCAAAAAACGGTCAATGTTGTGTTAAAAATGTGTAGGTATAATATATATATTAATATTATATATTTCGTTTTGTTTTTGAAATTTTTATTTTATGAGATTTGTGAAAAAAATCACTCGATATGCCGTAATATGATATTAATAATAATTGTTCAAAAATACAAAGTTAAAATTTATATTTAATCTCGCCACTTTACAATATAAGTTTATATGTTACATCTGCAGACTACCTAGATATTATTAGAAAATATTCTATGACTACCACAAAAAAATATGTAAATATTACTCTCAAACCTTATGTACGATGTCCCACAGTAGAACTTAAACTTAAATGGGTGGTGGGAAAATTTACTTGACCATTATTTTTTACTACCTATCATTTTAAAATGTCCACTTGAGATTATTAAATCATTTTAAAATAGTTAAAGAGTCATATTAAAAAATTCCATTTTAAAGGGATGAAGTATGAAGATGAAACGTCTGCGGAGCATATTTAGGGAAATATTGTTAAGCCATCTAACAGCCGAAAACCTCAATCCCTACTCTTTGGGTAGTTATATAAATAATATATTATATTATATTTTATAGTTAGTATATACCATCTACGTTAGCAAAGCTTGTGTCAAGTACTCAAGTGTATCGATTTTTCGGATACAACAATAATTTATAAGCCGCACGCGCTATAATAGGGACCAGTACTTGTCGTGGAACACACGTCTGCGTCTCAGTTGTAGGTCGACGTGTCGTTTGTTCCGACGAATCACACACACACACACCTCGCTTATTGAATTCGAGCCAAAGTCGTTGCACGTTAATGGTCCGGACGACCGCCTACGATTTTTTTGCTTCCACTCGTTTTCATTGGCACTTTCTTCCATTCAGCAATATATTTTAGGCACGCGTGATTAATGACGTTATTATAATTTCACGCGTTAAATTATTATCTATTGTTTTTATAATATATTTATATATTGTATTTTATTCCGCGGGGATGTTGGCTTCAATTACACATAGAGTATACATAATATTATACTATTATACACACATATTACCTATATTTATTATTCCTACCATATGCGGCATTTGGCAAACATACTAGGGGGTGCAGGAATTAAATATTTTAAAAACAGGAATGTAAATTGAAAAAGTGTCATCGGTAAAACGAAATTGCATTTAATGTATAGGTATATAAGTAGCTGGTACACTCACGAGCCATTCATTTATCTTTTGCAATCTCATACCATGTTTTCTGGTGTTGGGTGTGGCAAAATCATTGTTTTGTTCCCTCGAAATAATACCAGGGGGGCGATTTCATCCCCACGACACTCCCCCCAAATGCCACCTACGCGGTCCTACAATATATTATTATTTGTGATTCTTATAGTACAGGTTAAATGAGCTTGCTACACTGAACCGTTCTTGAGGACAATTTTTTTCGTTATAAAGTTATATGTTTTAATATATTATTATTATTCTTATGTGTTATCCACCCTGCTTAACGGATTTTCATAATAGGTGGACAGATATTATTTTGCATTTATACACTACCATATGGGTTGTCAAAAATGGAACTATTGTTTGAGTTAATGATGTCTTACTACCGCCTAAAGTTTTCAGCAGAATTAACAATTGTACCTATTAATTATTATTATTATTATTAAGTAGCGGTAGTTTTTGTCTACAATAATAGTAGGTACGTATAAAACGTATGTACCCGTGTTTTATGTAGACTTCCAAAACGTCGAATGACTTTGATATTTTTTATTTGCGTTTTGATCAATTTGTCTATAGTTATTATTTTGTTGTCCCACGTGCGAGTTGATAGCACAGAAAAATATTAATACCAGGTTTTACGCTTTTTGATTGCTGAACAATGATGTTTTTATTTATTTTTTGTCGTACCTAAACTGAGACATACAAAATGTTTTGTATACAGATGAAGAATAACCGCATTGTTTTAAATTATTAGGTGTGAACGTTTTTTAATTTCAAAACGAACAAGTGCCCAAAGTCCTATAACACTGTCCTTGCAATAATCGTAGCGTGGTATACATTACGTGTGATGAAACGTGTCATTAATTATTATTATTATTCATAAATAAATAGAAGACTTGTATGTGACACTCCTGGAAAATTAATTTATTCCTATTACTTATAAACATAACATATATTAAATTATGTACATTGTTGCAACGACTATTACGTTACTACCTGTACGTGTGTTAATATTATTATTGCATTAAAATGGCGGTCGACAATATTTAAGTTCTTATTCCGTTGTAATATAATACACCCATAACAATGGTGGATATTGGAAATTTAATATTTACAACAGGGTAGTAACAATATATTACTTAAATGTACGTGGTTCCTAAGAGTAAGATGTAAATATAATGATATAAGGTCGTTGCCATTTAGAAAAATAAGGTATCATATTATAATATTCATAAATGTTATTCATTGCGTAGGTATACACACTGCAGCTATTTATACTATAATGGATGGATAAATTTTCTTTTTTATGATTATTTATAATTTATATATTGGTTATCATAATGCCACGTATTGTTATAAAATATTATGTTTTACACTGAATTAGTTTGTAAAATTACACTCATAATGGGTTAGAAAGTGTGATATAAATTTTATTGAAGGAAAAAACGGTAAAATCCTTATATTATTATTAAAGCAAATTGGATCTGTCGATCAAAACGTTATTGTACAACAAGAACAATACAATATGGGTAACCATTTAAAATAATGTTTCTGAAAAAATTTCCGATGAAATTAATATTATTAAAACAAATATTATTTTTAATAAAATAAAACAAAACTGACAAAATGGTATGCCAACATTATTTATTAGAGATTTATATGTTAATGATTCAACTAAAAGCAGACTCTCGTATGCTCTCGTATTCATACCAGTAAAAGAGCGATTTTAGTCGATACCTACACTATATTATATATTATTACTCTATAGTGTATTAGCGTATCATTTTCAGCAGCAACTGAAATTGCAAAATATGTGTAGAGTTATTACTTATTACTTTATCACTTTTATTGATTTAGATTATTTAGAGAGATTGCTGTTAATGGTACACGATTATAAACTACAATTGATTCAAAAGCGTGATTCAATCATAATAATATATACGGCACATCCATCATTTTGAACCGTATTTGTTCGATGGTTCTTTTTTGTTACTTATATGTTATATATTATATTAGATAACATCGTGACTCGGGTTGTGAAAAGTGAAAACATTAAGCATTGTACAAATTTGAAATATTTACATAATCCACGCGTAAATTCGAGTGCATTAGATGCATTTATATATATTTATATATTTTATTTGTTAGCCGGTGGCAATGTGATGGAACAACAATGGCATGGGTAATAGATATAGGTGGAGATGAAATGAAGTGAGAAGTGAGTGAGAGAGACCTCTGCCAGAGAGAATCTTTTCATATTAAAAAAAACCGTCGAGTATATATGTAGTAGTCCGGAATAGGAAAGTTGCATTTTGTATAGTGTGCGTGTGCGTGCGTGCGTGCGTGCGTGTGTGTGTGTGTGTGTGTGTGTGTGTGTGTGTGTGTGTGTGTATGAGTGTGTTTGATGGCATCGGACAACAGGATATTCTTGTCTGCACCGGAAGGAACGTTCCGAATATGAAAACAGATTAATGAAACATAAATCTTTTGGCTTTACCTTAAATGGTTTTAAAATCGATCGGAGTTCCCCAGATTCGTTCAGTCTTTCTACGGCTTCTGCATCCTGAGAACAAAGTCAAACGTCGTTCAGTCGTTAATCATTATCATAAACCAATGGCTATGATTATTGTAAACAGCGAATACATAATATTGTTTTAAAATTGTTGTTAGTTCGAACAAGACGTCGACGATCATTTATTCAAATGTCGTAAACTTTTAACAACATCGTTAGATCGGTATTTGTGTAACGGTACAGTATACTTATTGTATACATGTATTTAAGTTTTGAATTTATGATAGTATACGCTAATAGTATGCTATTAAACAATAATTATAAGTTTTGTATATCCCATCTATGCGCGTACATATAATTTAACATTATAACGTTAAATGATTTTTGATACATGAATTTAAGTTGCATTTTGTCGTCTGTAAAATTTAAATAGAATCACAAAAATGGTACCTATATAAAGTCACTAAAAGATTATAAAGGAAACTAAAAGCGGTTTTCTTACAAAGTTTAGATTACAATATCATCAAAACACGGTTAAGTTGTCTCAGACGAAAATTCACCGTACCATGTCGGTTTATCTTGTAACAGAACATGAAATTCAATTAAAAATCTTGTACAATCATGAAGTGGACTGCGAGTTATTAGTGGTAGGTCCCTAGTTATTGTTATGAAGATACCATGGGTTTAAATTCCAATGCGTGAGATTACATTTTGAAGCTCAGCGATCTCGTTTTAAATTTTAAACGAAACACGTTACGCAAAACAAAAATTCAAGGAAAACAAGTATACAAAGGTTACAATGTTAAATGTTATAAAAGTTATACGAATAATAATAATAATATTATATTCGTAACCTCTTGCGTTGTGTTAATGTGTTTTTGTGCAATTAAATACGAATATTAGATTTTGTAAAGAGACGACAAATGACAATGTATAATATTAAACTATTAAATTATATTATGTACACGCATAATCTTGAGAGGTTGCAGCGTGCAAGGTTTTCGGTTCGGTTCGAAAATCCCCGCACTATGCATACATTATCACATATACCATAGGTGATCCATTTAACGTAAGACACTCACTGTTTCAAAAACTAGCAAAATGTTTGAAAATATTTTTTACTTAAATCTAAGTCGTTCAAAAACAAAATTTTTCTAAAAAAATATTTTTTTATCGTTATTTTTAACTTTTTTTTAATAACAACATACATTTTAAATTCTTATTCAAAGGCAAAATATTTTTTGGAAAACTTTAATGCATAAAAATTGAATTTTGAATGAGCTTAGTTTATGCTTTATAAGTATTTAAATTTTAGATAAATGGAGTGGTATACTGTGGTTACCCTGCAAAATGTGGGTTCACTATAATATACACCACTCATCTAAACTTTAAATACGTATAATAAATAAGCTTACTTGTCCAAAATTTGATATTTATAGATTAAAATACTCCGAATAATATTCTGCTCGGGAATGGGCAATTAAAAATGTGTGTTGTCATTCAAAAAAGTGAAAAACTTAAGTAAAAAATACGATTTTTTGTAAATGTTGCTTTTTTACGACTTAAAGTTATTGAAATAATGATTGTGTTATGTTAAATGTTCCATCCTTTATATATGTTTAGATTGGGACATTGATATTCGGTAAGAATAATAATGTAAAAACGGAAACTGACTCCAATGAGATTCCCTTCGACGAACAGCTGCGGCACTGAAATGGCGTCGCCGCCGAGACGTTCTCGGATTTCCTTCTGCACTTCCCGGCTCATGAAGACGTCTCTTTCCACGTACTTGACCAGATGAGTCCTCAGTATTTGCCTGACCTGGAGGCACCGCTGGTACGTGTCCCTGACTATGCCCATGGTGGTCGTGTACAACACCACTTTACCGGCTTCTTTTTCCTGCCAAGTCTGAAACAGCGGATCGAACAATTATTATTAGCGCCGCCGTCGAGTATACAAAATAAAATAATTTAATTTTAATTAAATTCATACCGAATTTTCATATTAGACATATTATATACATATTATCACCATCTGTGGACGGATAATTGTGATTTTTTTTTTTATAACAATATTATCAAGTGTGTCTATACGGAAAGGTATAGGATAACTTTGTTTACAACACCTATCAGATAATATAGTTTATTCTGTTTTGTTTTTTTCGGTGAAAGTATATTATAATATCCGATACAGGTGCAAGAATAATACCACGAAAAACGTTTATTATTATTCATTTTTTTCCTATTATACGACTTATATCTCGCGCGGACTGTTTATTCGGTTGTCTTAAAAGACACGACGTCGGCTGCTGCAGGTACCCGCGTTACCTACGGTATTCAGGTCAAGGAATGCGCGAAAGGTGAAGGTTCCGGCATGTGCATGAGCTTAACCGTTTACCGTATTATACAAATATATATATATATATACTTATATACATATTTGTCGGGTTGGGTTCATTTCGGAGAGGTTAAATTACCAAAAAGCGAGGTAAAAACGCAAGTGTAAATATTGACGTGATCGCGAATTATAAATATATTTATTAAAAGTGTATAATATGCAGGCGCCTCGGTCTTGTGACCTCCGGACAGCCGGTAAATGCGCAGTCGAAATTAAACGCGATCGTTTCGACAATTCAAATATCCATGTTAAAAAAATGTTAATGGAAACGTGTTCGTATCGAAAAAAATGGACCATAAATCATTATAAGAAGTTATATAGGTATAGGTACACAAATATACGATTGCAGTATTAATTTCTTTGAAATATAAACGTGATAGCTCTTATTATCGATACCTTTATCTAATTTAAATATGTCTAGCTTGTTTGAAAAAACGGAGTAGGACTTGTTTTGGGCTGGGTATTGCGACTGTTGCGTAAGTAAAAATGTAATAATATGTGTGTATTAGCGCTTATATTAATTAGTGAAAAAAAAAATACAAATATTTGTCTTACGCAAAAGACTATAGGTATACGTTAGATGATAAAAAATATACGAAGGTGGCCATCATGTTATGTAGGAATTGGTATAAAAAGTAGGTATATACTCCACAAAACCAAAAACTCTGGCGTTACGTTACCTATAAATATATTGTTATTATATCGTAATATGATAGGTATAACTAATATTATAATGCTCAAAACTCGTATCTAGTCCAGTGCGGTCATGGATGCCGACTCGATCGACTACTACATTTTTATTAATTATAATAATCACGAGTACCTAGATAGGTATATATCTAACTACATATATATATAGGTTTATTTATTTATGTTTATTATAGAATGTACGCGTGCGTGTACAATATTCACAACTTGTACATATCGAATAGACGCATATTATTATTATTAACTATAGGTATATGAATATATGCATAATATTATATACCATAATACATGTACATCGATGACCGATCGACCTCCACAAGGAGATTCGGGCGAGCGGGCATGTGTTAGACGACAACTCGTATAAAAAGAAAGATGAGATAAAACGTTGGCGGGGAGAATCGACCGACAAGGACGTAGATTGAATGACCCGTTTCGCAATTAAAATATATACTCGGGAGTGTGTGTGTGTACGTTTACATATTATATACAGCATTATGTATGTGTATAATAGTAGTAATAATAATAATAATAATAATAATAATAATAAATAAATAATAATATAATAGCGGCCACATCGGCGGCGGTCTGGATAAAATGGAAGGCGATTCGCGCCCGGAGGCTGTACCCGATGTATAATATGTGTGCGAGGACCGCTCCTTTTTATATTTATATATTATATACCTTATATATGCGTACCTATGCACGCGCGCGCGTGTGCCTGTGTGTGTGTGTGTGTGTTTCCTTCTTATTATTTTTTTCACGTTGGGTATCATTGACCCGATCGCGAGAGCAGATATAGGTATACGCGAAGATTTTTGTTCGCACACGAGAGCGCGCGATCTTTCGTTTTGTAACATCGTTTTGCATTCCTAGCGACCGATCGAACGTAACACAATACTAGCTATAATAAAAATAATAATAGGTAATGATAATATTTATTAAAATACGTACACGCTTAATATCTTTCTCTCTCTCCCGTAAACATATTATTTATATTATCCAAGTGTCATTTGTCCTATGTTTGGGCCATCTAAAGAAATATTTGTTATAATTATTCATCTTCTGTTAATGATAAAATGGTAATATTTTGATTTGAAAACATGAAAATATGCATTACCTACTCTGTGATTTGGAAAAAAAGGACTCCGAAAACTTTTATGAATACCTAATTAAGCTGTAAAGAACCCGGCAAGTTAAGTGTTTTTAAGAGTTGATGAATCACAAGTTGGCGTCTAAGTACGAGTTTGCGGGCATCGATTTTACTGGTTTAACGAGAGGGAGGGGATACAACTAAGGAATATATACATGAAAAATAATAAAAATATAAAATGGATGTTTCGGTTTTGAATATTTTCTTTTCCAATTTTTTTACATTTTTTCTACATTTTTCCTACATATTTCATTCTTTATATTTTCTTTTACTTGATTATTTTTCCTCGGATATTATTATCGAGTATAATATTATAATACAGAGTCTCTCACACTATCAACAACGCTTTTCTTCGTACATTTACTTCTCTGTCCACATCCTTCCTGTACGTATAACACTTAGATAACTAGAAACTATTTAAATATTTAGGTAGGTAATGAAAACTAATAATACAACTTATAAAATATTTACAGAAATAAGCCTCAAATTTTTGAATAACACTATAAAAAATTTACAGTTTTGTATAAATGAACGCTTTAAAAAAAAAGTACAAGGTACCTACTTTAAAAATGTTTTACAAAAATATAAAGTAAACGTTCATTGGTAATATTGGACCTAGTATTTACCATTGGCCATTACGCTATGGAATTACTATTCTTAGTGCAGAAAGTTAAATAACTCAAATCTATTTAGATTCTGATACGTCAACATTTTCAGAAAAAATATCTGCTAAATAATTCATAATAGAAAATGGGGTTTTCATTTAGAAAACAGACATATTTTGTATCTCCACAGGACAATCATTGAGTATGGGTAGGTATAGTTCAAACAATTTCAAGGATTTGAAAATATTGGCTTTAATAGTATATTATTCAAAAATTCCAAAAATCAGATTTCGAATAACTGCATGTCTGCATCACTGAAGAAAAAGAACAGCGAGAGCTTGATTGGTGCGACTCACCCTGTACAATATATAAAGATTATAATAAAGTAGGTAAGCCGCGGTGTATACGCCATTCGCGTTCGGTTCCGTCGAATTTCCAATAGCCGTCGGCATTAAAAACTGCGTCTGCGAACAATGACGATTGTACCTATCTTTTTGATATCACGCAATACCGCGCATTAATTATTGTTGTCGATTTGTATGATATCTAAACGTATTATATTTTATTGTTTTAAATCGTATCGTATATAGGTATATTATCAAAAACTCGGGTCGCCGGGCGCGTTTCTCGCGGCGGAGGAAAAAAAACGCACAACACGCTGAGCTCCACAGCAGTCTTTTATCCTCGTGCGCCTTTATATTATGGACTTATAGTGCTCGTATATACTATTATAAAATTGTAATAACACAATATTATACGGTACAATGGACGGTTTAAGAACAAGTCGAGTCGAGTTTAATCGGTTTTGGAAAAGTTAAGCGGTTTTTTCTTTCTTATCTTTGTTTTTTTTTTGACGATTTAGCAGTCGTAAATAAGTGTATATATACGCTATATAACTGTACACAAATATAATATGTACATATAATAATATTATGGACGTACGTAAATCGCGTAATTCGTTTGGCAATTTATTTTTCGTTTCTATCTACTGCGTGATACTTGCATTTATGCGCGGGACGTATGTTGAACAATGCGCTCAGTATAATGATATGGTTATGTTTCGTATACGTAACACTTATTAAGCGATTAGAACATTGACTTCAAAGTGTCGATATGTTAAGACTGGAGGCCGTAAATCAGTGTACAGGATGATTCACCCAGTTGAGCCACCCCTATTTTTCATTTAATAATGAATTAGTTCAAATTTTATGTTTTAGTTCATTTTTATATACGACCTACAAACTCTTGAGATTTTTTGTACTCTCAGAGTGCCCTATCATGGCGGTAAAAATATCTGCTTTTCAAATGAGAACAACCCCCCCCCCCAATTTTACTGTAAATTATTTAGTGGATATTTTTTTTGAAAATGTTGATGTACCTAATTCAAAATTCAGACGAGTAGTTTTTCAGTTACATATTAAAATGTTTGTACTAAACGCAATAATCCTTAAAAATGATTTTACAAAAATATAAAATGAATGCAATATCGAACCAAATGTTTATTTTACTTGTACCATTTTATAAAAATTATAAGTATTGATAGATTATTATTAATCACTCAACATTTCAACTCACCATTGCTCCCAAATCTTTCATATTCATTCATAGTACACAAAATTAAATAACTCAAATACTACTAGTTTTAGTTTTGATTTTGTCACTTCAACATTTTTAGAAAAACAATTTGTTAAATAATTCACAATAGAAAATGTGGAGTTTCATTTGAAAATATAAATTTGGATCTCTACAAAATACTTCATAAGTAGTACAAAATACAATTTGAAGAATTTGAAAATATGGGCTTTAAGTAAGTTTAAAAATTACAAAATCTGATTTTAAATAGCTGCATTATTTAAAAAAAGCATTGTCATACGCCTCCTCCACATAATATTATAATATAAATAAATTGAACGTCTATCGAGCGAGATAAATGTCATAACATTTTATTGTTTTACAACGCCATAATTTGCCACAATAATTTATTAGCACATGACATTGCTGAAGATCACGTTTCCACTCGGGAGGTTCAATAAAAAACAAATATTTAGGACAAATAAATTGTGCTAGGTTTTTATACTTTTACAATCGAATGTTAAATAAAACAATATCGTAATCTGCCAATATGTAACTCCTCGAGCTAAATAATAAAAAAAGTGCATTTTAATTAATAATTACATCATTTCTGTGACGAATTTCCACACGGTGGTATGAAAAAAACTCATCCATTTCACTAGTTCCGATACGTATTTGTCATAATTCACCATGAGTATGAAAGAAAAACTATACTTTTTGAGGTAATGTATCATAATACGTGTGATGTAATTTGTTTTTATTTTTATTGTTTCACGACATTGTTAAATTGGTTTTTGTAATTATTTGACATAGACAGTTTGTGCTTTTTTTACAGGAAGAAAACTTCACAGACACCTTCATAAATTTGTCTTTTATACTGTAAACATTTCTCACGCGATAAGTTGTAAATTAATTTCTCTTCTACAGTTCTACCCAACTCAATTAAGTTACAAATGATGTGAATCGAAATTTTGTGTTGTATTCTAAGATTTTTTTTTCAACTAATTTAAATACGAATCTGAGTTACCTAAGCGTGTTGAACAATTAAATTTAAGCAATTTTATTCATATAATAAATAAATATGTAGGTATATAACTTTGCAGTTGGTACCTGTATTACATAAAATACAATATCCAGAAAACTTCGCATAAATGATTATGCATTCAAGTATACATATTTATTATTATAATATAATATGATGTAATAGCCATTAGAAAATTAATTTTGTATTTTTTTTTGTAACTATAAAATGTTTTGTATAATAATATAGTTATTTGTATGACAACCAAAAAATAAATCTTGACTAGTTCTATCAATAATTCTAAAATATCTATTTTTATTTGACACGTTCCATAGTATAGGTATAAGTGGCATATAACATATTATTTGAGTTCATAAGAATATAATAATATATACAATATTATGGTATAACCTACACTGTGATAAAACTGACTCCCAGCGACGATATAGGTACACACAAATACTACAACTATTTATTTTTATTTTTTAATATTTTATAAAATGCCACAGTGGTAATTGTTTTTTTACTTTACAAGTTGTTAAGATATTAGGAAATCCCATATACATATATACTGAAACGTCCTTTAGCTTATTGTTTATAACGTGCTAATGACTGCATTATAAATCGTACTTTAGATTTTTAGCGTGTTGGATGCATTGGTTTTACAATGGTGATTTTTTGCTTTATGTCTTTCTACCATTTTTAATCACAATTTCGGATACTATTATTCAGACATGGTATAATTTTCAAAATATTTTTGCTCATCTTGAACTATATTTTTATTTTTATTTCCTATAAATATCGATAAAAAATGTTTGTGCTCGGCCAAAAACCTTGATAATTGAATTCAAGGTTTGTCGCATAAATCGTTCTTCTAAAATTAAAAAAAAGGTGGCGTGAAATCATGTAAATTTTTTATAAGCGTTTGAAATTCAAATTTTGATGACATTGAATATTCAAACATATTTATATATATATGTATATATATTATAATAATGATTTACCACAAACAATTTTTGTTATTTTGATGTTATTCATAAAATATAAATCGTAGAAACTTAATCTTCTATTCCTTATACTTTATGTTTACATCTGTTAAAAATATTTAGGTTAATATTAAGATATTTATATACAATTATATACACGAGCCCATTCACACCATTCTACGGTACATTGGTACTGACTTATAAATTCATAACAGCAGGCTCTAATAATATAATATTATGTGATTTGTCTTTGGAAAAAATAAATTCAACCTACCACGTGTTATATAAAAAAAAAAATATTACTTATAGCAATACAACTATTTAACAAAATATTCTTAGAAATATAGGCTGACAAAACGTCTCCATAGGCCACCCAGATTCGTTTTTCGCGTACAATGATTTATCATTGAATTCAAATTTAACACATTCATAACATGCATTGACCTACTCAATTACGGGGATTACGATTGACTCCTTTATACTAACTATACAGCAGGATGACTTCCTCGGTTTTTTTCCTTTGCTTTCAGCCGTCAGTTTTTTGGCTATCACGGTTACACATCTCTGAATGCAAACGTACGACGTACCTATCTGCGTAGTGTATTATTTTGTATTTCTTATACACAAAAGATAATATACGACATATACCGATTGTACGTTTGACAACTCAGTGACAGCGTATGTTTGCTTACTCTGGTTTAGCGAGTATCTACGTGAAAACAAAACAATAAAAAGGCGTAAAACCCATACGGGAACGCAAAGTAGTCCACAAAAAATAATAATAATTTTTATGTAGGTCTACAAGAATGGTAGGGCCGTCCGTCGAGGTGATAGGTAGGTAACGTGGCTAATTCCTCGTTTACACACAAAATATATTGTAAAACTTCGGTTCCAAAGAATAGTGATATGCTATTGTTCGTTATTTTAATTACATACCTGCGTGTTGATTATAACAGCAACTGCAGTATACAAGAGCAAATTTGGAACGATACACACACACACACAGCAATTATATATGTATATTGCGTAAGTGTATAATTATTTATAGGCATACGCATATTGAAAATATAACGGAAACGGGAATAAATTATAATGTTGTGTTTCAAGTTAGCAGTGCAAAAGTGTAATAATAATAATAATAATATGGGACACGCAGAAATGTAGGTAGATATCAACGATACTATATTACTACTACTACTTCTAATAATAATAATACATTTTTAAGTACGCAATGTACTAATCAGGCAATCTTTATTAAATTATATTTAATAAACATATTCTTAGATACCTAGAGACACGGAGAGACTCATTTACAAATCAAAAACGTTCCTCATGAATTGTCACGGTACACAAACTGGGGCGATATAATATATGTATTACCTATTATAAGGTTACAAATAGGTAACATCTAATTTTTAGATCGATAACCGTTTAACATCCTAAAGGCGATTTTTTTTAAACGAAAAGCTTGTTTGGAAAGCAATGGTTGAACTTCCAATGTTATATAATATAAACGTTTTTCTAGAAAAAAAAATTATCTTATGGATGGTGAACATAATTGAATAATTATTATAGCTCATGTTCAACATGTAAAATTTAGCTAATATCATGATGTTTACGATTGTTAACAATAAAGTAATTATTGCCAGTAACACCTAATTTCTTATAAAAATAATAATATAATATAATATAATATAATTTCTTATATTTCTTATTTTTTTCTTATTTCTCGGATGATGTCGATAAGTTATTTATCGATTTATATTATGATAATATTTATTATTTGTATTATAATATTATAGTTGAGGTAGATTACGAGGTTTCCGGATGTAATAAATGTTGCCTCATTTAAAGTTAAACAGCAGAACGAGTTATAATACGACAGACGAATAAAACAATTTTCAGACGAACACTTTAAGATAAACATTGTATTAGAAAAATATTTTTATAAAATAAAAAAAAACGTGTGAAAAATTGAACAATGGGTAAAATTTATTTCAAGTGAACTAAATAGATAATTTATACAAATAAGATAAATTCAACAACAGTTAATAAATTTGGCCATAATATGCAATTATATGGTCATTTATAACTCATTAACAATTATTATCATTGTAATAAGTCTATAGTGGTATATTATTATAAAATGAAGTAAAGTGAACCACAAGACAGATGTCCTAATAGATATTATTATTCTTTCTAACGACAGAAGGAAATAATTCGTAAGTTATTATTTGAACATTAAGTAAAGAATCACACGATAAATTAAAATTGCTCCGTGTTGATGTAATAATTTAGACAATCTTCTTTTCGACGACTCGTACCAATTCCTGGGTAAATAATTAATCGGCTCGGGTTTAGACTTTGGAGACCGTTCTTGAATAGGTATACATGAAGCTTCTACTGAGTGCTGACTAAATGAGTTATAGCCTTATAGGTAATCGAATAAAAAGCTACCTACGTTTTTGAATTAATTTTAATATTTTTACGAAACAATGAAAAACAAACGGAGAGGTTTCGTACACATATCTTATTAATATAATAATTCTTAAATGATGTTAATTTTGCTTTTGATTTTTGTTCTTCATTCACGCTATAAATTATAATACCATGCTACTCTTTTTGTAACGATCAGCACTCTATTCGCGGCTGTATTCGTTTTAACTTCCTCTCCGCATATAGCGGTTTGTAAAACTGTGGATATGTTTACGAATAATGAGTAGGTACCAAAACTTATAATAAACTCGTATAAACACGTGTGGTACCTATTACCTATATTCTGCGCTCGCGTAAAAATTAAAATTCTCATATTGTCAAAATCTTATAAATTCTCAATACCATTACGAGTCGTCCGATCGGGTACCTATCTAATTGGAAAGTTAATACTCAACGGTATCGGTTGGTCTGTATAATATAGTCAGTTCTATATACTTAAGGCTGCAGCGCACATAATATTATTATACATCCGTCCACAGACGACCTG
Source organism: Neotoxoptera formosana (assembly GCA_022818045.1). Classification (NCBI taxonomy): domain Eukaryota; kingdom Metazoa; phylum Arthropoda; class Insecta; order Hemiptera; family Aphididae; genus Neotoxoptera; species Neotoxoptera formosana. Next base: position 41,650,019 of record CM040632.1, on the reverse strand, counting down.
CAATAGGTATAATATTATACGACTCGCGACGAACGCATATTGTGAGCTAACGTTATGTACATATTTTACGATGTTCGAGTAATTCGTATGCTAATTTTCCAACTCTAGTGTATAATATACTTATTATATTATGTGTGTGTCGCACTGTCGGATATAATAATATGGTCTGTATATAGTACCTATGAGTCGATTAATGTCAGTGCAGAACGCACGTAGACAATACAACCATCATCGAGATCGTCGAAAAAAATGCAGTTTAAGACTTCTTATTCATATTATGTGTAGGTAAATGTGACGTGATCGAATCGGTCGAACTAAATTACATGGTAAATTGTACGTTTTTCATTGACATTTTTAATGAAAATTTCTGTCTGCCATTATTATGCACACGTAATATATTATAATCAATAATTCATCATGCAACAATGAATAGACATATTTTTCGCAAAAACACTGAAGTCACGCCTACAATCAAATTACGTAATGCAATGTTTATTTTTTCAACTCCCGTCTGAAAAAAAAATACATACATATATAATTATGATGTATACCTACATAATTTATATTAGGAATATTGTTACGGACAAGCATTCTTTCGGAACAAAAACATTGCATGCGTTCAATATGCATAAATGCATAATATAATATTATATTATAATATTTAGATACCTATGTACGTTTCATTAAATCGGAACTCGAATCCATGTGCGTATTTGTATTACAACGGGTAAGTACCTATATTATACGGTTTGCGAACGATTAATAACTATAAAATAATTAGCGTATCGAATTAACGTTTCGATACGAATTAATTTACGCCCTGCAATTGGACATATTTCGATAGTTGGGCTACATTGGGTCGACAGGTCATCGGCCCATGAGTGAAAGCTTACCCACATCGAGTTTTGATAGACTCACACACACATCCAATTTATCTATAAATACACGTGTATTATATACACACGCACACTCGTCATATGCATAAACATATATATATATATATATAAATACATAATATATAAACAGACGCTGCCGCGAACACCACCAGGCACCAGCGATGTTTATATATTAATCTCTCACGTTCCGAATCGACGAGGAGAGGTAGTGTATACTTTATATTATTATACATACGCGTAGTATATTGAAAAAATATAATCATCGATGCTTCGGCATGTGTGTGGTTACAGGTTAGGTGCAGGTATTGTGTAGTCGACGAGGCGGCTTGTTTGCACGAGAAAGAGCGAAGTGCGCGCGAGGCACTTGACGAGTGTATGATTATGGACTTTCGCAAAGAATCGCAAGGTGGTAACGTTGTATTCTGAAATCGTTGCTGCTATAATAGTATTCGGGTTATACTAACGCGCAGTTTTGTTCCCAAAACGATGGTTTATTTTTTATTTTTTGTAGGCACCTGCCTATATTTATTCAATTATACTCATACGACATTGTCAAAATAATATGAGGAACAATATAATATATTATAATATTAGATGTTGTGTACATAATACAGCATCATTGTTCATATTATATACGAAAAATATTGAAACATACGGGTGTTGTAAGGAAAATCACTTGTGCATTGATAGATCGTGATAAAATAATAATTTATTATACATACTTGTATTAATATATTATACTAATTGTATGGTACCTATAGTCCTATACACTATATACATGATTGTTGACTTGGAAATAATTTAAACTATGATCTATATATAGGTATGACTAACGAAAAGTGACTCAGGATTCAGGAGTCCGTGTTGTCCAACAAAATAAATGTTGGAGAGTTCCATCAAAACGTTATTTTTCTTTTTAAATTGTATTATTACCTACTGACACTTCTTTGTAATATTTTGTAATTCGTAGATATCATACTTAAACTTTTAACTGAATCGTGTTTTGATGTTTCCAAGACGTTATGATGTTGACGTAGGTGCTCGGTGTTGTGATTTAGCCATACAAGTCAAAATCCAATACTAAATACCTACTGATAACATAAACCCATACTCGTAGTCCACTAAATATACTTACCTACACGCGTGCAGCGTGTTATTAGATGTATATTATAGTGAATATTAAATAAAGTAAGTGCAGTAGTTATTCAGCTATTAAAATACTGGTATGTTTCCAGAATATTAATCATATAAATTGGAAACGTCAACGTACGGAATAATAAATTGCACATTTTCACGTATATAGATATGTATAAGAGATTGAAACGATAACTTGCAATGCAAAGAGGTATTGAACACACTTGGCACTAAAAGAGATTTTCTTAATTTCACTCAGGACAAAATCGAAAACTTTCAAACGTCGCTTAAAATCACGGTGCACTAGATCCATATTATTTTTGCGTGTTTTGTTTAATTATTATTGTCATCAGAGCGTATTACTGAAAAGCGACGAGAAATTTAGTCTTCCGTGTTGTGCTCTGTACTCGCATAATATAATTATTTGTCTAAACTAGATGCGTGTATGGGTACAACGATCTATATAATTGAAATAATAGTATATAGTACTCTCTTATAATAATTTTGTGTTATCATTTATTGACTATACCTAGCTGTTTATATCTATTCGACCGCAGCAGAGTGTTACCGTTTTACCTTTTGACCGCATCTTTTGGAAAACGACGTAGATATATCTACACAGTACACACACCACTCGTGTCGATGTCGAAAAATTATTATTATCGATTGGCCACCACACACACACACACACACACACATCACATAACGGTTATTTTACATTTCACCGTGGAAATTAACGATTTCCGTTTTTCCAACCATCATCGGCGGGCGGTTTCCACACGTCGTGAATGAATAAAATATTAAACAAAAATAGTGAACAGTTGTTGCGAAACTTTCGGACACTGCATTGCTCCGGTTCCCATTGTTACTGTTTTTCGTTGACGCCGCCCAACAATATATATACAGACTCAACATTATATATATATATATAAATATATACCCAACATTATATATATACACACATACCTAACGCTATATATATACGCATATATTTATCATTATGCAACCCCTCGAGTGCGCGAATTATCACGGTCGGAGATATTGTTACGTTATATTTTCGATTGATCGACGTGCAGCGTTCAGTTTGGCGCGCCAAATAGATTACAAGTCAATAGAACGCACGCGTGTATATAGAAACCACATTTTAAATTATATATAATAATAGTGCATAAATAATATATATGATACATTATATGTACTATAATGTATACAATATATGCACACACACACACACACACACACACACAAATTATATGGTATATTATGCGGTGGATACTATATATGTATACCTACATATAGCCGTGCAGGTAATATAGACGCTTATTGTATTATGTATTATTTATTATGCACTCAGGTGCGGGCGTGTGCGTGTTCACAAAAATCAAAGATCAAAAAAAAAAAAAAAATGATAATGATAATAAATAATCGGCGGAAACGATAAGGTTTTCACGTATTTTCATTGTACGACTGGCGAATGCAGCGACGACGACGATGATAATAATATTATACGTATACTGCAGTGTTATTATTATTGTTATTATTGTATTTATTATATGTGCTGTTTGGAGGCGCGACAGAGACGCATCGTGTAGTAGGACACACGCCGCCTGCGCAGGCGGAACAAACGGAGCACACTGCACGACGAAACCGTGTCACATACCTACCTACTAATCCAATGACTAAAATATAAGAACACACACGCGCTGACGGAACGTTTTCTGGAACCGTGACACCGTTGGAATTGGACCGCCTATATGTTTTTTTTTTTATGATTTATGATAAGTAGGTACTTTGCGCCGAGACGTATGAAATTATATTTTTTACTCTCACTTTGCACGTCAATAGGTAGAGTGGGCACACTTAGTAGTAGCACTTAGCTATTATTTATTATTTTTATTTCCAAATCGTAAACACTGCCCGCAATGACGTAATATTGGTATTTGCGTTCGAATCCGAAGAATTTTCATTTTGCAGTCCCTTCTCCACTAGGAAAACATTTCCCGATGATTTTCGCGCTCGTTGGACGATTCTTCCGTGACGGCGTGGACGTCGAAAGAATAAATAGTCAAGTCTGCAAGCACCGGATTCTTCAAAGTGAACCACTGGCAGGGCCGAACTTACTTCATACGACATACCACGTGGGCCGAGCTTTTTAGAATTATGGTATATTTAAAAATATCGGGCTCGTAACTACGCCCAATCTTATACTCGGAAGAATATAATATTTAAGTTATGATTTTTATGAAGACGAAAAACCGAGGTCTTGAAAAATACCTATACTGATTCCGGGCGGGATCTTAAAGAATAAATCGGTAACGGACCAGGTCAAGGCTGGGTTGTAAATGAAAAATTGTTAGGCTTCTAATAAATAGTATGGCGATTAATAATAATAATAATAATAATACAAATAAATAAATGTCGTCCATAAAAATATAGTTTGATTGTTTAACCAGAACACCTTAAAAATGTGTTCAGACTTAATGAATAGGACGTGCAGGAACCTTACACTATATTATGTAGGTAAGAGTATTTTGTTATTAATATTTTAAACTTTGTCTTGATTTTAAATCTCATTCAGTAAGTACAGTTACTTAATTTACAGCAAAAGGAGTAACTGAAAATTAACAATCTATGCTATAAAAGAAGTAAACGTATATTAGTCTGTAATCACACTTCTTTGAACATTAATTGTTTTTTAAATTATGCCTACATATTTTTTTTAAGTATCTATTTTTGTTGAGAATAATATTAGCCAGTCAAAAGGCTGTATGACACATATAATATGTAAAACTTCTTTCATTAACAAAATTAAAAACAGGTTAAAATAATATAATAATTTAAATAGCATTTGATTTGTACTTGAAATAAAATCGTAAATTAATATTTAGACAGAAATATTTGTTCTAAGATCGGGTGGGTAACAATTATAACGATATGGCTTTAAAATTACCACAGCCGGTACACATAATATAAAATATTTTAGTGGAGTAGAGTATTTGGTCCAACAATTGGCAATACGCTTATTATTAAAAAAAAATACATTCGTTGAATGGGAATTTATGAGTCAATTGTGTTAATTGAGAAATTGACCTATACTCTCATATTTAGTTATAAGCGTGTATTTATTTTTTATTACCTTATCATTTACTTTAAGCGATATTATAAGGACATTTTGTAATAAGAAATTATATTTGCCAATGATTAGGAAAAAATGTTAGTAATATTTTGTATAATTATAGGTAGGCACCAGGTACCTAGTAAATTACTGATTAGTAATTACGTCTAACAATACAACGTGATTGTTTAAAATATTAACATTTATTTTCTCAAAGAGTATTAATCATTTTGGAAATATGTTTTATATAGTATTAAGTAAAAAATTCACAATGTATAACAACATTTTTTGAAAAAAATAGTTGATTAGGGATAATTATTTTAAATGTCGATGAACGGAGTATAGTAGCACAAGGATACTCCACAACATTTTGGTCCACTACTCCGTTAATCAAATATTCAGTTATTTATAACTAATTAACTCTACTCGTTCGAGATTACTTTTTTACACATCAAAATTCACAGAAAAAATGTTGGCTTGAAATTCAAAATTATTAAAAATACATTTTTTTCTCACTAACTTGGTTTTATAAAGACATAAATTATAATATAAAAAAAATATGAAGCAATAATATTTTTCGTGAAATTTAGTGTTTACCTTTGAAATAACCATCCTGCAAAGGTTTAAAATGATGTAAATATTATAAATCACAGTTAGCGATTATAAATCCTCAAAATATACATGTTCATACCTATATTATGTTAAATATTACGAATCTGAAGGATTTGGATAACGTGTTCAATGAATTGAAAACAATTTGTGTGCGATACTACAAGTTATGCTCAATGATTTTTTTAATTAAACGATCAAAAATGAAAAAAATCATTAAAAATATGATTATTATTGTCTAACATATTTTTTTATTTTCCTGTTTAACTGAATGCTACCTGTATAAAAGGTACTACCTATTGACACTTTATGTTACATAAATATATATTTTATTTGCAGAATTAAATCGATTCGTCCAACGAATAATTATAATATATTATATTGTGTTATATAAATGCAAATAATTGTTTTTTTTTTTATAATAGGTCTAGTATTGAACTGTTACTGATGTTTTTCATCAAAATAATTGATATTTTATTTATATAATTTAGTGTTTCACAGGCACGTGCGTATAATTATTATGTATTACAATATAATATACAATACCAATTACATAAACACTAAATATATGCATATTAGATGTATTATTATAAGAACTGTATTTATGTAACAACGTTTCGAAAAAGAGTCGACCGGTATAGATAAGATTACTACATGTCTGCATTATTGCTCATTAATCATAACATTATATGTTACCTACCGTCTCAGATGATACGTTTTAACACTAGGTTATACATACACACCCATACCCATATAATATTCGTCCCGACTGTGTGAAATTTAAAATATTTTTTTTCGTCCGTTTCTCAACAACTACATATTGGTAGGTAGTAAACCCGATCTTATAAAAAAAAAAAACCTATAATGGAATGGTTTTTTTTCTCCTGTAATGTATATAACTGTCATTATACTTGTACGAACGAACGTCGGGTTCGACATGCATATATTATTATTATTATGAGTGTCGTAAAACTGCTTATCTTCTCGTACGCGAGTTCGTTGTGTCGCAACAGAACGAAAATGTTCCAAAACTATTCCACGAGGGTTTTGCAATGCCACCACCACCGACGGCTGCAGATGCAACGAAATCCCGATGGCGAGTGTCACATTCTCGCATAGGTGTAGGTACCACCATAGTTTATTAATATTGTTTATTGATTTCTACCGAATGAGCACAGACCAGACAGTTATGTCATGTGTTAATGTATTATAGTGTACACAATATAGCTGCGATAATGTGTTTTTTTTTTATGAAAAGGCACATTTTTCGCGTGTCGTGCACTGCAGTGTTGTAGGTATCAAAAATAGTCACTATATATCTAGGTCATTGTTTTGGGTGGACAAATAATTCGTCGGGTGTGTCTTTGTAACGAAATCGTCTCAGTTGTCTCATACTAATAATATATATTTTTAGGTTTAATCATTGCTGCCGATTTCATCAGAAGTGTGTTTTCATTTTGACAGCAACATAAAAAAACAGTCCTGTTTATTGAGAGAAACTTACGATGTGAGAGTTTATAGTTTTCAACTGTTTAAAAAATATTTAACTAATTTAATAATTGCTTTGCACACAACACTTATAGTGTAAATATAAATTGTTATTATAGGTACTTTACAATATACGGAGTATATGATAAAGGAATGTAGGAAATTAATTGTCCGTCATGTTTGATACTTGTGCATTTATTCACCCTCGATATTTCTAAGCTATGTTTGAAAAGTTTGGTTTGTTCTGCGTTCTTTTAATTTTAATGTAATAAGAAAGTTGTTGAATCTTCTGATAGAGACGAACACGGAGATACAATGTATTAAACGCTTTTTAAAATACGTGTAAAGTGGTATAATAAGTCATACTAAGCTAAAATTACTGAAAATTGTTTAGTACCGTTGAAGGGGGGGGGGGTAGTACTCCAACAATATAATATACTAATATATACTAATTATACTATGTATATAATATTTTAATTTGATTTCCCCGTCCCCTAAGTAGCACCACGCCACTAAACCATCGGTGAAATATTGTATGACAGTCTGGCAATACACATAATACGAGTCGATTAACTAGTTATAATAAGTGTATCTATAATATTAAAATAAATAGTATAAGGAGTCGCAATACAAGTCGCTAAAGTTATTGCAAATTGGGTGAACCGGAGGGGGTGGACAGTGGACATTTATATACTACCCCAGCCAAAAACACACCAGTTGCCAGTGCAGTTAACCAGCATATTGGTGCTTTAGAGTCTAGAGTAGTCATATTTTTCATCGCCCCTATTTTACATAATATTGTGTGAACATTTGATAAGATATTATATCGATTGGGAAGCTTAGATGTACACATTATTATATTTGAACCTCAACGAGCCTTCTGCAGTTCTGCCTCTCCCCATACACAGCAATATATATAATATATATTAAATTTAACATTTCGGTTTGATTTTTCTCCACCTTCTCCTTAAATTGCTGTGCACACTATACCGAACCGTCAGTGAACTATTGGAAACTTTACAATACACATGATTACACGAGTCAGTTAAGCTCACCTTATTGGTCTTGGGCTGCAAGAACGTCGCTATTCCGGCCCTGACGCGGTTCTTGACGCCCCTTATGGTTCCCTTGGCGCTGCGTATCGTGTCCGAGGCGGCCGCGGTCTTGCACCCGGCGAACGTGTCATCCGAGGGCTTGGCGGCTGCAGCCACAGCTGCCGTGTCCACTTCGTCGAACACGTTCTCGTTCATGTGAAAGCTGTAATACTGGTCCGTGTTGTCCATGTCGATGACGCGGTCGGTCGCGGCCACTGCGGACGCAGACGCGTCGTTGTAGCACCGCTGTTGGACGCGGATGGCCGGCGGCGTCAAACGTTTCGGCAGCTCTTCGACAACCGTCGCGACAGTGGCCGTGGCCACGACCCCGGTTGCCGTACAGACCTGTAACGCCGGCGCCGGCTGTTCGACGGCCACCGGATCGGAAGCGACCGGCTCGACGGCATCAGCGATGGCGGCTGCGACAGCCCGTCCTGGCGCCGGATCGACGGCCATCACGACCGTCTCGGGATCCGCCGTGCTGCTCGTTAGCGAATCGCAACTGCACGTCCCGTCGTCGCTCTCGTCCCGTCGGCTGCCCGTGTCCAGGTCGCTGCCCGTGCCGCTGTCCAGCGGCGAACGGTGTCCCGACGACGAGCGTCTGTCCTCGTCGTCGTCGTCGTCATCGTCGTCGTCCACGTCGGTGTAGTGCCGGCGGAACACGAACGGGTCCACGCACGTGATGTTTATTTTCACCGTACTGGACCGGCGGCCCACCGAGTGCTCGCGGCGCGTCCCGTCGTCCCGTTCGGAGCGGTCACCGGCACCGGCGCCGTCGCCCCCGTCCACCACCATCGGGTCTATTCGGATTTTCACCACGTGACCGTTGGACTGCAGAATGGTCGCACCGCCGCCGCCACAGTTGCTGTCGACGCCGCTTTTCAGACAGCCGCGACGGGTCTTGGGTGGCAGCGGCGGCGGGATTTTCTTCTCTGCTACGGTTTCTAACATGGTTACCGCGAAACCTGAAACACGCAAAGTCCCTTATGGTAAGCAAAATATTGTATATAATATTATATAGGACACTCGTACCTAACTATAGGCGCAACTAGGGAAAGGTGGTGCTTGGGGGGGACCCCCCCCCCCAGGCTCTAATTAAGTACTCCCCGGCTCCTGTTATAAAACACAAAAAATAATGTGTTAAAGTAGGGGTATCTTTTTTATGTAAGATTTTTATTTTTTATTTTCTGTTTTTATGAAAAGAAAAAATTCAATATCAGGTTTTTCCTAACTTATAAAAGGTGCAGTTACAATTCCAATAAGTTATGCAACATCTGAACGCAGTTTTTCAAGTATGTAAAAAATTAAAAATTAAATGAGTACAGTAGTATGTTAAAGTGACGGTTCACTATAACTTGTACATTTTAAACATTGAAAGGCGTGTTGCAAATATTATAAAAACAAAATCAGTACGGGTGATTGAAACAGGTACCTGTAACCTATACATAATATTAGCCCCTCAAATGTTGGTCTAGTTGTGCCTATGCGTATAACGTCCGGTATCGGTATAGTGGTAACGGTATTTAAAACAACGACGAATCCTACTATATCTCTACAACGATTTAATATTATAATACCTATGCAATACCTAAGTGCAATCATCCGCAGGACTAACATTGGAACACGACGCTGCTTTTTTTCCCACACATCATGACTAGAATTCAAATTCGTTATCGATAAACGTGCGGATTAAAAGCAACAAGACAACAGAACGTTATGACGAGTAAAATATTATAAGTCCGCGAATAAAAGGTCCTCGCCCGTCCAGGGTTTTACAAAGAATAATGTATACTTATGAGCTATGAATAAGTCATAACGGTCGTTTAGGTGTTAACGGTATGCGATTCTTCATGTCGGTTCACGGGCCCAAAAGACAAAATATACAACTACTCGTTTATTTACAATGAAAATATCGTTACGACGCGGCGGCGTTTTCTCAACGCCATTCGGTGAACTCGTATTAAACTGCAGCTGCAACAGTTGTATAATATATATTATATTCATATATTATTACGTGTCCATCAGAGATGTGCCTCAAACATGATAATATTTTCACTTATTTTTCACACGAACGCCAAGACGAGACTATAATATTATGGTTTTCCTCCGAAATTGTTATTGTTTTTTTTTTTTGTTTTTCTATCCTGCAGCTACAACTGCGAATCACGTGCGCTTTAACGGTTCTCCGTCGGGGAAAGTCACAGTAATAGATTTATACAAAAATGCATTATGACGGATTCATATCTTTTGTGGTGAACGACTTATTTATTAGAAACGACCTCGACCAAAAATGTAGGAGAATACACTAAGGTGTATGATATATTTGCGGTACGTTTAAAACGATGAAAACAACTTCAATGTGTACGGAGAACTGCAAAATCTATGCACTGCTATTTGAACAGGATGCTTTTTAATGATTTTAATTCGGTGAAAAAAAAATTTAAATAACCATATTATATAGGTAATATCACTAACGTACGTATATGTGTTGACAGGATATACATAAAGGTCTATCGAGGCTAACAGTGTATAGATTAAGCATAGATGTATAGTTTCATTACATTTAATCGACATCTAAATTCACATCTAAGTAATTATTATTTAAAATTAAAAAAGTGGTACAGATGAAAAAAATAAAAATATTGACATACATATATATCGGTGAAAAATGATATGCTGCAAGTGGACTTAAAATAATTATAGCGTATACTGAAATAGTGTAATGGTATAATTATTCAATATAATAACGTAGGTATACCTACCTATTAAACCATTTAATTATTTATGTATCCTAATATTATTTTTACCTTCGAAGTACCAAGGACCAAAATTAAGGTGGCTATATTTGTAACACGATAGTATATTATTGTAAAATTGTAACGAAACATTTTTCCAAACTATAAATCTATGTCACTTAATTAGTTTAGTGTTTTCTTTTAGATTCTGAGCAAAGTGGAACTCTTCTGGTGAGAAAGTAAACCTAGTTGGTGCAATCGAGAGGTTAAAATTAAAAATTTCTAGTAGTTTTAAAAAACTTCAAGAGAACAAAAAAAAAAAAATTAAAGAAAAACGGGAATTTTTACGAAAAAACAGTTTTTGACAAAATTAATTTTGTTATTTTGATGTTACTAAAAAAATAACTGTAGACCGATTCTTTCGCCGAATGTTTATACTCGAACTTCTTTGACACCATATTTAGACTCTTGTTGAGCTATTTAATAGGCATAAGAAATTTCGTAGTTGAAAATTTATAAAATGTTCAATTTTTATATAGTTAAGGATTAAAAATGAAGATAAATAAGAAAATAATAGAAATACAATATTTATTATAAATAGTTAATATTGTAAACAAAAAATTAAAAAATGTATTAACATAGTTTTTTAACCTATCCCACACACTTAGTATGAACAGCAGAGCGCTAACCACTTGTCCGCCATTGACGTTTCATAAAAAAAAAAAACGGTTATCAAATATTTTTATTACATTTTCACTTGAATTTGATTTGTAAAACTAAAAACCATAGTTGTTATATAGTACAAATCTGTACAATTATTAATAAATTAGTATAAGGTCATATTATTTATTTTTATGTTTGGGCGTACTCTTGGATATTTATAACATTAATACCATAATGTTGTGTAAATGGAATTTTATGAATTTTGAACTCCATAAGTTAGGCGTGTGTTTAAAGCAAAGCAATAAAGAAAAAACGTTTGCCCTTTAAATTATAGCTACCTACTATATATAATAATATTATAATACCTATGTAATTCTTATTTATTTTTATCATAACACACACACACGATACAATCTCTATATAAAAAAAATTATAAATCTCATTAATTAAATTATTATAATTATCACGGAAATTAAAACTTTTTATATATCATGTTTCATGTTTAAATTTACATTCGCTTGTAAAGTTATAATGTAATATAATCAAGAGTTATGTAGGTGTTTAAACTTATTATTTTTAACACTCGTTACTCGTTATTAATAATAAACACACGACGAAAAAAAAACCACTAACTAACAAAATATTATTGAAAAATAATAAAATTCGTACGCAAACAAAACAATTTGTTAACAGAATAATGTATAAAAAAAACGTACATCTCCAAATAATATTATTATGCATAATAAACTTAAGTCGATCGAATGAGTAGGTACCTAACATGAATCATAATGAATAACGATGTAAGATATCATAATAGTATGATAAAAAAAAACATACACAAGTCATTCTGCACTAATGCGTTGATGGTTTCAATAAAATGTTATGTTCACATACTAATTTTTTTAATGTAATTAAAAAAAAAAAATCATGAGCGGACTGCGGTAGTCTATATGGTATATTCATTTTTAGATCATCGTTGAATTTAATTAATGTTTTTTTGACTAAAATACCTAGCTGTCGTCTTTGTTGTATATTTTATATTATATCCATGTAATTTCGTGTCTATCAAGATTTATACTTTCATGTTTGCTCTCTTGCTCTTTTTTCTTCTTCAACCTAGTGATTTAAATATAACGTTTATGTAATGACATTTAATGGGATTTCATTAAGGAAATTGATGTTTTTAAATTTTGTCTATAACAACTTTTTTATAAATTATATTATAACTTATAAGTAAAAAATAATATTATTCCCAATCAATAAACATGTACTAATTGGTCATTACTTATTAGTTAAGTGAAAATATAGCTACGAAGTAAAATTGACCTATTAATAATATTTTAAAAACTCTAGTTACAAAATTTCTTAGGAGTATCGGTATAATATTATTAAAGACATTTCGTTCACATAACGGAACCAATAAAACTGCGATTGATTTATTAAAATACAATATTGTTTATTTATTATGTATTTCGTTTTTGTTACTTGAAAATTATAAGAAGATGAAATATGTAACTATAATAAATTAGCTGTGATTACACATAATATTAGCTACTACACATATTACTACTTTCAAAATTAGGTAGATAGGTACCTAGTATAAAAGTAACACAATTTTTTTTATGTTTTTTGCATAAATTGGCAATAATATGAGAAATATATTTATGAAATTATTTACGTAATCAATTTGGTTATTATGTTAATAAATTAAAAATGAACAAAAATTTATTGTTATATTAAAAAAAAAAACTCATCATTTATGGATGCAAAATGACGTTAATATACGTAGAAGATTCTTCTAATAAATAAAATAATTAATGTCAACGACTTCATTACACCAGTCACAGTTTTACACGTATTAATAAATATTATATTTTGAATATCATTTACTGTTGAACATAACGGAGTCTTAGATTTAAGATACATGGGCATATTGTAACATTATTTAGCACCATGGGACATCTTCTGACTAAAAAAATATGAATTATCTGATTTTAGCCGAACGGTTTACATTTCAAATTATATTAATGAATTTTGAAGTGTCTTTATGCTCGTGACTTTTATAGCACGATACCTATTATATTCGCACAACAGCGTGTGACAAATAATATCCAGTTAAATAATGGACGTTGAATATATTTTACAACTTATCTGAATCTTTCGTCATTGATTTAATAATATTATAAAAAAAAATATATATATTCCTGGAAATATGCAATTACTACAACAGTAATGGAATGAAACCGGTTTAATATTTCATTGATCAGCTATAGTAGTAGTTAGAGGAATATGCTATATGGTCGAGATAGGATCTAGGTTATCAGTCAGTATTTCAGTCTTATATAACAGTACCTCCAGCATAAAATATTTTTATCTGCTAATAAATTCTTTATAAATCATAATAGACATACCACATACGTACGTAAATGTTTAAAAGATTTTCAAGGATTTGTGTAGCATTTAAACGTTGGACGCAAGTGTAAATTGACTTTTGACATATAATTTTAGGTGTATTATCTCGATAGATATTGGTGAAATCGTGAATATGAAGCAAGATGGCTGTATACTTGTTATTATATTCTTAGAACAATTTTATGGGAAAAAATTAATTTTACTTTTATTTTTATTTTTTTACGTACACCTACGAGTGCTACGACAGTTATATCACTATTGTTTATACATTAATTGGAATTTATCAAACGGAATGTTTCTAAAAAAATAATGACATTCCATCCACAGTGAAGTTAATTTGTTTATTATATTTTACCGATATAAAATATATTCTAGAAACAATTTTTAATTGATACTTATTGTGTTATTATCATACACGTTACAATAAAATGATCGTGTATAATTGCATAAGCATAAAATATTTAAAAAAATATTCGGTTCAGTGGTCGTTGAAATGTACAACCAGTGATGGAAGACAGGGTTCTGGAGAGTAAAAATGTTACTTAATCGAGTAAATTTATCCTTCAGACTAGAAACTAAGCATAAAAAAAACAAACGAATCAATTTTTAAAAAAATAATATCTGTGCGAACCATGACTTGTGCGTAAAGTCGTAGAACAATGGGTTTTCTTCTTTGTTCAGGGGACCACGCGTGTGTGTGTGGTGTGCGGGAGGAGAATAGATCGACTGTGGTGGAACGTCGTGGCGAACTGTCCGAGAAAATCGAGAAACAAAACATGGCGAATTCTAATCGGACGTCATATATTATTATTATATGATTTCGGTCAGTTGTCCTCCATGCACCGTTGACCAAGAGAGCAAAATTCAAAATACCAACAACGAGAAAAATATCAATACGAAAGACTATTTAATGATATAATATTATAATAATATGTAAAAATGGCATTGTCTCTAGAAAGCGTGTCTTCGCTGTGGGACACGATGATTTGGTTCGGCGATGTTTGACTTTATAAGAATAGCCTTTTTTTTGTTGACATTCATTCATCTCGAGCAGACGCGGAGCAACCTCCGTAGTATGATGTGTGATGATTGATGTTCATTTGATACGACAAATGACCAGGCAGATCTTGTCGAGATTAAACAACAATAATAATAAGTAAACGTTTGTTATTTTGGATGGCCGTGGTATATACGTCGTATTATAGCGAGTGTTCAAATCCTGTCTAAAATACTAACGAGTTAAAAAAACTAATCGACAATTTGTTTTATATTTTTTATTATACAATGTTGTAGTTCTATTCAATAGATAATATGTAAATAGTAGCTAAAAACACCAGAATACATTGATAAAGTGTAGTTAAGGGATGCAAGACAACAGTACAACACAAAGTAAATGTTTACGTATTTTTGAACTGTTTTTAACACTTTATAATATATGTCTTCATCTCGTATTTATATCTCAATAAGATAATAATATGATGTATGATATTTTTACTTATATTATAATTATAAAATATGTTTTAACTACGAAATCAAAATAAATAAATAAGGAAAACTATATAGTGGAGTTTTATAATAATTATTCTTAAATTTACTATAATTCACGAGGTTGAAAATTATGATTTATTGCAGGAAAGTCAAATACGAATTGTTGGTCCAATACCAATTTGGTTATATTTAATTCCAAAACAAAAATAACACGAATAATGAATACAAGACTATTTGATATTGAATACGAAAATTCCGCATTTTAATATCATATTATTTTATTTATTATTATTTTTTTTTTAATATTTAGCTATAATAGGCGCATGTTGGTGGATTTGCATATTAAACATATTTTCTTTTGATGAAGAAATCCTCCGTTTCATTTTAATCGTTTTTTGAAATATATTCAAATTTTAAATTGATCAGGTATACAAGGTTTTCGTTTCACATTATACGTATTTTATTCAATAAACTATGAGATTAAAATCTTGGAGTTATAACCAAAGAGAGAATGACAAAATTCTAATAAAAGTTATTATCAATATATGACCGCCACATTACCCATAAATTTGATTTATTTACACCAAAATAATCTTAAGAAGATATTGTATATATAAATTATAAATATATATATATATATTATAAATGTACAGACAACGCGTATATGAGTGTAAATTGAACTTTTGCAGTGTAGAAAACAGTGTCTAAGCTAACATATTACTATCGTGTGTGGTGTGTAATTAGTAATTCGTAATAAGCTGCGCACGGAAAAAGTCGAAAAGGAAAAGTAATAATTTTGACGTAATAAGAATTTGAGTTATTTAAAATTGCTCGATCGACAGTGATGTCGTGTCTATGACTGAAAAACAATTCGAACGAGTCATTTTGGAAAGGATTTTGTACGATTTGCGCGTCTCACGCGTGTATAATACGAGGATTTTGTGGTGAGTATATTATATTATGGACCGTAATGTGCCACTCGACGACGGATAATTTCATGACTGTACACAGATGTGGTGTGTGTATGTGTCGTGTGTGTTTGGTTTGATAGGTAAAAGTCATTATAATTCGTATTGCACATTTTGATCCGGCTCGGAGTTCAGACATAATATTATAATAATATGTCTGTACACGATAAACGTGGACGACTTATTGGAGCGTGTAAAGACTGGTGGCGAGGTATATGGGTAAAAAATGTGCGGTAGAAAAAAAAAATCGAATTTGCCACACCATTATTATCGTTATTATTACTATCGGCATTACTAGCTATTATTGTTGTTGTTGTTATTATTATTATTCACGAATCACGGATCTGCATGATACACATATTGCTATCATCGGTAACGGCGGGCGATAATTTCAAAACGGTCCGGTGTATAGTTTTTGTGACACCGAGCCGTGCGCGTTCTAAAAATAACTCGTCTGTGATACTTAATGAAATAATAATATGCAAACAGACTAGGAAAATCAGAGTGGATTGATGTCGTGTGCGGCACCACAGCAGCGACCGCGGTGCAATATTGTCATATCGCTTATAAGTACGTTTGCCCAATAATTAAATTACGCTGCAACTTTTGCGGTAGTTGTACGTATTGTCCGAGGTCTGTTTCAATATTTTACCAGGTAATTAATAATATATCTACCGCAGTCCGAGCAAAATCATATTATTACAGCGTTCGTGAGAACGAAAATGCCATTGTTACCGTGTTATAATATTATTATTACATTTTCCTATGTCACAATAATATACGAATCTCTCGAAAATCGAAATATATATATATCAAACACAATATGAGGCCAATTCGAAAACGAATTCGATCTCTTTCGTCAGTCGTATCGCATTCTACCGTAGGTTCTTATATATACCTACCTAATACCTATATATATGATAATATTATTCTCGGTGGATATTGTTTCAATATACAGTGTATCTACGAGCGTCCACGAAATGAACCC
Source organism: Neotoxoptera formosana (assembly GCA_022818045.1). Classification (NCBI taxonomy): domain Eukaryota; kingdom Metazoa; phylum Arthropoda; class Insecta; order Hemiptera; family Aphididae; genus Neotoxoptera; species Neotoxoptera formosana. Next base: position 41,632,429 of record CM040632.1, on the reverse strand, counting down.
GAACGTCCCGAGGCGTGTTTTAAAAATGGTTTTTTTCTGGACGATTCCTATACCCGTTCACCGTTAGTTCTCATCGCGTGCTAACAACATAATATATAATCCGATTCCAACTATAATTATTATATTATATCCGAGCTGGTTGCACACGTTATGTTGGATCGGTATTATATGCCTCTACCTGCACAGTTTGTATATAACTATAAAAATATTACGTTAACGTTACTGAATACCACATATTTTAAGAACTCGGCGTCTACAAATTTTGGTGACTTGGTGTTATTATAACGACATGGGAAATCAAAATATTCATCATTTACGTTATACCTACTAGGAGAATATTAGTATTTAAAGACCATAATATTATAGTATGTTGGCTGTTGGGCGTGAATTTCTTATAGCCCGTCGATAGTTTATAAATCTGTGTACACAACTTAAAAGGTTTAACAGTTTGGATTCCATTTTTTTTCTCTTCTCTCGAAAAACAAACTACACAGGTAGGCAACAGACATCTATTGCAGAAGACGAGGGTGTTCGCCTTCGCAATCCGTTGATTTTGTGTACGCGGCAGGGTTGTTGAATGACGTATAATTACAAAGAAACATTAATTACGAACTTCAAAGGGGATGAAAGGGGACGAACCTCTCGTACACAATACCGGAGGCTATACATTGTATCGTTGTCGTCATTGTTGTTGCTGTAGACGTTTTTTTTTCCTTCAAGAAATTTCAAAAACCGGTAGACGCGAGAATTTTTAAAAGAAAGAAATCAAGACAAAACTTATCACAGCACACACGATTATTTGCCTCGGCTGAGACTACCCTTTGTTGTTAACACAATATTTTGAAGGGGAAACAAATATACCATTTACCTTTTTTTTGTTTTGACGAAGTCTCTAGATATCCAATAGACGCGCTTTCGATAGTAGAACAGGTGTGATTTGCGTATCAAATAAAAAAAAAAACCACAAACAACATAAACGTTCGACTGCGAAGTCAAAATCGAAAAACCGTTTTACGGCAAACGAAACGAAGTAAAATAAAATATCGGTGTTCGACGAGTGGACGCGCGCGACGCGATCTTCCAAGAACAAGACTGCCGGTAGGTAACCACTAACCAGTCAGACGTGGATGGACGAGATCGAGCAAACCAGTTTGTACACGCCCCACCAGACCGGCGGAAACACGCGGCAGACAAGAATAATAATAATACGAGGTACCTAGGTAGGCAGGCAGGTATCTTGGGCTACTTTTTTTTCCCGCACTGCCGCAGCGGTCTTTCAACAAGAATCACTTATAATAATACTTATAATATTATTATTATTATTATTATTATCATTATTATACTGTGCCCACCAGTTCGGTATTCGTGTTTGATGATTATGATGATGATGATGATGATAATAATAATACGTAATTGTTGAGGACAAGTCGGCTGGCGGTATAATATGGGATCTGACAATCCGGCGCCAAAATACCGAAACAAAAACCAGAGAGAAACGAAGGACGATCGATTTTTCCCCAAAGTGGAAAAAAAAAATAATAACAAACGCTCGTTTATGTTCTTTTTATGATTATATAATATTCTATTTTTAAATGTTGTTTGCTTTCGATGACATACATCTGCAATAATATGTTAAACTACGACAGACAAACAGTATATAGGGAAATTAGAAGAAAATTGAACTATAAATATTATTATATTATTATGGTTATTATTATTGTTGTAACGCTTCGGTGTTTTCGATGTCTGCATGTTTCCTGGTTAAAATCCAAACTTTCATTGGCTCTGGTTTTCCTTTCATTGGCACCAGGCCCCTGTATGTGAACTCGAACTGTGGGTCCCAGTTGTTGCTCTGATTCAGGACACTGCAGGAAACAAAAAACACCAATAATTACAACAAGAATTTTTATTTTCACGTTAATTGGATGGATGTACGTACATCGTAGGTACACACTGACATTATAATACATATACACATACATAACATTATCATTGTTTATTATCCGAGTTTTTTATCATTTATTTATTTTTTAAATGGAACGAAAAAAACCATTGTCATGAGACGACGTGTTTTTTGTTGCTCGAACTTAATACCAACCACACTGGACACGTTTCATGCACGGCTTGTATTGATCGCGCCGCAACTGTTCGTACATCGATCACATACCGCCTATACCTAGGCACTAGCCGGTACTCTATTCTTTATTTATTCTAGCCGTCTAAAATAAATAAAGAATTTTCTAAAACCAACCGTCTGAATAAGGTAAAAGCTTAACTGCGTAGTATATGAATCTTCGCATTGTATATCGATTTATTTAATGCGTATAGCTTAACGAAGCTGAAAAATTGATTAACGTTGTACATAGTGTCGGTTGATATGAAAACAAAACAATAGCTTAAGGCGTATGAAAATAAGTGAAATAATAATAGTAATATAGTGAAACTACCTTTATTATTTTTTCCTACTTATTTTTTTTTTATCTTTCATTCATATATGCACTCAAAGTCTCCAATGTTGTCATCCGTGAGTCACGAGAGATTTAAGTATTTCCGTTTAAAGCTTTCTCTTCGATTTTTCAACTTCGAAATAACAGAAACAATTTAGTTTTTGAACCAAAGGATTTTTTAATTACGCTCGAGTCGTAAATAATTATAGAATGAATTACTCAATTTTTATGGTCGCCAAGTATTATATTGCTCAGAAAAACAGTTTAACTGGACGTATGTTACCTGCCTATGTATATTATATTATATTATATAGCAATATAGGGAATTTAGTTATTATAGTTATTAAACTTATTACCCATCATTCATTTTTCTACATAGGTATCTAATTTTAGAAACTGGTTCAATTAAAATATGGTTTAATGATTAGTTTATTGTAGACAAAAGTATAGGTACGCGGTATACGTTTAACACAACAATGTAAAAACTTTAAAACAATTTCACCATAGGTAGATATTTTTTAACCGTCTTGAAAAAAAAATATGAAATCATTATTTGACCAGTATACCTATATAATATAATAATGATGGTATAGAGAATGTAATTTATGTATTTTTAATCATAATGGGTTTATATACTTGTTACTATTATCGTATCGTTTTTACAAATAACTTTTAGTGTTTTTTTTGTCGTACACCGCGCTCGTCGCCTAGTAAAATATATATTATGTTGATTATGCGTCTGAACATTTTCGAGGATTGGCTGCATACCGTCCGTCGTCGTCGTCTTCGTCTTTATACGTTATTATAGAGCGTTAAACCGCCGCCGGTAGGTATGCACACGATAATAATAATATTACCCACCGACTATAATAATCCGAACGATCCACTGACCGTAAGTGAAAACCGATCGTTTTACTCGCGTAGGCGCGTCTTTATAGGTGTACGTATCGGGTGGCGGCGCCGGCGACCGCGTCTCGACACCGGAAACGTGTTTGACACACACACACACACTTAACGACTCGGTGACGCGTTTTCGGAACGTTTCTGGTTCCTGGTCGCGATGACCGGCCGGCGATAAGTGCCCATATTATGTATGCCGGTGAGGAGCGACTCGATGGCACCCAACCACCTATAACCTTGCTCGACGGTCAAGGGTACGGCGTTGAGCTACTAAATAATATTAAACCGTACACCTATATGTATATTATCGTACATGGTATTTTCATGGGCTTAACCCCCCGCATGAGTAAAAACACGTACGCCGTATCGATCGAGTCCGACATGGATGATGCAGTATATAATATGTATAGGGTGCAGTCCATACAGGGTGACTAAACACCAGGCGCGCTAAAATATAATTCCACTGTTGTTTAGCAGCTGATTATTTTTTTAAACTCTATTGCGAAAGAGTAGTTTTTTAGTTTTCAACTATAACTTCCGTATTTTTTACTTCATAAAATTAGTTATAGGTACTGTATTTCGATTTAGATGATGCATCGACATTTAAAAAATACAATTTACAGAAAAGAGAGCGGTTATCGTTTGAAAAAGAGAAGTTTGCGCTTAACCTCCCCATCCACCACCTCATCAGAACAAGTCCATACAATTTCTAAAATTATTTAGTTGGTATATTATGTGCCTATTCGGTAAATGTTAAATTTGACCACCCCTCTGCAGATACCTAGTACCCACCCCTAATTTACGGCAATGTAATAATTGCACCACCTTAAGTACGTTAAGTACGTATCTGCGCCACTGTGCAACAGTCCACAGGACACTCTCCTAAAATGGCACAAAAATCTAACTATTCATAAAAATTCCAAAAACCAACATTTTAACAAATACACGTGGACGAAGGATAATTTAGGGGTGAGCAATGCGCATGGTCGACGAGTCACCCTGTGTATAGTAATAATATGTAACTTCGATATTATGGCTTCCGAGGGCGGCGGCAAGTCATAAGTCGTCGTCGTCCGTCGTTCAGTCGGTCGGTCAATGGCTAGGTCGGTTGGTCGGTCGGTCGGTCGGTCGGTCGGTCGGTCTATCGGTCTGTCTGTCGTACACGCGGTGACCGCGTGTTTCAGGAGGAGTGACCATGCAGGCAGTGTTGGACGAGTTTTATGCGCAGATCGTGGCCAAACTGGAACGCGACGAGCTGATACCGGCCTACAAGCGGTCAATGCACCGCGAGTACCTGGCCACCGTGGTGGACGGGCTGTGCGGACCGTGGTGCGGCCGGGACAGGCGTCGGGCGTGCGAAGCCGCGGTGGCCGGGGCCGTGGCCTATCACGGCCGCGCCGTCCGGGACAACGGGTCCGTGTGCCCGCTTGGCAAGCACCACGACATGCTGTACGTAATGGCCCGCTTCGCCATGGACGCGGACGCCAGTCCCGAACCCGTCGCCGCGCTGTTGACCGCCATTTACACGTAATATTTTATTAACGTTTCGCTAAATTTTCGTTTTTACCACGTTTCTAAATGCAATCGTTAATTCGATTAGAGCTTAATACGCGATTTTTCATCGATCGCATTAAATAATTTATGTGCATTAGGAGGGGCGAGGGGGGAGAGAAGTAACGCGAATTAAAAAATGTACGTTGTAACTACTATGCACCAGAAGACTACCGACTTATAATATGTAATATAATTTATTAATGCACATTATATTATTTTAATATAATATCCTTGTCCACTTTGTTGTTGTTTTTCAGCTCTAGGGCAAATATGTAATTGGAATTTAATTTAGAGTAAAACTCTACCATGATACGCGTGTCCATACCGATGTAAAAGTAAAATATAAATGATTTAAATGTTAAAGTTAAATGGTATATTTAGACAAAAAATACCATAGTTTATTAAAAATATTATGCGCTATGACACATACATCTCCAAGTCCCTTTTGGTTCTACGTTACTGTTTTTTTTTTTTGGGAATGTTGTTCGATTACTATGGAAAAGTTATTTAGTTATGTAGACGGCAATAGATCGAAATTCTGATGGGCCTGGTTCTCAGAGATAATATTAGTTAATTCTTTATAAACTGTTCTGCAGTCGTTGTCGGTATTATATAATATAATATATATTATGTTATCATAATAATATGTTCCCTTTTTTTGTTTTTCAAATGTCGGGCGTCTGCGAATTTGAATTTGAATGTGTGTGTCCATAATACAAGTTCATGGTGCACATATAAGAGTACCTACTGTATAAGTGATCAATAGATAATAATATTGTGTGTACGTACATATAGCGTTTAAAATAATAAAAATAAATTACAGTTGCATTGTATATGCACGCGTTTGTGTATTAACCTTTTTCCACTATTGGAGGTTTTTGGTCGTCGGAGGTGGGTATATTATTATCTATGGTACAAGAGGTATTTAATACTTATTACGTGAGATATTTTGACCGTCATCCAGTCAATCCGGATTAAGGACCCAGTGGACCCCGGAGCGTTACACGAAGTTGTGTCCCGTGCTCCGAACGACTAAATTAAACGACCGACTTTTTAATTGTATATTTCCTATATAGACAATATTATTCAAAGTAAAACCATTTTAATATTCTATACATGTTATGATAAACACAATATAATTATATCTGTTTATCGATTAATTAATAACCAATCATTATTGGTGATACGAATCATGTGAATCCGGCACAAAAGCCCCTCCCTAGACCCCTCGAAGCTCGTGGATTTAGTGATTATTAAAAGTTATATTGCAGACACACATACTTCATTAAGCAATTTTTTGCGTAAAATTCATGAAAAAAAGTCGTTTTGCCCCCGGAAGTGGTCCCCACCGCTCTCAATAACTTATAACGAAACCGTATCTAAATTAAAAAAAACAAACGAGTAGTTTTTTAGTTATTACACAAATAGGTTTATATTATAAGTAGTTACTAAGAATAATTATAGTCTTCAAAAATTGCAAAAATATAAAACAGACCTAAGTTATATATTGGATCGAGTTAAACATTTCACAAATTATAAAATGAAGATCGACTAATATATTATTATTAACTCTTGTTTTCAAATCAGCATAAAGGCCCATACGTCCCAATCCCAAACCCATTATCCTGATCCTATGTTTATCCTTAGTGCACAAAGGTAAATAAGTCAAATACTACTCGTTCGGTTTTCGATTTAGACACAATAACATTTCCAAAAAAGGTCATCTGATCAATCATTCATTCATTCGTGGATAAAAAAGGCAATTCTCATTTAAAGGGAAAAAGTTTGCACCGCCACAGGACACTCCTTCAACGGTATAACAAATCTAAATAATCAAAAATATGGTCCCCGAGCGCATAGTCAAAAGTTTCAAAAAATCTGTGTTTGAATAAATTCATAAAAAAATATTGATCAACACACGTTTATCCTGTATAATCGGCGCCACGGGCTGAGGCGTGCGGAAATCCTCCACCGGCTATATATACACTCACTCCGACTCCGGCGGTTACTTCGAGGGAAACAGCTGGCTGCGAACGTTACGAATCTCAAAATCGGAAGCGATAAACAAATCCGATCGAAGCCTCGTAAGATATATATCGTTATTAGCGTGACGAATATCGCTCGATTTGTCCCACTTCGACTCGCTGCTCGTAGTGTGTATTTAGTCGACGAGACACGCCACAGCCGCTGCCGCCGCCGCGGAATACGGTTGCGATTAAATCCGTGAAAGAATAATATCGATAGACGTAGACAAATTATTATTATTATTACTATTATTGTTATTATTATCATCATCATTGCCAGGCAAATAGAAATCTCACCGTTAGGAGGAAGTTTATTAATGAAAATGTCTATAGTAGGTATAAACTCTCTACTGTTCTGCCGATCGCGTTTACGTGCTTTTATGTGATTAACATAACACCGTTTGAAATCTATAATTGAAATGTATAAGCCATGCCACCACTTATAAAAGGTCCGTGTTCGTTTCTCTTTTTGCCTCTTCTTCAGATCAAATAGTTTTAAAATATTGTAATTGTTTATTTTTCATTACAATAAATATTCAAACATCGTATATTATAGGTACAATAATAAAAATTATTATTACTAAAATTTCCGTCGATTGCTTTGGGCGTCCTACGAAAATTATATTATATTCAGTATACAATATCACATCCTACACACCGTTTGTTAATGCTTATGTTCGTTAAATGTTTCGTCGTCAGCTTATAGATGTGCCAGACTTATTGTTTACATTATTCATGTTATACGAAATATAAGAAATATTCTGCAAGCCGCTCAAACGATTTGTAGAATAAATTACATTTTTGGAGGTCGAAAGAGTTGATTGATAAAATTATACACATCGCAAAGTTCGATCGTATTGCAACTTTAAAGAATCTCAATTTATATTATTATAAGGTTTTTATGCTAGCAAGGAATAATTACGTTTATAGGATATTTCGATAAATAGCTCAATAGTCCATAATATGAAAGTAAACAAAGCTAAATACATTCACCGTGAATCATTTATGCTATAGATTGTCATTACCTTATTAAGTTATGGTTATTCAGATTTCAAACAACTTCTCTAGGATTTTATTAACAATTAACAATTGGAAGGTGATTAAATGAGGTTATATTATGATTGTAATGTGTGCTTATCAAGATCATAAGTTAGTGACAAACGTTTGATTTAAAAGTCTACATAACACTCGTATGCTATTTTAAACAGCAATTGAATCATATTAAATTTCTAAAATCTTATTTAATCATATTATGTATATACCTAATTCAGATTATTAAAAAAGTCAAGAAAACACAATAATACACATAATTTCACGATCATTATTCAGCTTTTAATCAGTCTATATTTATCTTTCATTAAACAATTTAATGTTTAAAGTTATGTTACCAATATTGGTTTAATATTTAGTTTTGATTTTAAGTTAACTATAAGCTGCCTTGCCTGTCCCACTAAATGAAAAATCACAAAAACAAGGAAGAATAAATTGTTATTGTTTTTTTTTTTGTAACGAGGAATTTTTAATAACTTTATTGTGGGAAAAAACGTAAGCCTTAAACTACAAATGATTGTATTTAATAAAAGCACCTAGTTATAAAGATATAAAGAGCTACTTGGTAATTGAATAATTACGAATGAAAAAAGGAAATACTTTCTTCGTGCTCATTATATTACAAAATGAACAATCGTATCCGTGTATATTCGTGTATTCTAAGAACGAAATGAATCGTTCACAAAAGTACAAAGTAAACAAATAAAATGAAATATTTTATCGTTATTTATTTATGTTCTTAAGATAAAAACTGAATTTTAGTTGGATTAGACACGACGTGTGTAGAAAGTCCTTAAAATCACTAAAATCACTAAATCATTTATACTTATGTAACACGGTTAAAAACGTTTGGTCATAGTCGTGTATCATACGTATGTATTATGTATATATTATAATATACACTTGTAAGTAATAATAATTTATTTAAGGTCATTTCTTAATAATATCACATTAACAATAATATGTTTAACTAAGAAAATACCTATTTAAAATCGTAAGCTATTTGTTCGTGCCTAATGTCCATGTTTCGGTATCTACGCACAGGCACAATTACTGAGTTTTGCTCTGTTGTAATAAACGCAATTTAACTTGATAGGTATGTATGTCACTCATGAAAAAAAGTATTTATTTTCGTTCTAAATAATATGTTCTCCGTCCGTGTATAATGGTATACGTTTAAAGCATGCAAAGTTCGTAAAGTATTATATTTTGCAAAAACGCGTACGAGCATTAGAAATTATATAAATCATAATATATTCGTAAATAGGTAGGTGGGTGTCGCGAAAATTGAAATGACTGTAAATGGAAGATTATGCAAATAATCACATTCGTCGTTCCAAGAATAGTAATATATTATACGTTTTATATTTTAATTTAGTTAAAGTAAAGTAAAAAAAAAAAAAAAATTTAACATAATAAATAATATTATAGTTTTTACTTTTAAGTAAACAAACGTCTTATTACTATTCTGTTTGCGTAGGTTGAACAATACGTTTCCGGCCAAAAATATTAAGATTTTTAGATTTAATAATAATCGTAAATCATAAAGGGAACATATGGCTACCTAGTAATAAAGTATAACATATATTATGTATATTGTATATGTATTGTATACTGCTTTAGTGTAACATGTATTACAGTGCTATAATAATATGTATTATAATGTTGGTGATTTCGAATCCAAACGTTTGATTTGCTGAACTTATTTTGGGTATTTAAGTCGGGAACAACGATGATAAGTAAAATGTTAAGGATTTCAGGATCACGAAAAAAATATATTTATGTACCTACATCATATTATGTTGGAACAGCATTAGATAGCAATATACACTGTGAAAACCATGACGAATATTAAATGCTATTGTGTAATGGATTGCTCGTTTCAGAGTGTTTTGTTGTCGGGATAGGTGTTTGCACTACAACAGTTAATTTTTTTTTAATCGTATTTCTAATTCGGATTCGATGATATATTAAAAAAATACAATTTGTTACGTCATGTATTAGAATTAGCGTCTACTACGCACATTAAATTTTTTATTCCACAAGGTTAAGCTAAACTGAAACGTGGGAAAAGGACCAATGCACTTATAATACTTATACATTTTCATTTACACAAAAAACTGGACCATTATACATTTATACATTTAAAATGAAAAATAATGTATGACAATTATAGCAACACGCTTCGCCGTACTTATATTGTTTATTAGTATTTCGGTTTGAACATAAAATATTCCTTATAGCTGTTGATAGTCATAGTATGTAAGGCTAGAATTCATATGCAAAAAAAAAAAATGTTTGAAGTTCAATCAATCATAAAATGGTTTTTATAAAAAAAATTTCACTAGATAATTCTTCAACAAATTTTCTTAATTTAGCACCTTCACTTTGAACTTTGTGCGTTATTCGAAATCGTTTACCTATATAATAGTTAAACTAAATGTCACATGTAAAATCAATATAAAATGTTGCATCTGTACACGGAAAACATTTAACACACGCCCTATTAACGATTATATTCAATGAATTTATGGAAAAGCACATTGCTAACAAGCCTATATTATAATAAATATAAAATATCATCTTTTACTCAGTATAACAGACCATGTCAGTTTATAATTTTATATATAACATATTTACGACTTATAAAATAAAATAACAATTACAGATCTTCATAAGATAAATACTACTTTATATTTCTTTATACAGACAAATTCTCAACATTTCTGAATATTATGCAATTATAAAATGCAAAAAGATGAAAGAAAAAAATTGTTCTATTCAATTCAGTATGAGCCGAATTGGGAATTTAACTGGCAATCTATGTATTTAGACTAGGTATTTCAAGGAAAGAAATATGCTAATGCATAGAAATCCTCTAGTCCTATGAAATATATTTATACCACATTATTAAACAATGTATATAGATTTTAGATAAAATTAAACGACAAATTCATATTATCAATTCGTGATTAGTGCAAATTGTTCAAATTAAACCTGTAGTACAATATGCATAAGTACATCGTAGTATTGTACGCTAATAAAATGTTCTTAACAAACCTGTATATATTTTGAAAGTATAATTTTTCTCAATTAGCTCGTGTTAAACTAAAACCAAAAATGTTACTTATTTCATCTTGAACATATTGTATTAAACCTAGTATGTTATATTATTATAAAATAGCATGTTCAGTAAGAAAATAAAATTGTGTTGTCTATGTGTCCATTGTTTAATGATAACTAAGTATTTAATATTTTAATGACAAGAGTTGTGATACAACTTTAAAAAAAATTTTATAGTTTTTTTTTTACCACAAAATATTAAATGAAGATTTTACTACTAGTGTTTAGATTTTTATCGAAAACCAGAAACTGTAATTATGTGGTTAGTAATGTCAGTTTTTTCTTAGCGTTTCAAAATGTTTTAAGGAAGTTAACATTAATATACGCACAACACACATAGGTACATATCATATACTATTAAAACCCCCAGACGATGAGAATGGTATTCTAGATGGTAGGTACTTAATTTAAAATACTTCTGATTTTTAATAAGAAATTCATTTACCCTATTAAAGTGTAAGATTATGTTTTATTGATAGTTTATATTACACACTGTGCATTGTTTATTATTTAAGTTTTAAATACCTAGTTTTAATAAATTATATTCGTATGCATCTCGAGCGTGATATGGGATTGCTAAATTTTCGCATTAAAACTTCGTGTGACGGGAGTTGTAAAATTAAAGTACTTAAGTTTTTAAGTTTGGTTAAAGCAGTACATAGTTCGTTTAAATTTCACTGTTTTCATTTTAAAAAAATGGGAAACCTAATAAAATATTTTGAATGTATTGTTTAAATAACCATAATTTATTTGTAAAATACCATATATATATTGATAATATGCATTTTCAATGTAACAATCATTTTTTAACTATTAATATTTAATATAAAACAGTTTTTAAAAAGAAAAAAACATGGCGCTAGTGTGTACGTTATCAAGCATTATTGTGTTTATAATATTATTTCCCAGTCACGATTTTTTTCGTTTGTTTACACATTATCGTTCTAACCTTGAGCCAAAGAAACCAAATTTAAAATTTGCCCCGATATATTTGGTACCTATCTCTTTCAACACGTACAAAATAATTAGTTTGCAATATTTGTATTCATACGATCATACGGCACAAATGCCACCAATTAATATCCGGAGTTATTGTTATTCCGTTGTAGCACAAGGCCAGTGCAGCTTATAATATGTGAGGTCCTCCCTAATGCCCCGGGACGTCAAGCCTATAATACGGTCTGATTTGAGAGTGGTACGTTTTGATTACAAGTTTGTTGACTTTACTTGGCCTAGTTGGGAAAAATATTTATTGACATTCCGCAAGTGGTATTAGCGAAATCATCATTCAGATAGATAAAATATATTTATATTATTTATTTATTTATTATTATTATTATTATATTATAATATTCAATTTCAACTCACGTATAATATATATATATTATAAGCCATCACAAAATAGAAATGATGGGCATTATTGCCAAACGTTTCTTTTTTATTAACGAAAGTTTGATAGGTGCTGTCGGAATGCGTGCAGTCAAAGATGAGTTATTTTTTCATACGTTTTGATCTGTATGGGACTTGAATGTTATAACTATTACATCTTATTAATGTCGAGTGTGAAGTATGATTTTTCTTACATGCGTCTATCATAATAATACGTACCTACTTGCTCGTCAATGTCAATAAGACACGTATCGTGAGTATGTGAAAAAAATATAATTTTATATTATTTATATTAAAATGTCAGTTAATTACGGATGTTTGTTTCAATTTTTTCAAGGTAAATAAAATATAATATGGGGTCGTACGGGGTTTAAAAGTCTTGTCACATAATATAGTTGAAAAGTGGAAGAGTGCTAGTTGGCACATGTCCAAAACAAACACCTTAACGAAACGTCATAAGACCACGTTGATGTCTGTTGTATTTCTGTGTACAGCGTAGCTCGTGGTCCGGAAGTGCATTTATAATAATATGACCTACAATTTCTCGGAACTATTAATGTAAGTATTTTTAGTCTTACTTTCGTTCCCATTCGGTTAAAAACTTAACGTCTTGTATACGAATGTTTTATTTAAATTGCGTAGACGTCAAATAGGTCAATTTTAATTTTTATACACAAGCGCCTTATTCATCCGAGTTCATTGGTTACCGGTTATTGCCTACTGGGTACTGGTTATTACTATAAAAATAAAATGTTTGTAAATATATATATAATATATACAGTATGATATATATAATTATATATATAAAATCACAATAAAATAATTTGTCGAGTATTAAACTTATATATAGCATTGATGGTCATGGTGGTTCAGTGGTTGGCCGAATAATGTTGAGAAAATGTATGTGTTGGTTCCCTGATAAATTATCATAAAATATTTTTATATTGTCATTTGAAATAAAAAACCAATTGTCACAAGTACATAATTGATACTATAAACTACTTTTTAATTTTCAGGTATTCTATAAATAAAATATACATATATAATATTATATATATATGTAATTGGTTAGCGTTTGTGTTATTATGCGTTTTTGCTCAAAAATATTTAGATATCTGGTAGTATGGGTGGTATATATTATAATAATTATGATTTGAATGCATTTTACAAATATTATTAATATTATAGCATAAGTCAGGTTTGGTGTGTTTGAAATTAAATTTACACTCGTGTTTAGAGGCTAATCCAAAGTATTAAGAACATTCATACAATCATATACGCAGGTGGTATAATGGTTTTTAAAATAAATGTGAACATACTTAACGAACTGTATCCTTGGATTTATGATAAAATTCAACTTTGCTATTCATCCTGCGTTAAACTAACGAAGTATAGATATTATTAGATATATTCAAGAAAGCGAAATCCTTGAAAACGATAATCATCAAAAAACTATAATATAGGTTTTATATCCCATAGTTAGGTACCGCAGTTTAGAACTGTAACTACGATTTGTACAAATTTATACAATCACACAATGGTTATCTAAGATTACATTAAAATTATGAAAACCACATTAAGTGGGTATACACACTATTGAATACGATTGTTGGGTCGGCTAGGTTTGATATTCAATTATTATTGTACTTGACTTTTGTTAGATTTCGATTTCGAAATGTCTGTTAAATACAATTTAGTACAAATGCATTGATATAATTTATTGCCTTTCAAAATAAAATTTAGATAATCTAATGGGTTGTGGTTAAAAAAAAATATATTTACGTTAACTAAGTAATTAAGTATAGAAATGTAAACAATTGTTTGGATTTCTGATCAACCGATATTTAAAATTGTAAGTAGTTTAATGTTATAATTATATTTGGTCAGTTGAGCTGAGTAGTTGTATATTTTATATATTGTGATATTAAACCTCATATTATAGCATAATATAACTTTTATTATAAACTATATCGTATTATTAATCATATTAATATTATACTTCAAAGTTTAATTTATAATTTTTTAACTAACGCCATAAGATTTATTTAAATTCAAGTAAAAGTTGATTACAATAATTAGTTTACGAGTATCTTAACTTGTGCACAGCCTTTCAGTATCGTTAAATTTTTATGTTGTTGATTAAAAAAATAATAATATACAAATGTAATTTTAAGTCATACCTTAAATTTTTTTATGGATGTTTCTTAAACAACTTCATTAGTTACGCATTCTAAAGATTTCTTATTGGTTAGTTGTTTATGTATCTTTATGCATATATTGAATTTTTTTTGCATTTGTTATGTATGTTAATGCTTTTTTAATAAGTGCATTTGTGTACTACATAGTTTAACACTTAGTAATACATTTTACATAAATTAATTTAATTTATAACAGTGCAATATAATGTGTTCTGCACAGCCAAATTTGAATTTAATATATTAACTGTCATTTCTTTGAATGTTCCTGTATCATAAGTAATTTAAAATAAGAACACAATTTAAAAAAAATTATACATTATTAACGAAATGTAATACATTTATACTAATGTTAAAAACTCTATAAAATATAATATGTAAATTATGTTAAAAAAAATTTACATTTTTTCTACGGCTGTATGACAAAAACGTTCTCTTGCATTTGTATTGGAATCAATTATTCGTTCATTGTTTTTCCTGTATCCTATAATATATAACATAACCAACGAACTACTGAACGGTAAAATACTTAGAATTTGAGATATTGGTTTTCACTTTTTAATATTTACTCCTCGTTTTATTTTTATTGGTCTATTGCCTATTTTCTATTAGTTTATAATTTTATTATACCGGGATTTAACGATTTGGCAAAACTACCAATAATATTTAAAACTGACGATTCATGTTCAATTTCTTTTTTTTATGATATTGTCATATCAGAGACTGTTATTGTTTTTAGTATATAGTATTTATTAGCTTGTAAATGATATATAATATTTATCGCGGAGTATACATTTTAATCGATTTTTTTCAATCAAAATGGATCATAATACAGCCGGGAAGTAGTATATACATTATGATTACAAACTCGACTTTTGTATTTGATCCCATATATAATAATGATATACTAAAGATTTATTCGAACGTACTTATCGCATACCCCAAAAACAGTCGGATAATAATAATACAAATATAAAGCGATTTTTGTGGTTTGGTTCCGAGTCGTTTGCAACAGTAGGATATAACTACCTACCCGTTGCAGCATACGTCGCTGTTGCTTGCGGAAACGAGCGTGATAATAATATAATAACGAGATATTATAAACGCGTAATTAGTAACGAGAACCTCGAAGAAATCGATCATTTTCGATTGGCACCGCCGCGGCGCCAATCGAGTTAAAAATTAGAACCGGGTTCTTGACCACCTGACGATCACCTATTGACCCACTGGCCCGACACCCGTTACGAGTCGTCGTCGTCGTGTTACTGACTTATATCATAAAAATAATATCATACGAAATACGAATACAGTAACATTACTATTATTATTATTGTGGTACGTGCGCGTATTATATGTGTTATGCGGTTATGCCCAAAGCCGTAAAAATGCATAAAAGATGTGAAATAACAATAACGACGTGTTAACCCTTTCTCTCAAACCCAAAACACAACACACTTATGCGCACACGCTTTTCTTTTACGCTGAACAACTTACACGCATTAAGGTTTGCCGGATTGTCCCGACAAAACAATCGTAATATGAATGCATACGAGTTAAATGTAACCTGCGACAATATAATAATGGCGAGTTTCCACCAAATTAGCCTTCACCACGGTTCCTCTCGTAACCACCGAAAAACCAAGAAATTATGTACGCCTGCTTTGATATGAATATATAGGGCCGAGATTTATATGCGAGAAAAAAATATAAAATAGGTATTCGAATATTTAAAATATCACTATTTAATAAAAAGTAAGCAAAAGTTAATAAGTTTTTTGTTATCCTTAAGATGATGTATCCCATTACAGGCAATTATAATTTGCAATCATTGATAATAAAAACAATGTAATTGCCAAAATATGATTATTGGTAAATACCTACAGTATAAACAATTATTTTGACTTTAAAATTAGTATCAACACATGTTACCAAATGGGTTTTAAATGTTCACATTGAAGATCTTTGCAGTTGTCGCGAAGCTTTGTATATATAATACAGAGTTTAGTACATTTCTGACTATTATTCCTTGAATGTTTACGACACATGCAACATTTTATATTGTTTCTATGCAGAAATATGCATTTAATGTGTTTTTTTCTCGGAATATCCAAAGAAAAAAAAATGCAGAGTTAAACGTTGAAATCAGAATCTGCTAATAAGATTTTATTATATAGTCTGTACAAGAATATTCAGCCCACCGTGAAACGTATATAGACATTCTAGCCGGAGTGGTTCCAACTCAAATGTGTACAAAAATATGCGTTTGAATTTAACTCCGAGCCACGCTTGCAGTTATATGAATATATCATTGCGTATTATGTATAATATTATGTTTATATAACACGACCGTTACCTACAGCGAGAAAACTTATTATTAATATTATATATTATTATTATGTCATTGCAGGTGTGAGAAAACGTTGGAAAAGCTTTTCGAGGGCGCCGTGGTGGGCAGCAAAGTGGCACGCATGATCAGCGGCCGGTGGACGGATTTCGGAGCGACCGTCGCCGACAATCAGACGGCGCTGGGCTTCTACCTAGACCGGGCGACTCGCTCGCGACTCCTGCTTGACGGCCGCCGAATGCAAGACGTCCGGATGCGGTCGTACCGGGCTGCACCCGTGATGGTGGCCGCGGCCACGGGAGACCTGGCAGCCGTGGCCATGCTGTTGCGGTACGGCCCGGACGAGCGTTCGGTGCGCGCGGCCATCGGGTACTTGCGCCGCCGTTGCGCCGACCACGACCGCGGCCCACCGTTTCCCGATCGCGTCCAGTCGTGTATCGAACTGCTGCTCAGGGCCGTCGTCTGTGAGGGCGGCGGGCACGGCAGTGTCAGTGGCGTCGAGGACGGCAGTGGCGGTGGGTACGGCAGTGGCGACGAGTACGAATGTGACGACAGCGGCGGCGGCGGCGGTGGCGGCGTCAGAGTCGTCCTGGTACCGCCGACACTGCTGCACCTGGCCAGATGCGCCGTGCGCAAGGCGTTGCATCAAAACTTCAGTCTACCTCACGGAATACCGCAGTTACCCGTGCCCAGGTCATTGGTATCGTATTTAGATCTCGAGTGTTGATCCACAGCGTTCTACTCTCCTCTACCCACCAAGACGTTCGTTTCATCAACCGTCAATGTGTATTTAAACTTTTAGCTATGCCGGGTACGATGGCAGGTCGTCCAAATAAATCAATGATACAGACCCAACTCATTTAATCATTTTTTTTATTATTTTCTCACGTTTCCCATAGTTTTTGCCAGATCCTCTTTAGTAATCGGAATGCTTGCAATACGGATATCGACTACTATTGTCTGTTAATTAGGTTAGTGTTATCACGGCGTAGGTCACTAATTTTGTAACACCGCAGCTGAGGTTATAAAGGAGGTGCTCTACTCGTGTATAAGGCAAGCGTCGAATAAAGAAGTTAACGGTGTACATTAGTCTTGTTGTTTTCATTAATTAAAACGTCTATTTATTTTGCCAATTACAGCTCCTATTGCATTCGATGAATTTATACGGCGCAGTAATAAATTACCCAAAGAATGAAGTAATAAACTACGGTGACTTTAGAGTACGGTGTAAAATAAATAAATATTACCTGCAGTCAATATTGAAACAATTAATTATTGTATTACTCGTCGCTGTTAATACTTTCTATTATATTATTTAATAAACCACGAAGATGAATAATGTAAATGAGTACAGAGGTGTCCTGTGTACTGCTTTGTGCGATTTGTAATGTGCATATTGTATTGTAATCGTGTATATTATTATTGTATTATACAGCTTTGGTCTCACGATAAAATCAATTCTTCATTGCGTACTTTCGAAAACGATCGTGTTATCGACAAGTTATTTTTTATGGATATTTCTAACGAGAACCGATTTATTATTTCGACGTATTTTTATAATATAATATAATATAAATTATGATACATTATTTTGAGAAACTATATTTATTATGTGTGATATTCAGGGTAATGTTGCTCAGTAGGTAGATATCCCTACTCATCAGCATAGAAATTGACGTTAATATATTTTGTTATAGTACATTATTTACCTGTGTATACCTACATTTATCGATGAAGAACATAAATATTGTTATTATGACATGTATAATATGAATGTGTATGTAAACTGTAAAAGATTTGATTTTTTTTTTTATAAACGATTTTGTCTGTCATAACTATAATTATTTATGGAATAAATATTTGTTTTCTAATCATATTTTATTGTACCTAATTGATCTATAAAATATTGGGTACGTTTATTACTAAGAAAATATGACCGTTTAACATATACCGTGATTGGTTTGTTTTTTTCCAGTCCAACATCTAAAATTAGACGCATAAAATGTGAAAGTCTTACTACAGAAATTTGAATAATATTATTAACGGTTGTCAATAGGTGCATTACGTTAATGCAATGTTTTTCGGAAACTGGAGATGAACCATTTTTTATTCTTGTTTTCACTTTACACAGTGATAATTTTTCCTATTTTATGTAAACATTGATTTTTAAAGATGTTTACAAACTTTATGTAGTCACGAGCTCATCCGAGAATCGTTGCCAGTAAATTTATTATACGACATTGATAATATTTTATTATAGTATGTCACTAGGTATATCGTTATATTGCATAAGTTAATTTGTAAACGAAAAGTCGTTGAAAATATAATAAACAAAATTATTACAACCACAGTTATGATAAAAGTATGTATAGTAGGTATGAACAGGTATTCAGCAAAATATAGTAGTTATCAGATTTTTTTTTTACTTTAATACAAAATATAAAACAATAACTATTGAATAATACAAATTATCCGTCATACCACGAAAACAATTTTGTGGAACAATAAGTACTTAATTCAATAATAAAAGTTTTTTTTAATTTTTTTAAATGACTTGACTGTTTTTCTTCAAACAGTGAGTATATTTTGTCTTAATTTCTCGGGAGTGACTGGCTGTCTGAAAGTTTATACAATCCAAAGAAGATTAAAATTATTTAAACGTATTAAACTGTATATTCGCTGTCGCCCTTTAAAATGCTTATAATTCAGTTCATTATTAGATTATCATTAACGTGAAATTAGGCAGTAGTTCGTTAATATTTTCCCGGCCGTTGCTCATTAGTACAGCTTACTAAAGTAATAGTTTAACGAGCTGTAACGTTTCCCGAAAAGAAAAAAACCACCATCACCAGTATCCTTTAGTGTAATGTTATCAATGGAAATTTAAAAGCTGGCGGAAGTGCAGCTTTTATTTTGCACGATATACTCTCCGCAGTAGGCCAAAATTACAAAGAAAAATTGAAATATTAATGTACGTCGTACACGCGTACTATTAGGTAAAATAATAATATGTAATACTCTATTAAAACATTGTTCGACTCGTCAACCACCGGCGTGAGTGTATATAGTGGCGTGTAGCTAGGTATTACGTAATTTTATCATCAGAACTTCCACGTGTAATATTATGCTAAATTAGTATTGCGGCAAGATACTGCCAACTGGGACTAGAGGTGTAAAATTAATTAAAAATCCGTAATAATTTAATTTTTTTTTTTACCGAGAGTGGAAAATTATTAAAAAGGTCCGAAATATAAATACAGACGTGGAGAGGGGACCGAGCGCCTGGTTCTTCTCTAAGTTAGGTACGATGACTTGAAAAAAAAATATAAACTTATTATCGCCTCAAATAGTTTTAAAAATACCAATACATGAAATATTATTTAAACGTGCTTATTTTTAAATATTTTTAATTTTTTCCACGAATACGCATACTACAAACGACCCAAACGAGGCTTAAATTTATATTCATTTTTATCGAAGGGTGACCAACAACATTGCTAAAGCTCTTGCACGAAATTAAATGAAAATGAGATCGTTTTATTAACGCTACATCATTATTATAAATTCGAATGGAGGTATTAGATTATAGTGGAGTGAGGTTGAAATAAAAACTATAGGTACTTATTATTCAATTGTAAACATAAATATTTCCAGCAACTCGAATCAAAGTTTTGGTTTGATAAAAATTTAATTTTTAATTAATTATTGTAATCATATCAATTTAACTAATCAACTTTATGACATCGTTGTATTATAATACTCGTGCACACAAATATATCATTGAACCCGTGATAAAGTAGCAGCAAAAAATATTTACTCATTTACTTTTTATACTAATTATTGCTAACAAACCATAGTTCATTAAATATGGCATCACATTTTATTTTCGAAGTCATCAACCGTTCAGGGAAAATGTTACGTTTGCTCGGTAACTCTCAAATAATTGTACACCGCGGCCATCGTGCCACAGTGTGGCGTGCATGTCTCAAGAAGTGTTATATATATAATTTTTTTTTTCAGTATATTGTCCCCAAAAATATGTATTTATTTGTTTTTACCATTATAATGCATTTTTTTTTTTGTATAGCTCTAACGCGTTCAGTTGCCATTTAGGTCACGAGCGCCTTATACCTATAATAATAATAAGAGGTATTGTCAAAAAAATCTCGTCGTCGAAGCGTTTTATTTGTTATAATATTACACAACTATTTGTGTATTATACGTCCCGCTGTGAGTATTATTATCCATTTGTTTCTCAATAACAACGACATTATATATAGTTGCGTGTAAAACACGTTCTTTTTCGTGAATTTTTTTATGCCTTTATTGATATCTGATAATAATGACGATTCATGCGTATAATATATTATTATGTATAAAGTTACTGGCAATATATTGTACACATTTACTCGGCGAATTCGGTCCTGCCCGAGCAAACTACTGATCTGCGTATACAAACAAATTATTTTGTATTCAATTTATTATTTCTAATGATCATAATATCATGTTTATGAATAAAACAAAAAACAGTTATTGTAAATTGTATTTTATAATGAATATTTCGAAACAAATAAACATAATAACGGTAATATTATTTTCTACCTAATATTGACAGGTGGTCGATGCACTTGTATGCAGCTTTGCAAAAACAAATTTAAATACAATTGCTGAAAGACTTGAAATTTATTTTAAGTGCCATTGCAGTAAATCATGTACAGATAAATAGGTGATAATAACGTTCTACATTATCTTAATACATAATAACCTATTTATTTATTTCATATTTTGTGCCATAAATATTAGATATATAATTATTATCATTATTATAATTGTTTTAAAATATTCCAAATAATACATAATAAATAGGTAATATTGTAATAATACAATTATAATCAATATTAAATTCATTATTTATTTATTTTTGTTTTTTCCTTCAATATTATAGGTATAATTATTAGTTATAATAAATTTTATGAAAAATATTGCACAACAAATAATTCGTCTGTACTCGTGGTTCAAATATTGTCCGTGCGTACGTTGCCCGAAAGTCATAGCATACATATTATATTATATCTCTATATACAATGTAACAATAATGTATATTGCATACAATATTATATTTTAAAACGTTTTAAACCGTTGGACGGGTGGCCAATATCGTAGGTATACAATTATAATTAGACGCACCTCAAAAAAAGTGAAAAAATACGACAAATTAAATCGATGGAATTAAAATTACCAAAAAAAAAAAATACTAAAAAACTAAATCAATGACGATAAATAATTTTAACTACGAAACTTAAAAGTTATAATAGCAAAACGAAATTCTGCGAATCGGCTGCAGGCTTGGTGACTTAGGTGTGCGCACGACACGCAAGATCGCACCTACGAATCGACGGTAGTAAAGCGTATTATGATTCGACGTAGAAAGACATACCCAACAGCAGCTGCATAGTAGGCCTACGCATTATATTGGTCGAGGGAAAATGAAAAACGATGATGGAAAGCGCAAGGGATGACATCGTCGATAGTGGTTTCGGACGTGAAATGTGTGTCGTAGGTATTGGTCGGGTGGAGGCGGGTGGTAGATGATGGTATTATATACGTGACACAATGCAGTAATACCGTAGCGGCGGTGGCGGCAAGACGAATGATGTCGATGGGGGTGGATGGGTAGAAAGGCGAGGGGAATGACCGTTGCCAAACGTTTCCGCGTAGGGAGGGGTGTTTTATTTTTTCCATTCGTACGCGAAACATCTTTTCCGACCCAAAACTTTAAAATATTATAATCTCATGATGTACGGGAGGGATTTTTTTTCTGTACCGTGCGTCACGCGTCTCGCCGTCTCCTCATTCCGTGACGCCACCTTGTTATCTAACCGTACCTATCTATAATATTATTGCAGTACACGCCAAACGACGACGACGACGCCTCCGTGACCAATTATTTTGCGATTTATTTATTTTTCCGTTTATTTCGCATTAGGATTCGGTATCGAAACGGCGGCGGTGCACACGCAGGGCGACAATGGTTTGTTTGCCGTGAAGTTAAACGACCGTGAAGTCTGCTGAACGAAATCGAATTAATACGACGCCACGGAAAAAAAGTACAGTCCAACTCAGCCCAGCGTTAAGCCAAAAAAAATATTTAATATTCTACAGACGTAATAATAATTTGTCAATTCCCTCGTCTTTTTCAAACGTTAGAATAGCGCAATATCAAAGAAAATATTTTATTAAAGAGCCGTTGGATAAGACGCGTCTTATTGTTGTTCCATTCACAATGTCGAAAAATTCGTTTAACGTTATTTAATTGCTATCTTTTCCCATCGTACAACTACTACCTAGTCATATTATTGTTTTTAAAGACAAAATGAGTGTGTATAGGTATTTCCGTTTTTTCGTTACCTAACGTCGTTTTAGGGAAACATCTAAATATTTTAAAATTCATACAACCGAAAAACAATAAAGCGTTTTAGTTAGACGTTATCTTATCATGCAATATTTTAACGTTGTAATTAAAATATAATGTTAATGAATATTTTTGAAACTGTGTTAATTAAAAAAAAGAGTTGAGCAATACAATTTAAACCATTATATCATTATATCAACTAATTGTGATAAGTATACATAAGCTTATAACGAATAAATTAAATCTCGTTAGTCGTTACTGAGATCATTATTCGTTTATATAAGTAGGTATATAAGTATATAACTATATAACATATACTTATGTAGTAGGTACCATCAATGTATTTAATTCTCACAATGTGATATTGTGTTATAATAACTGAAATATGATGTAATACCTAAATATGAGATAATAACTTTATAATATTGGATAGACATTAAAATATATAATGTTAGGTTTGTTTAATATCAGATTAAATTATGAATCGACGTTTTAAATGCGAATTTTTTTAAATTAAAATAATTCGTCTCAGCTCTATAGTTATTGATAATATTGTAATTTTTTGTAATACAAATAATAATATAACCACCTTACGCCACTGTTATAATAATATTATATAATTACGTATCTCGTGTGTTGTTTCGATTAGTTTAATAATCGTCTATAGTAATATTTTATTCATCGTGACGTTCTGTTCAGATAAAAACTTAATTGATTTTTATTTAAATTTGAATAATAATATGTTGTTATACACAACAATATAGGTAGGTACTCGTATTATATTATAACACTCGAAAGTGAGTTATATTTTATTTTATCTAGCAACTCGTGGTATTCCACTTCATAAAATCCGGATTTATGAGAAACAATATTATGTACAAACACCTGTTGTATAATTGTTTCTACAGTTCATGGGCTACGAACTAAAATAGGTGCTATCTCATTGTATACAATTGTGTTCAAGAGGACAATTTTTAACTTAATACTGTAATATCTTCTTTTAGAGTAAATTATTTTTAACGATTGTCCAGTAGAAGTTTGTCTAGACAGTAACGAGGATGTTTCATAATGTCAAAATCAAAATACTTAATTACCTATTTCTAAAATTATTTATTTTGTTGATAAATGTACAATAATTAATAATATTGTACGTTGTATAATAATTTATAATTATTGTACTGTTGATAAATTTAATATGAAATAGTAATTTTTGGTTATCAGTAATTATATTAATTAATATTTTCATCATGTACATAGAACCTATTCCTTCAACTTACTTTAGTTGACAATCGAAAGGCATTAGATATATGTATAAAAAGATCACTATTAAATAGGTAACATATTTTTAATTGTGTTGATTTAGAACTTTTTAGTTTTCGATAACTCTTTAAATATTTTATCTACATGGTTGTTTGTGAGCTTGAATTCTTTATAGAATTAATAACTAAACCTAAATGTATAAAAAAGGGGAATTAAAAAAAAAAAAAAAAATCGATTTAGAACTTTTTGGCTTTGAGCCCGTGATTACCGTGATATGGTGCACCATACGAACAATAATAATGTCACAGGTAGGTATCAGAAATAATAATAATTTTAGCATTATATAAATCAATATCAGTGTACTTACTTGTACGCGTTTTCCGAGACGTTGATTTTTCCGGGTATGCCTGTGGTCTCGGTCCTGCTGGTCAGATTTACGGTGTTACCGAATAAACAGTATCGGGGCATCCTGTGGCCAATCACTCCCGTCACCACTTCGCCGCTGTGTATGCCAATTGTCAGGCGCTGAAAAAAATCGATTAAGATTATATAAATACATATTTTTACATGCAGATAATAATATATTGTATTATGATCTATACATCATGATAATTCACCAACCATGATCACCCGCTTTTTTTTCAATAATGTTGTTATGTTGTAAAAATGGTCCAAGTATAATAAATACTAAATATAATATAACATAAATGTTTTACATTTCTGTAAAACCATTTTTAAGGACTTCTATTCTTAGTATAAACATTTGAACTATTGGAAAATTACTCGTTCAAATTTTGAATTAGGTACATCAACATTTTCAAAAAAATTATCCACTAAATAATAAAATTCACAGTAAAAAGTGGGCGAGGCCTCTCATTTGAGAAACAGAAGACACTCGGGACACTACTCGGGTAGTTCAAACAATATCGACAATTTGAAAATAAGGTCTCTAAGTATAATACATTTTAAAATTTAAAAAAACCAGAATTTGAATAAATTCATAATTGAATAAAAAAATTGAGACGAACATGCTTGGCGGTGAATCACCCTGTGCATATCATACTGTCATTGTACACGCCTCACAATCCAGAGACACTTCAGATTATATATACTTACAACAGGCACACCGTCCACTACCACCGTATGACTGAGATCCATCATGTCCAAAGCCAGCCGAGCAATGCACCGGACGTGCTCTTCGCAAGGTTCGGGAAGTCCGCTGACCGCCATGTATTTGTCGCCGACCGTCTCCACCTGTATACAACACGAATATAATACACTTTTCTGGTTTTTGGTTTTTTTAGCGAGCATGCAATTTTATTATTATTGTCGTTGATTGTTTCTAGTATGACGTGACCTCTCACATTTTAGATACCGACTAAAAAAGTTCATGTTTTTGAATATGTCAATTTCACGGAATCTATTTAGCACTTATTTATTCTTACATGGGCAGCTATGAGACATGGGAATAAATGTTAAACCTATTATTTGATTTGTCCTAAGTGCTAAAAACCATTAAAAGTAAAACCTTTTTCTTTATATCTGTCAAATATTTTAATACTACTGTTCGCAGTTATTAGGTACTTGATTATACCGGTTTCTTATGATCGAGAGAAGTAATATATTTTTTTTTTTATATACAATATAGCAATACAAATACTTCATATCCAACGTAAATCATAAGAAATGGACTAAGTTATAAAAAAAATTGTTTGCTATTTACGTAAATTAAGTCCGATACTGTAACTTAAACTACTTATTTTAAATAAATAATTGTTCAAAATGATTACTAAACTACACGTCATTAGAAAAATGTCTATGATCTTGAAAGTTTTTAAAGATTGAAGAGTAAAAAGTTTTTTTTTATACCCGGGTATCATACGAAAACTATAATGAAAGTGGTAACTAACTTTTACATTTTGTTTTCAAACTAATTTTGAACATATATATTTTCTAAAATGAAAAGAGACATTTAAAATAAAAAATTGTTTTTCTTTTTAAAAGTTTTAAGAAATTGAAGATAATTTTATGAAATTCATTGAAAATATTATTTATTTATTTCTCTCATCAATTTGTAAAAAATAAACCTTTATTTTCACTCGTATTTTAAACGTTTACACGTGAGTTATTAAATATTAATTGTTATTTTAATATTCAATAATTATTTAAAGATTGTGTTTATAATAATATATTCCACGGGGTTCAACAATACAAGCGTATCTTAGATTATTGTAAAAATAAACAAATATCAAATGCATATTATTGTATTTTCGCGCAAACTTCATAATAATACGAAATTCATTCGTCTATGAAAATATATTTTTTCTCTGATAAAGATATATCAATTATAAGTTTATTTCGCATATTTGAATAAAATTATTTTTTATACAATTGTTTATTATTAGGTGAGTGAATAAAAATCTTATCGTTTAAAAATGTTATATAGGTACAATATACGAAATAGGTACAGTATTTATAAAATTCACCAGCAATTTAATACCATAAAATACGAAACTTGTATTTATTAAAACGGATGGTTTTGAAAAACTTTCAGGAGTTTTTATTTTACTCTTAAAGAAAAATAATGTTACCAAATGTTATGAACTGTGTACAATTCTTGAAGAATCGATTATACACTTTTTAGATTTTATCTTTTTTATTATTCTTTATTATTATTCTTTTCAGAATGAACGGTAATATTGGAATATTATTGGTATATTTCATGTTTTATCTACGTGCAACGCTGGCCGTCGATTTCCGACCGGCCCTATAATATTCCCCGAGTTTTAGCCGACCGACTGCATTTATTATGTAGAGGTATACTTACGTTTCAGTGTAAACATAAAATATATTCTACGAATTATTGCATTTTTTTAGCAGCAATTTCTGTTTTTGTTCGCGGCAAGTCAACCGTGCAGACGCGTACCGCCGCCCGAATTATATTCTCTTCGTCATACACCGCGGTTTACGGTAATAATACCATCGGGGGCCGGTCGACGTGTTTCCGATACAGATTTTCGAACGATCGAACGGCGACGGTATCATCATACACCATTGCAGATTGTAAATTTATGTTGGAGAAGTGGATGACCTTTTCGTAACGGCAGTGCATAATATCGTACAAAATACAATACGACGACATATTATACAGGGCGGTTCTCAAATAATAATGTCATTGAATTTAAATCTTTGGACTTTCGATGTCGACTTACAATCTATATTTTAAATAGTTACTCATAATGTTGTTACGAATATGATTATACGAATCTAAGTAGCTAGAGGTATAATAAGGTACCCAATTGAAAATACCTATTATGCTCCTTATGTATAATATACGATTGAAAATTCAAAGTACCATATTTAATGGATAATTATTATCAAAGGATAAAAATATGTTGGACGGTAATCGTGTACGGTGAATCGACCTGTATAATATACCTACGCATCGTTATGTAGACGTCGTATCTGAAAGCTGTTGCCGGCCGCACGTAAATATTTGGATTCGAGATCGATCATCGGAAAAGCATAACTATTATTATTGTCCAGCCCTATAGGTATACCTACAGATTGGGCTCGTGTGGGCATAATACGACGCATAGTTTCCGTCTCTAGGGGAAAGCGGAGGTTGGATCTAGAGGAGGAGAGGGTAGTCGGGGGTGTAGTAAGACCTGCTGCAGCGAACGTTCTCTTCGTTTTCCATTTCGCGCATACGCCAGCGCCGCGGTATATAAAATAATAGCAAGTTTACCTTGTAGACATTTGGGTTTTTCTTCGGGTCGGTGAGCACGTCGAAAGCCGTGTAGAGCTGGTTGAGCATCCGGACGATTTTCATGGCGCCTTTCGAGTCCGCGTGACCGGCACAATAGTCGCTGAAGCCGACTATGCCGGAAAACAGCAGTGTCACGCACTCGAACCTTTTCGGCGGAACCGGCCGCTTATGCCGCAGCTCTGTCGCCACGCTGATCGGCAGCACGGAATACAGTAGTCTGAAACGACGCGGACCATAGATAATAATATATTTCCGAGTACAGCGGCACCACCGGTCCGACCGTTTTTTAAGGCGAACCAGAGGAGACGAGGACGGTAATTTAACATATTTTTAATTTTTTTAGAAATAAACAATATGGATTTACTATAGTATTATCATTGTTGAAATATCGAAAAAACGGATATATCTTAAATTTTTTTCTCTGTTAAATTCTGGGTTTTTGTATGGTTAATTTTTGTACCTTTTAAGTTTAAAACGGTACACACACAAATATATAAACTGTTCACAATCCTCTTTTATATTGGTTACCACAAATTGTTAACCGTTAAAATTTAAAAGATTATTTATCACCAAACTGTAAGAATTCTGATGGAAGCATAGATCTTAAATTTTTTCCATAACAACCGAATTAAAATGCACGAGTAAGATATAAAATTAGAAAAATGGAGGTAACGAGTAATACAGTCAATGAAACGTTTTTATTGAACCAAAAAGTCTATGAAAGAAGTATTCAAATTTACACTAAGGTTTAGATAACTTAAGTGTATTAAGTAATTTATAGTCATGGCATTCTCATATCAAGGATATATTATAGCATATATTTTTTTCAATCTTAACGTTAACGATTGATTTAGTATAATGTATAACATACGTAATACTTTATGTGTTTTACCTACATTGAAACACTAAATATCTATTATATAATCGTGTACATAAAAAAAAAGTTTACACTTTGCAGAGTAGGTACTTGGTTAACAGCGACTACAGCCTACCCAGAACTACCCCTTATGATACATACTCAACATTTAGCATTATACAAAGTGTTTCGTACTTAAATTGTACATTCGTACGACACATAGTTTTAATCCCCAAGGTAATGATATTATATTATAATATGATAAACTACGATAACAGTTTATACATATAATACATTGCTATGTATTCTGTTTTACGGTTTTCAATCGTAATAATATTTACACGCCTTAACTGGAGCTCGCTTCTAAAACAAAAACGAAAATCAGTGAACTCTAGACTGAATTTTCTGAGACCCCTATATTATTAAAATCGAAACTTTCTCTAGCAAACAAACTTACGATATACAAATCAATAATTTGTCCGGCTTGGCTTTACGGTATCCAACTATGGGGGCCAGCGAAGCCATCAAACACTAAAACCTTGCAAGCATTCCAATCCATATGCCTACGCTGAATAACCTCTGCCCCTTGGTATGTAACCAACAAAACCCTCCACAAAGACCTGGATATTCCAACCCTCAACGACTTAGCCAAATCCCATTACATTATATTCCACTCTAAGCTTCGCGCTCGTTTACATCCACTAATTAAAAGTACATCCTCTGTCTCACACTCATTCTTAGAAGGTTAAAAAGGCAATGGCCAAGAGACCTGCTCAATGCTTAAAAAAAAAATTGATTAACTAATGAAAAACTATAAATAAAACCTATTATCTGGTCAGGTGGCACTGCTGGGAGGCTTCCTATTCTATAACTTATGTCATTTTACGTCACCACATTTGCTTATTACACCTTGTGTCTGTATAGAAAAAAAAATAATATTTACTTATAAATTAGAATAATGAAATAAAAAATAATGATGTTATATTTCTATATTATATGTTACTATTATACTGTTATTTACTTAATTGTCAGGTACGTAACCCTGGAAAATAGTCCGATTTTTACGGGAAATCGAATATCATGTATTGCAATATAATAGCAACAATGTACCCTCATAAAAGCGTCTACTCACTGTGTTTGATCTAAACGAAAATTATGAAAACAAAACTCACTTAATTCACACGATGGTCCTTATTCCGCCTTGGGAAACGTGCAACGTATAGAAGTCTAGAAGTCATGATAAAGGAAAATAAGGCACGGTAAAAAGGACAATTTCTTAATTATTACATACAAGTATTCTTTCAATTTCTTTGTAATACAATATTCATAATTATTATTATTGGAATTAAAAATATTCTTCAAATTTATAACACTGAAATACTGAAATACTGAAAAGTGTAGATAGAACTTTAGAACGAAATTCCAATGAAATTGCCGACAAATGTCATAAATGCAATAAAATTAACATGAAATTTTGTAGATAAACAGAATATCTTAAAATCAATTTATAGAATAAAATAGAATTTATTTTTTTATTAATAGAATTTATGTCCAACACTTTATATTGTATATATTATGCAGGGTGAATTTTTGTAAAAGTAATATAATTAAAAACCTACTCATTATTTCAAAACATATTACAATTTTTAAATAAGCGAGTCAAAAACTAAAGTTTTAGTGTCTTGCGTAGGTGAAGTGTACGTCTTAGGTTATAATATACAAGTTGCCTATACTCTACCATAAACGGAACAATTTTTCAGTCATTCACTACTCATAGTAATTTTCGTTTAATAATAAAATTACTTTCGTGATCTAAAATACTATAATTGATATAAGATTATAATATATATGACTAAATAACTATAGGATTAATGAAAATTATTTGAATATTAATAATATAATAAAGAAATGTTAATATAAATACTTTTTATAGATAAAAGTTCAGATTTGTTTACGTTGGATTTTTTTCTTCTAGTCTTTTTTATTTTTTATTTTTTCGTAGATTTAGTAGTGCCTACATTTAATTATATAAATACGGTGGTTCGAAACATATTAAGACAACGTGATCGACGTGACTGTTTCTTTCGTTTTGTGCGCAGTCACAGTTGTGTTGTAAAATAATTTGTGTTTCAGACCCAATGGATGTATGCGTGTGTGTGTGTGTCTATTATAATATATATATATACACACACACACACACACACATATATATAAAGTAGCCTACGGGGGCGATTTGCGACGAGAAGAGCTTTGCGAGCCAAGCTGGAGATTGCAATCCGAGATAGGTAGGGAAAGAAATAAGTAAACAGCGCCGGCTTTAGTGCTATTATTTAGATTAAATTCGATTTTGGCTTAATATTCCACATTCAATTATTACTATTCAAATATTGCATGTTCCGGAATGTAGGAAAAAAGATATTTTCAAATGTTTCACCACTTGTATGACACGATTACACGAGCCGTCGGTTCCGTTCTAGCTATTAAAATATTATTATATTGTATAATCGATATAATATATTTTTATTACGCTGAAGCTGTACAAATTGTATTTGTATGGTATGCACCCAAGAAGAATGCGGTGAAAAGTAAAAAAAAACTGATAAAATACAATAACTACCTACTATTTATAAATCATTTTTAGTCTAGATATTTTCGAGTGACCAAAAAGTATTATAAAAAAAATCAAACTAACTCCATTACACCGCGATAAGGTCGGAAAAATTATGCAAAAAATAAATAATGTATTTAAAAGATAAACTTTAGTACACATTTCATCACTTTTGGTTGGAATTTTTAATATAAACAAATTGTCTTTTTTGTATCAAAAGAATTTAATAAATTTTAAAATTCTACCAATTGTTTAACAGGTACCTACGGTCAAAAGTTAAGAATCGCCGAAAAGTTAATTTGTATTTTACGTTCAACCTTCTGCAATAGGGCTCTTTAAATAATTAATTAACGAAATTAATTAAATGCTTTGTAGAAACTTTATAGCTTATTATTTTATTTCAAAATGTCGAGATAAATATGAAAAAAAAACATTCAATCATTCTAATACAGATTACATCAGCGTTAAATCTAACGTCTAACTTTTGTAAATACAATAAAGGCACGTACATTGTATATAGAATGATTTCATCATATTTTTATAACAACTTTTCTAAAACGTTGAAGACCAAAATTGTTTTTATAAATTATGACACTTCGTTTTAAAATCTGTAGCTTTCTCGCTTCACTCAAAGTATATACGATGTTGTAAATAAATTATTATCAATTTTATTGATCGATTAAAAATATTTTAGACACGTAGTTTACTTACATTAGTGCCTCTCGTCGAATCCACAACTTATAACGACCCTTTTTATAATAATATATTTTCTTTTCAAAAATACTATAGGTAATAATAATATATATATATTGTAATAATAATTATTGTTTGTACTTTGTGTACGTGTGTGACATATTTAGATACATTTTCATTATGACGTTACTGTAAAAGATGTGTTTGGATAGGTATCGAATGAGGTATATTTTTATTTTATGAACTTTTTATGTTTGCTTTTAATTTTTGCAATGCGATTTATTAAGCAAACATGTATTGCCGAAGGTACACAACTGGGTTTTCCAATTCGAGGATTAGCTGTATTGAACTACCTGTCGGTTTTTTGTTTTTCGCTCTCCAGCTCCCTATAAGTCTGCTGGAGCTTGTCAGTTAAAAATTCCAAATCCCTGGTCAGTTTGTAATCGGCTTCGAATTGTTCAGACATCAACACCAAATCCCTAGTGGCATCGTGCAAAGGTATATCGCTGATGTACAGGCCTCGTCTGGGACAAACAAACAAAATAAAACACTGTCAATAGTTATTGCTCAGTAACCTAACCTAACCTAATAGAAGGCAGTCCAATAAAAATATGAACATATTAATATATAAAAGCGTTTGTATTAACTTGGTCAGATCGTCCAGATTCACGACACTCGGGTAACACAAAAACAACATTAGATCCGTTTCCGGCACATACAGCATCTGGCCCTGTAAAACAAACCGACGTTTTAACCATGACCCATTGTATTATTTTCAAACCCACTGTGTATTTATTCGCATGCAGTCTATAATAAAGTGTCTATACAATAGGATCTATCGATTATTTACTTTAAGACGCAGAGATATTGAACAACCGTCGTTGGAGTCGTCGTTCATGATTCCCGGGTTTGTGTTCAGAACGTACACGGTGTTAATGTGAGCTAGAATGTTGTCGAATGTCAATTCCAAATGAGGTCTTACCTGCCCAACCGAGTCAACATTAAAAATAATTATTTATTATGCTTGTGTGTGAGTGTTAACACCTACGGGGTATAAGATTTGTGTTAATTTGCATGGTTCTGGCCCTTGTACCATGGGTATTACTCTGGTGATCGTGCAACCGGTTTGAAGGACGTTCAAGTCTCTGTCGAACATCAGATGGAATGGGAACACATGGCAAAACGTGGCCGGACTAATTTTCGGTTCTACAAAAACATAGCAAAGTCATTACATTATATACGCTTATGATGTCGTTTCGCAACGCACTAATATAGGTACCTAATATGTATGTATATATATATATTTTCAATATATTATCAAAAATAATAACTAACCCATGTTCCGGCCGGCAAAGCTATTATAACTGATATTCTACATATTTTTTAAAAAATGTGTATACTTTCATTATGTATTTTTTTAATTAATCGAAACACGGGATATGATTCTAATATTTTTTTTTCAGGTTGGATTTCAATGGATTTAATCTACTTAGGTATATAAAATTTAACTTTATTTTTATCCCAATTCCAGTTCGTTTGTTTTGGATTTTTCATTGACCATTTGGTGCTTTTTTATTATGTTTATTCAGTACAACAAAGTCAAAGTAAAAAATAAACATAATATATATAGCTATCACGGAAAAAAATATATACTACCCAACTTTATTTAGACAAAATAAAAATATTGATGTACTTTGAATGGATTAATAATTCGACATATTATAAAAATAGTAACTGCAGTCTACGGTTTAATTCGTATATTAAAAATAAAACTTTTAGGTATACTCGTAGGTGTTTATCTTTTTGAACTTGGGTTAAATTCTAAAACAACATATAATTATAGTATGATAAATGCACAACGATTCGTATATTTATTTTAGACTGTTTCGATGAGTTGGTGAAACTGTATACCATTTTTTTTTATATACTTTTGCAAACTTTTTAGTGAAAGAAAAAAAAATATTTTTGATGATGACCTTGCGATAGTGTCTCGACTTCAGCTGTTTGATCGCTTTGACGTTGACCCGTAGTATTCTTATCGGTTATTAAGAACTGCACATGATCACATTCCTCTTTGGTTTGTAATATCTCCACCTCCACCTCGGTGTTATGAAGTTTACTGGCGACGGTCTAAAAGACACACACACATACACACGCACACAAAATATATATTATATAAAACCATGACACCCTCAGTATGACGTTTCGCTACGGTCTGTCATAAAATATTGTTTGTACAACCTTAACAATCCCGATGACAATGTACTCCAATCCGGGACGGTCGGAATAGTAGTGCAAGACGAGCGCGCCGTCCTCGGTTCTTTCTGTGCACCGGAAAGACGGTGCTCTCATGCCCGGATACAGTGTACCCAAATGATCGTGCAAAGCGTCCAGATTCTACAAAAACAACGGTGATAACGGTTATCGTATTGCTCAAAGGATGTGAACAATGCGTACTTGAAGAAAGTCCCGGGGTGTGGCTCCGAGCACCTGTAGGATTTTGTCGTAACCGGAATCCTGGCAAAACTCGAAAAACATCTTCCCGAACAGTTCTAATATGCTACTGGCCGGCAGTTCTAATGCATAAATACACGAAATTATAATATAACACTCTACATTGTGGCTCATTTACATATTTCAAACATAAATTTCATAAGGTCTTCTTTTATTTTTATTATTTAATGTAAAAGTTAAACGAGTCTCGTGGATAATATTATTACACACAGTTTTTCAAAATTGAATTTTATAACAAATATAAATTTATTTCTATTATATTCGCCTTCCTTAACGCGCCGTAAAAAAAATGCCGTAGGACGTGGGTACCTTATATTGTTTATTTATTTAAATTGTTTTACACTATACAGCCTAGTATGATCGCCTTACACTGCGTTTATATTTCGCATAATTGAAAACTTTTTTTATTAAAAATAAAATTACATATTTTTCAATCATATTATATTTTACATAACTTAATTTTATTAAATAAAACGAATTATTATATTGTCTTTGAATATCTTCAATGTATAGTAAATAAAATAAACAAAAGTAGACATAGTTTTAAAAAACAAATGGGATATAAATGAATTGTTTTTGTAATTCCTAGCAGATTAGAGTACCTTATAAGTTATAAGTAATAAAACACTTACTATCTTAAATTTAACCATGTAACCATATACGTTATAAAATCTAAATAAAACCAAAACATAATGATTGTTAGAAATAATCATCCTTACCGAGAATTTGTGCGGCCGACGAAACCAAATTGTATGTAATTTCGTCATCGTAAATTTGCCTGACCAAAAACTGACCATCCATTGTAACCTCTGCATCTTTTCTGCAAACATACAATTATGAATGTTTACAAAAAGATTAAAACAGATAATTAATTATCTACTGGATTTTTATTCCACATTCTGTTTTTTTAGAATAATATGCAGTACTCACTTGATTTTTTCCCACGTCTCTTCGCCAAATGTTTTTAACACGAGCAGCTCTAAAGCGTAATTCACGAATCCGTACTAAAATATAAGTAAAAAAAAAGACGCGTAAATGTATTTAAATGAATACACAACTACATGGTACACACACATGCATAAATATATTTAACAATCTTAAAATAATTAATGTTCCATCGTAATATTATTATCATTTAATTTCCACGGTTAATAATATTAATTTATATAAAACAAATCCGTAAATCTACTCGTTATATCGAGATGTAAAAATTAACGTTAACCCACCATCAAAAAATAATGTCTCTTGTGATTTTTTTTTTTACTTAACAGATTTTGTGTCTGCGAAAATTGTCGTACTTACCATTTTGATATTATGTGCGTTTTTAAAATCTCGCCCAAAGATCGACAATTTCAAGACGGAACGGAGCGAAACACATACGTGCAGTTTTGTTGGCCGAGCGTACACTGACGAGGGGTACGAACATCGATTCATTGGCGCGCAGTTGTTGTCACTAGATGGCGCTGGTCAGGGTAGCTTTATAATAAAAATAATAACAACAATGTTACGATGTTATTATTATGCCCGGTGCAGTAGACAATCGAATTAATTATTGTACGAAACCGTGTAACGATTTAACATTAAAAAAAAAAAAAACACAAAATATTATGATTTTGTTGTAGGTAATTATAAATTGTTAATTATTGTATTAAGACAAAACGAAAAATATTAATTCTTCTCGTAAAATAAATCAAAAACGGCACGTATATTTTATAATTAATTAATAACTATTATAGGTACTTCGTTCATATTAAAACATTATAGATAAAAATAAAACAATTTTGCATTCGGAGCTTAAAAATGTCAACGGAGTAATTCCCTCGAAAGCATTGCGTTTATAATTGTAATTAATGTGTTAAGTTTATTGCAATATTGCGTATTAGTTTCATTTATTTTTTTCCGTTTTTGACAACAAAAGTCCTTTAAGCCAATTATTTCGAAATTAGTTCACGATTACAATATAAAAGTGCACATTGTTTACAGCCTCGCACACATCCAATGCAGTAATATGATAAACGAGTAGGTAGGTATTGTAGGTATAGTATAATATAATATGTGATATGCGTATATGTATTTTTTTGTAGTGTTTTATTTGGTTTTTTTTATTATAAAAGCTCACACAAATTACAATACGTTTTTCATATTACACGGGTTTCCTGATACTTCGCCCCGTTCTAAAAATATAAATTTCATATAATTTTTTTTTTTCAAAACCATAACGTTATTTAGTTGACACATGACAAAGCGGATAGTGACTTTTTGTTTTCTTTATCACCTAAAATGTATTTATTTATGTATTTTTTTTAAAATATGAAAACAATTATTGTTTATTAATTAGATTTATTTTTTCTGCATTTTTCTGTATTGAGTTTAAACTGTAGAAATATGGCAACCTGTTCTTGAAAGTACAATGATGTTATTATAATTAACATATATCTTCTTTTCAAAATAAATAAGTATACATAATTTATATGATTTTTTTTTTAGGGTAGATTCAAGTTTATAAGACTGAGGAATAAATATTAATAAAACATTTCATTTCAAATGCACGATCTACTAAAACAAATACAATTATATTATGTGTCTTAACTTTTAATAGGTAATTAATACTATTACAATAATTCTAATAACTAAAAAAAATAATTGTTATGTTGTTATTATCCTTATTAAAATGTAAAAGCGTGTCAAGAACATTTGAAATTATTTCTTTTTCAAATGAAAGACACATATAATTTGTTATTTATTACCTAGTGTATTAAATTGTGAATTTGTGATCTATTAATCAAAGTTTAATATTATAAAAACTGAAAAACATCGATGACAAACTAGAAATTTATTTATTTTTCTATGAAGATAATTCATCACTTTATCAGGATATGTAAGTGTAAAACTCACAAAAAATCTATTTTACAACTATGTTGTACTTTTATACTTATTTTAAATAATACACACGGGTAAGACATTTTTGGACTGTAATTGAGTTGGCGTATAATATACTCAATGTAATTTATGTTTGATATTATTCCAGTTAAAAACACAAGTGATACACGTCATGATACAAAATAATAAATAAATAAAAAGAAATTTCTAATAAATATCAAGGCGAATAAATATAATGTAAAATATAATAATTAAATTTGAACTAAAAAAAGTTTTGGAACCATCACAGTTTATGACAGTTTCAGTAACTTATTAGCCACTCTGTTAAGAGTATAAGTAGTAAAATATGCTGTATAGATATAGTGAGTTATTGTGGTTTTCAGAATAATTATTACAATTATAATTTAAATAATAATTAGTATTGTTGATAAAACATTCAGTGGTAGAATATTATATAATTATTACTCAGAAAAATGGTTTGAATTTTTAATAAAAAGCGTATATTAAATTAATGGAAATCTTGTATGATTTCGGGCTTATGGTATTGGTTTGTTAAAATAAATACTAACTTTTCATAAGACCAACGATTTATAATTTCATTTAATTAAGCCAAATTGTATTAATTTGCTTTCTACATCGCTCGAATATTGTGGAAATGGTACAATACAAATAAAAATTAATACTTTTTTGTTATTAAATCGAAATAAACCATAATCTTAATCGAAAGATATATGTTACTTTAAAATTGTCCTAGTATTTTCTTTGCTTATACGATATTGACATCAAATTAAAAGAATAATATTAATAATACTATTTGGTTTTAATGTACCTATATCATTTGTTCGAATAGTAATAATAATAATAATTTTTAGACATAATTGCATGATTATAAGGGTAATAAATCAAATAAGCCAATTTTAATTTTGAAGATAATTAATTACATTATACATTAATTAGCTTTCACAAATTTTTATCTAATTTCATACAATATAAATTGATTTTTAACCTTAAATTTATTCATGATTATATCAGAAGACTTTCCTCAATTTTTTACTATTAGGATGAACATTATGTGGCTTATAACTAGTTTTTTAAAAAATACATTATTATTATAGATACATTTCTACTAAAAGTTATTACTTTTAAAAATGACAAATACTTAATAGAGTTTTAAATTATTTAATCGCTTTCCTGCCTCTCGAATGCATAGGTACATTATTGAACTGTTCATAATATATTATCGTAACTAGGTATAGAAGGTTGATGACTTATGCATTTTCTTTTGCCTTTTAATATGTCCTATATTTTGCATTTTATTATAGTATTGTTGTTTCTTAAATATAAATTCTATATACTACATTTTTCTAGTTAAGCATAATAGGTATTAGACTATGCGTGATTGTGAGAGTGTGCGTGTTAATTAGTTTAACATATAGGGATGCCATTAATCACTTATGTACCTAGTCCATTTCGGCTAATTCAGTTACAACATGTCACAAATTAACTATATATACACTACCTTTATACCATATAGTAAATAGGATCTCCAGGGGCATTAAAAGTATACTTTTCAATTGTTCTGAATTGAAATATTTAATTTATTAACATTAGCTACCTTCAGGTTATATAAATTATAATGTATGAACATGCGATTTTTGCTATTATTTGATTTAAGAAACAAAACAAAAAAAAAACTTACATAGTAACTAAGATATGATTTAAAACGTTTAAACATAATTTATTATTTTCATTCAGAATGCTCTACTTATTTATAAAATATGTTGAACAAAACTTTTCCAATGATATTAAAAGCTAAGTTCAAAATGTGTACGTTTTTATAATATTTTTTTAATATATTATTATATGAGTCTAATATTTTTCTTAAAACTAATCCACATAATATGTATTCCCAATTCACGCTCCTAATTTGAATTAAATATATTCTTATTTTGTTGCTTAAAAAAATAACAGCATACACTTTAAATAAAACAATTAATTGTGACAATGATACATATTTCATGGAAATGATTAATGATTAATGAATGAAAAAATCTTTAAGCAACATTATTTTTTTAAATAAAATTGGCGTTTTGTAATTACTTGTGTAATCATTTATTTTAATTTTTCATCAGTTATAAAAATAAATAAATTATAAATAACTTAAGATGTAGTCATTATATAAATATTTCAAAATATTAAATAAAAAAACTTCGTCGACGTTATGGTATTTGCCGTTTAATTTAATACAATTTTTAATTGAAATTTAATTTTGCCATAGTTTTTTAAAGGTTTATTAAAAATTGTATATTATGTGTATTGTTGTTTAATTAAAATTATGATAAGAAACAAATACATAGTTACATACTTTAAAAAACCTTTCTAGTTAACACTACATTTTATTATCTCATATATTCTCAAAACTTAATGAAACAAAAACAATGTCATTTTTAATGAATATTCCGTCATTATAAACTATAATTAAATAAAAACATTTAAAATGATTTTCTATTATAATTTAAGGAAATCATGATAGTCAATAGGTATCAAATGCCCAATGGAACATATACTATATTAATACATACGTAGAAAGAGGACACGTTTAAGGAGGTCTTTACTTTATATTAATCATAATTTACACTACCTCATATTGATTAATACAAATGTATATTTACTATCGTATTTAAATATTTTGCAAAAATTAAAAAAACATACATTTTGTTAATATCTTTACTAATTAAAATTAATTATAATAATAGTTATTGTTTTAGTTATAATTTATATTCGGTAACTAAACACTTTAAATGAGGTGAATCCCCGTGTGATACATACACAAAACATATATTGTTCTGCAAATATATTCATATATTATATGTTTAATGTGAGAAAAACCATTTTTGTATAATATTTTATCAAATAAACAAGATTTAATAAATTTCATTCGTTTGTTTTTGTTTATGTTTTTTTTTTTAAATAATGAGATATGATTATATTAAGTTGTTTTAAGTTATTAATTAATTATTATATTCTATGAAACTTGAATATATGATAATTTAAAATATACACTATTCAGTATTCATTCACACAAGCATTCTCACAAGTGCATTTTTTTTTAAAAATTGATCACGTATCCTTTGTATGAATAAAACCTATTTCATGTTATTTAAGAAATATTATACTATTTTTTTTTTCACTAAACAAAGCAAGTGTTAACCTACTACAAAATTGAACGTGCACGAGTCTCCTGGGATTTTGAGATATAATCCTTGAAAATGGTTTTTAGAAACCTGCAAAGCACGTTTTCAATATCGTTATAATGGTAAACTACAACAGAAAGCCAAATCTCAAAAGAGAAATCTTTACTAAGGAACATATGCCAATACGTATTCGTTTCACAAAAAAAAAATATATATATTTAAAGATTATCAACATTTTAATAGGTATATAGTATAATAATATTATGTATTAATTAATGACAACTTTTTTTTATGTACTTTGTTAAATTATCTAGTTATATAAAATAAATGCTAAACTAAAAAAAAAAAAATGAAAAAAAAAATAATCAGTTTGTAAAAAAATTAAGAATTAATCTGAAATATTTTGACTACATTGCAGAAAAAACTGTTAGTATAAAAAACTACAATACGGAACATGACACTTACAAAGACGGTAATGGAAATTGATAGATTATCAAACTTTAGTGACAAAATTAAACTTAAGCTTAAATTTTAAAGAATTGGTTTGTTATTTTCAAATCATAATGTTATTATGTAAATAATTATGTTATGTCATTACAGGGCAAAAAATATCAGACATTTTAAAGTTCTTAATATTTAATAAAATATATCTAATGCTTTGAATATTTATTATGAATTAAAAATTTTATTTTTAAGCTTTTGGCATGAATTGTGCAAACAGTTCTAAGTTAACGTAGGTTTTT
The DNA here is from genome assembly GCA_022818045.1 of Neotoxoptera formosana. NCBI lineage: Eukaryota > Metazoa > Arthropoda > Insecta > Hemiptera > Aphididae > Neotoxoptera > Neotoxoptera formosana. Next base: position 41,590,474 of record CM040632.1, on the reverse strand, counting down.
CAAACTATTATTGTATTTTAGAATTAAATTGATTCTGAGTAGATAATCCATCGTCCAAATCCAAAATTCTAATAAAGGTATGAATTAATTTTATTACATAACCTACTCATAAATATGTACAGTTTAAAGAGTAAAGAGTCTTTAACTTTAAAGGACGCTAATAATAATGTGGCATTTTTACATAAGTGGTCTACGGGTGAAATATAATTTCCCGAAGCGGCAAAGCTTTTAGTCTTTTAAGTTTTAAAGTGCTACATTTAACGCTAAATAAAATATTCTCTCTAACGTTTCGATATTTGACTATCGAGTTGCGATTTAAATAGTCATTGCAATATATGTTACATTTTAATAAACTCGTAAAATTGATTGATGTTTCGATGCATAATATTAGTTAAGATGTAATTAAATATACGATAGTGAATAAATGAACAAAATTAAAATTAATTAAATTTCTCAAAACAAATGTTTTATTTACCTTTGAGGGTATTGATCATCCACCAGGATTAACTTCTTTACGGTATATCCTGAGGCTATTACAACAAAGACAAATATTTGATGATCATAATTTCGAAATATTTTCTTTGTACAAATTAGAATACTTTTTAGGTTTAAAAGTCATGAGTGATAACAAATTTCAGAGAATTGTTAAAAGAAATGAATAATTTATTTGATGTAGTTGGTGTTTAAATTGTATTGTATAAAAATTATTAAATAAAAACATTTACCGGGTCTTAGTTGGAGTATCAGAATATGAAAATAAAATATCATCAACTATGTAGACATGTAATGGTGTTATTACAACTTATACACATATTGTTTTTACAATTGCGTGTAAAAATAATTATGAACTCAAACATTACTCTTCATAAACGTGTGATAAAGTAGGGTTAATTAAATTAAATTCTTGAAGTAATTAACTTGTAATTTAATTTTACATAAAGTACATACTTTATGAACTTGTTTTAACTTGAATACCACGTTTGTATTACATTTATTACAAAAAGTAACACAATTGTATACTTACTCAAAACGCACTCATAAGTTGTAAAATATACATGCATTTTTAGGGGTTTAAAAACATACACATATTAAAAATGATTCATAAAATACAACAAGAAAATAATTATATCCTAGAGTTCGATATAATAGAATGTCTTACATAAACCAATCAAACCACTTAAAACATCAAAAACAATTTTTCAATGCTTAAAAAAAAAAAGAAAAACATAATACGTTTTGTAAAAAAATTATTTTACAGATTGTAAATATATTTTAATGATCATAAAAATAATTAAAAAAAAAATATTTTAGACGAAGATAATTTCGCATCAAAAGTTGTTATCTAAAACAATTGGTGTATAAATAAAAATGTTAAATCCCATATTTGGTTCTCTGGACTTGAAGAACCGTGTGATGAACTTTTAAGCTGCGTGACCACATTATTAAAGTGTCCTCAAAACCGCGTTAAGGAAAATAAAAAATTTTAATCAGTAATTAGTAAGTAGGTAGGTACTTTACTTTTTCCTTCGTATTTAATGACTTTATTATGTGTACATAAACTAATATATTTTAAAATACGTTGTATAATAAGTATTTCGGAAAGAAATATGACTGGAAAAAAACGTACTTACTCGTAGAAAAGCAAAACACGTTAAATTGCATTTGCAGAGATATGTATGCAATACGCCTGCATAATATGTATGTTATAATCTTAAGCTTAATAACATATTCACGTTGCTGCAGGTGGGTACTATCGTATATTATATTCACAAAAACTCATCTCGGAACCCGTGGGAACTCCTTTAAAAGTTTTGCGTATTCAGCTGAAATGATAGAAATGCGAACAGAACGCGAATAAACAGAAAAAAAAATAACGCCGTTGGCACTTTTCCTATAGTATAGTAGTATACTATGTATATTTTACATATATATATTTTACATATATATATATATATATATATATATTTATCTGTATACATTAATGCAGAGACACGTATTATACCTAACCTACAATATATTAAATAATAAAGTAACCGTCGTTACAACTGTGCGATTTCCATCATTGCCGGGCAGGTGGGCAGGAGGGCTGGAGGATCCCCTATATTACGACGTCATTACGACGATGGAAATAAACAAAATTAAAATTCAAGATACGATGTTCTAAGGACCGACCGCGACGTACGGTTTTTGATTTTAATAGGGTACAATGTAAGATATATCTGTCTACTGTGTTGCAAACATTAACCCTGCGAGTATACATTGATAAGTTTGAATTCAACATCGTTAGACGTCGTATACGGGACGGGCATTTTTTTTTTTACTGGGAAACAGCCAACAGGTACCTTTAATATCTTTTTTTAGACGTTGTACGGTTTTATTTATTATTAAATTTTAATGAAATTACTTAAAATACTTGCATTACATAAATAATGAATGAATAAATATTGTTAAATTAAATTGTGCCGTGCCTGGAAATTACGATATTGCATTGTTTACGATGAAAAATATCTTAGCACTAATATAATATTAGTATGCTTATTATAATAATTAATAACCTCGTTGAAAGATTTTTCGTCTCTGAACGTCATAATCGTGTTTTAAAAATTATTTATATTCTTGTTAATAGTATCGGTATAAATACGAGATTGGTTTTATTAAATATATAACTTCTCCTTTGTGTGAATTGACATCACTGGATTTGAAATCGTCACCAAAAACATCCAACGTTCTATAATATGTCAATTATATTAAAATGTGTTATATTACGTTTTATTATTATTACTACTACTAACTATAGTATTAATTATAATGTGTAACAGTTTAATAAATAAAGAGAAGAGCTTGAAAAAATATTTGGTTCAGTATATCATTTAGAATCGTGAAAAAACAAACGAAGGATATCAAGTTGATTTACAAAATATCTACGGGAAAACAAAAAACCAATATCCACTCGTACAGCGGAAGTAAAAAGCTAGAGCGGTCATGTTTGGAGGGAAGATGGAAAAACAATCAAACTAATAATTGAAGGAAGAATAATTATCGGCAAAACATCAGTTGAAGACCCAGCACGAGAATGAAGGGTGCCATGATAAAAGATTTAGGAAAAATCTGGGAGGATGCGCAAATAGAGGAGATAATTTATGATATACAATGATGGAATTGTATAGTGATGGCTGCATTTTTATATCCCAATCGCTGAGATGGAATTTCAAGACCCGTGAAAACTGCTAAGAAGAGGGAGAGTATTCAAACAAAAAACCAATAACCTTTATACAGAATTAAATCCACAATCTGCAAATAGTTATATATTTATTTATATTCTTATATTTAAATTAAATTTATTAAATCAACTTTAAAAATATATTATAATGAACCGATTACTGATAATAATAATAATGAACTTCATTCATTTATAGATAAATTCTCATAATACCTGCAACACTGTGTCAGGTACTCAGATTTAATGTTACTACGTTGTTATAAAGTAATGAAAATAGTATTTTCTGTTATAATGTTGTTGGTCTGTTATAATTCATAGTAAAATACAGCAGAAAAATAACATTAATATAAATGTAACTGGTAGGCAATGTTTATGATTGAAATATCATATAGTTTATGGTCTTAACAATTAAAATTACTCAAAGAAAAGAACAGAAAACTTAAAATTTAATTTTATTTAGACCCAACAGAATCCTTATAAGAAAGTCATCATAAGCTCTGGAATAATGAATTGTAAAAATACTAAATAATATTCTACGGGTATTTTAGGCACCCGAATAGTGGTTTTTCGAAGACCACCAGAGAGGTATTAAAAACGATTTTGGAAAAAAAAAACCAATAATCCTCCTAATTATTTTATAAACTTTTTTTCTAGATCAAGAATATCGATGCCATTCGATGTTTTTCTTGAAGTTCTCCGAGTGGTGTATAACCCTGATGTTATAACCCTGAGTCTTCTTCTGCCATAGTCACTGACTAAAAGCTATTCAATAAAAAAATCCTGAGTCTTTGAGTTCTATAAATTTGTCTGGTTTTTTTATTGGTACAAACAAAGTGGATTTAGAGCGGTAGGTCAACAGACGTTAATACTGTAGTAGTTGTGAACTAATAAGAGACAAGTTTCGGTACTCGATCAACGATGGATGATTGCGAACTTGGATGACTTATTGTGTCAGTGTCATTAATATGAAAAACTGAGTGACACTGAGCGGTCACTACCGCTTATGTAAACCAATAGAACTACGTAACAAAGCGAAATGGTGTTCTGATTGAATTTTTTTTTAAAGTCACAAGACGATAAAATATTAGTCTAATATCATTCACATATTATCACGTGTTTGGAGGATAATAATAACAACAAAATGTACTGTCTTGTCTGTCGATGTACCTATAATGGCTAATATTGTTTTTCAATGTAACACGGCGTGTTGTATAGGCAATATAGGTACGTAGTTACTTTGCTACCGTCATAATGATAATAATATTATTAAATTCGCTGGCATTTTTTTTTTATCGCTTCCAGACTCCGTTTTGTATTATCTTGGATTTTTAGTCGATTATGATGATAATATCGTTGCATCGTGATATCGGCACTTACTAATTGAAACCGTCGATCCTATTTATTATAATATTATGACATCGAATCGATATCCGCTACTAGCGTCCGTCGCGCGTTACGCGGTATCGAAATAATTCCTCAGTAATCGCTGCATCATTAAATAACCATATTATTATAATAGAATCGCGAACTCGCGTCTCACAATGTTTACGCCGCCGCCGAGGTCGATTCGCACGTTGCCCGTGCTCACCTGTACGTGCCGACTGCCGAAGTCAATCGAATCCCGTTTAGCCGACTCATCGATTTTGCATCTCATCTGCACCGTCGACCACAGCTGCCGTCGGCTCACCCCAAGTCCACCGACTTTGTCGCGGAAGACGTGTCCCCGGTCGAGCGGTCGTTACGAGTCGCCTTGATCGCTGAAGACTTTTCAATGTTTTCCGTCCGACGAGAGCTTCGTACACGAAACATATTATCGCGAACACAATATCTCGCTCGAATCCCGAAAACACCTCCGTCATCCGATGGGAGATAATCGCAAAAAATAACATTCCGGAGCGCGAACGCGGAAAGCCGTTTTATTTCTCTCGCCTGCCGTTATTTTGTTTACTATATAATATTTCGTGTTACCAAAATATACATTTTATAAACACTATTTTGTAATATTATAATACGTACTATAATATGTTCACTGCGGCACACAGGATAATAAATGTGAATTTACAAGTTTACTGTTGCATTGACGTTATTATATTATTTTTCGACATTTTACCATCGATTTTCAATGTAATGTCATTCATTTTTTTCGGAAACCAAAAAAATCATACGATTTTGTATGCTGTTTGAGTTTTTATAAAAGTAAATTATATATTTGTATACATTTAACCACCACTTAATGAATAATCATTTAAAATGAAATTAAACAGTCCCCAAAATTGAATTTACAAACGGTGTTTATTTTACAATAGGTACAACTAAAACGTTATTTAATGTATCATACGTCAAAATTGGATTTTCTAAGCATCTCTTTCGAATTTGGAATGAATTCATGTTAAGTATTTAAAATGTATACATTCTGTCATGTTACTAACCAAATAATTGTGATTTTAATTATGTACAAATGTTTAAAGTTTAATTGTGATATTTACAGTATATATTATATAATGAATTTAATTCTTAGAAAGTTATAATATTAAGTTAGTGAATAGTAATGGTTAATTAATATTTTATTAATTGAAAAACTTTAAACCGTCAACGCAAATTCGTATATTATTTGTTATTTTTTTTTAAAGTGTTTATTAAATTATGATTGCATTATCATTTTTGGTAGTAATTTATAGGCATTAAAAAGTTTTTAAAGTTTTTAAAATATTTTGTGGTTTGTTGTAAGAGAGCGAAGATGTGTTTTTCAATCCAATGGTGTAACCAACTAACAATTCAAATAATAAGCCATGGAAACAATCAGTTGTTTTAAACAAATATATTTAAGTATTTACCATACATTGAATATTTCGTTAAAAATAATGTTATATTTTGTATCTTTTAACACTGAATTAACAATTAATTTTAATTTTAATTGCCAAAAATAGTACTTATTACAATACAGATAAATGCAAAGGTTTTGTAATTATTTATAAATTCTAAATTTAGATTTAGAAATTAATATTATTTTTTCAAACCTTAAATTCAGTAATTTATATTTATTTATATAAAATATTAAAATTTTTAAAATTGTATTTTATAAAACTATTCACGTAGAAAATGTATTGTTTACAAAGAAACATTGTAAATCAGTTTTCGAATTCATCAAACAGAATTATTATTGCTTTTACGAAATTGATACATTTTACTTAGTAAATTACTTTGGATACATAGATTGTAAAGTTTTTCATGAAATGTATACTAAATTAACACATTACATAATTTGTTAAATTCATTAACTAGACATCCATTTAGTGTAGTTATTATTATTATATTTGTATCTAATAATAACAATACAGAGAAATGTTGTTGAAAAAATCTTTAGGTAATTAATTATTTAATATTTAAAGGTTTATTTTGATATTGTTACACAATGTTTAATAAATTAATTTTATAATTATTATTTTTATCTATTGATGATACATTTAGTGTTTACGATAACATATGACATTATAGCAGGATCATAATTCTATAAAAATGACAATTTTCCTACCAATACAGATTATTGTATTCGTAACATTTAAAATACATAAATAAAACATAACCATTTTTTGGGCAAAATAAATCACAAGTTTACTTTACATTATTATTTTTTCATTCAGCGGACAATTGTCTTACTAACTAGAAATAGCCAATATTCTTATAATAAATCTGTTTACCGAAATAAAAAAATCGGTGTTAGGATTTTTTACAAAATAATTGATAAAATCCAAGGTACTAATATATTAACTAGTGTGACAACTGAAGCATTTTAATATGCATTAAATAAATACAAATATGCATTTAAATATTTCATCCGACACAAGGGTTTCATGAATTATTTATCGATTGTTTTAATATAACGGACAAACTATGCGCGTTGTTTTGTTTAGAAGTGTATGCAAAAGCACACAAGATAAAATTCGTACTCAGCTATACAACCATTACCTGACAAACCAAAATTTATGTTCCTCGAACAATTTCAAATACAATTTCATATGTGAAAATTTTAACTGCTGTTCGTATGTTTTTATGTGCGATATCCATTTTTATTTTTAAATGTTCCGTTTTATTGCTCACCACTGCAGAGGCATTACTTTTAATGTCATTCGTACAATATGACAATATATAACGGTGACTTTACGACGACTAATTACGCGTATTCATGCCATATATCTACGATTCGTGTACGATTTGTGCATGCGGTCATTTATTTGAGTGCAATCGTATAACATGCACTGAAGTCAAACGGCGAATTATGCCCTTATTGTTGACAAATACTTCCGTCTAAATAAATACGAGGGACATACAAATTAGTATATTGTTATGGGATCGTTAAGGATACCTACGTAATTCCATACCACCACATTAATCATATTATTACGTACGTACCTATTTCACTTTACGAATATTTTAGTTTTACATCATAGTTTTAATGGGACGTTTCGTTTAATGTCCTACGAAGTTTTCAAATGGAACACTATTGACTATATAATTTTACTCGTATCAGGATACAACACTCGCTCTATACGCGTATAATGTCCATCATCATTTCAATAACAATAATAATTAATAATAATATGTTAAGCAGCATACAACTTGCGTTGAAATTACTAGAAATCTTACTGGTCGACCTCAATGCATTATAGTCTGGCTGAAACATATAAATAATTTTAATAAATGAAACGACAACATTATGAATCTGGTAGAATTGCACGCGATGAGCTTTCAGACAATAAAGCCGCACCAGCGAGTATTTGAACGAAAAGACAAAATGATAAAACAACAAAATATTACTACTCGTATTTTATAAATTATTATAATACCATAGTCACACAACCACGACCACCACGAACACCACGCGCGACCACCACCAGCCATTACTACTCCGTAGGTACATTAATTATTCGACACTCGGGATGGCGATAATCTCGTCGGTTTTGCTCCATTATAATTCTCCGAGTTTTTCGACGTAGGTTTACCGTGAAATATAATATTTAATTATTATAATAATATACTGTTTGTTTTAGAGTCTCGAGAGCATACAACGACGTGGCACTTTCTCCTCGGACTTATCCTTTCTTCTCGGACGGGACGCCATATTTTCCCATTCATTTTTGCGCATTTCGGTCGTCGGACGTTATTATTTCTGCAATTTCGCCGTCGCACCGTTTTCCCCGCGCCGCTCTGTCTACCCACCCACCCAGGATGGCTTCCTTTGTCGATCTGCATCGATCGGACGCTGCCGAAACGCGTCGTACCGATTCATCGGAGGAGTTTTTAATTATTTTTCTCAACACGTGATCGAGTACGATCGCATTATTCGCGATTATATTAATATGACGCACCTACAACACTTTTCGACAACGTTTGTCAAGACGATGATGGATGACAATCACACGAGCCGTGTTTCCGCGTTAAAACAAATACTATTATTGTGTTAATATTTAGTTTTGCCACATTCGACATATTGCAGATTTGAATTCGGGCGTTGCACCCACAGCGGACAATAAGCAATCGATTATTATTATTATTTTATAATATCGTACATCTATCGTAATCTACGCATAATAACCAATACAAACAGTGGGTTTACTAAATTATTATTATTATTATAAATTTATAGGCGTGTATACACTGTACATTTGTACGTTTATTTAGCGCTATATCGGTTTATATCTGGAAATCGTTACCGTCCTTATTAGGTACCGACTCTTAATTTTTAACACGCTACGTAAGGTCACGCAAAATCGAACCCACTGTATCATAGTAAATGTATCTACATTATACCGCATTTCCAGGAAAGTAAAAAAAAATCAGTCTAAACCCAAGTGTATCATCAGAAAATAGTGCACATAATATCACACATCGAATAAAGTATATTAAACTCAATGCACCAAAATGATACTGTAAGATGATACTGCGTAATGCACCTGTAAGACATAGTTTATAAACAAAGCATTTAATTAAATTAATGCATTAGATGTTTATACAATATATTTTATAGTTGTGACGTAAAATATTAGATATTAACGTACGATTTTAAAGAGATTTCAATAATTCGTTATAAATACCAATAACTACTTCATTCTTAGATAATCATATAACTTACATTGGTCCAATTTAATAAATCACTTGGTGCATAATTATTATACACTTAAATTCAATGATTAATCAAGTATGTACTAAAAAATTATTTTATGTATGATTAGGTATAAAATAATATTATTATTAAATAAATCATTCAATTTTTTTTTTTATGTGAAGATTTCATGTATAAACTCAATAAAATATTATCATTTAACTGAACAAGAATACTATTGAAAGTTTATTTTAATTTAATTATTTTACAATTGCTTATAAAGTGATAAGACTAATAGGTTAGGACGTTAGGTGATTTATTATATCACTGAACGAAATTGGTTTTTCTTTCATAAAATGTAAAATAATTTTAATACCATTTTTTATTTCATTATTTATTAGTAACATTCAAAATAAACATAAAAGTTTTGAAAGTAGGAAGTTCAGTTGTCTAAGTCGTATAATGTTAAAACCATCCCGCTGCGTATTTATATCCATAATTTCATTTCTAAGTCGGTTTTGTCGGTTTTGTTTTTTTTTATAATTATTATCCAAATATACACAGATATTTTTTTAGTATACATCATAATTTTTAAAGTATTTATAAACACGTGAAAATAAACTAATTGGTTTAATTTAATTACAACTCATAAGAATAAGAACAGTTTAATCTTAAATTTATCTAATTATTTACAATAGTGCAGGTTAGACAATTGAGGTAATGAGGATCATTTGAAAATTTCCCTTGGGATTCCATGTGACTTGAGTTCACTAAACAGGATTGCTATATAACAGAGGTGGCCAACTTGCTGTTATTAACAATCACCAAAATTTACTTGTTATTTTTATGAATTCTGTTATTTTTTTAAATTTTTATAAATAAAATGTATTTATAAATATTTTGGCTCTTGATGTCATTGTATTTATCCATGTAGTTCGCCAATATAATATGCATGTTGGCCACCTCTGATGTATAATACTTAAGAATACTATAATACTATATTAATATAATACTATAATAATTTTACCGATATTGAAGGAGTTATATATTAGTCTTGTAGTCTTAAGTGAAGTACTTGTTAAAAATATTTGTGAAAATAAAATGTGCCCTATAATAAAACGTCTGGAAGATATTATAAATTATAACCGTATAAATTCAAAATTCATTAGAACATTTATTAAAATCGGTAACAGATTAGTAACAGTAACTATAGTAAGTCGTGTCGATATCATGCTAAATTTTGAAGTGAAAAGAATGGACACAGAATACATTGTCGTTTCGCTTTAATCACAAATGTTTGGTCTGAAACTGCAGTCATAGTATTTTGGGTACGCGTGTACATTTTTGTTCTTACATATTTAGTTGGAAATAATTGCGTTATTTAAGTCTTGTAATTTAGTTTGAGGAAATGGGTATTCGTGAGTTGCTCTTCCTTTCATGTATGTTCTTGGTTATTGTTGTTTCTTCGCACGAACTGAAAACTTATACATTATACTATAATGAAAAACAAAATAACGAAAATAATTATTTCCGCAAACATAACAATAAAATGCAATATAACACGTACGCTATATTAAACAGGCTGAGGCGCAAACTACAAAGATTATTATGATTTAACTTAATTTATAATAATTTATTAATTCCAATGATTTAAACGTTTAAAATATATTATTATGCTGCAGGTATTTTAATGAGAAACAAATTAGAAAATTGTGTTGCAATACATGTATAATATAAAGTATGCCATATTATACTAATTTTATTAGAAACTCAATATTGTTACATTAATATAAATTGGTCTTATAATAATAAAAATCAAAGTAATTATCATCTGTCCATATTTATTTTAAATAAAATTGTTACTTGCCTATCTCTGATGGAGTAAAAAGTTAAAATAGTATGCATACTTGAAGATATAATAAACATTTTTAAGGGATAATATTTTAAACTTTCAAAGAAAAATTTGATGGTTGAATAAATTATTATCTGATACACGTACTAAATATGCGTCTTAGTAAAACAATGTATATCTAAGATGATTTAAAAATAGTTTAAGTATTTTTAAACTGAAACGTAGAGGAGATTACAATAATGACGAATCGTTTAGAATCATTTCAGCTAAATATTTTTAAATAATTAACACATTTTAAGAATTATAAAAATTCTTTAATTTTTCCTGAAAGAACATTTTGAAAACTGTGATTAAGTTATATAAAACAATTTAAAAGTAGTGTCGCATCTCATATTTTATTTGTTATAGGTTATGAATTAAACTTAATGGGTTTTTATTCAGATTCACTTAAAACTAAAGGATTCATATAAAAATCATAGCTTTTTTTAAAAACAAAATCTATTTATTTTAAATAAAGTCATGTCCAAAATGCGATTATTCAATATTTACTAAACTATCTTTATAGCTTGGAATATTTACTTTTTTTTAAATGATGTAGATACATAATACAATTACTATAGTTTTTAATTAAAACATGTTTGTGAAACAACCTACATAAAATATATAATACAATTACAACCAACAGTTAAAGTGAAACGTCGTGTAATTATATAATGCTCAAGGATAAATTCAAATTAAACTATTTTAAGATCACAAACTATTATTATTGAATACAAATTTTCCGTTAAGATTAATGTTATTATAAAAAACATAATATTCATATCGTTGTTATTAATAGGTAAATTTATAGTTTATATTTTGTTTACTCATATTGAATGAAAATAATCACTTTTTAATTAAAGTTTCAGTTAGTAAAATATTAATATATTAAACTTGTAATATTCGATGTTAATCATATTTTCGTAGTAATACAATAGTATAATATTGTATAAGGAAAGTATAAATTAAATATTTACAATTTAAATTTCTACTTTTTAAAAATTAATTATGTATGATATTAATAAAAATATTATAAAATAGAAAAAAACGGACTACTTGAGAATATAACACATAACGTTTAAATCGGACATCATTGTTTTCGACCCTTTTCAGCCAATTCACTCTTCGACTAAATTTAAAAAAGGTAGATTCCCTTTTTGACCAAATTTGTATCCTTCCCTTTTCGACTAAAACGAAAAAATAATATTTACTTTATGATGGGTTAGGTAAAAATATAAAAATATAAATTGTATAAAATGTGTATAATATAAAAATAAATAATAATATATAACTGTTATTAACAATTATTCAATATAGAAAATTATCAAAAATATAATAATACGTATAAACATTATTTTTACGCTTATATGCTATAAATCGTATATAGTTTAAATGTACATATCATATATTATATAAATTATAAAAAATGTATATAAGGTCAACATTGGTCTGCCTCCATTGTCTGATTTTTGTTGGCGCTGGTTCGCTACATTTTGAAGTATTTATTTGAATATAACTTGCCTAACAATACTTTTGTATAATATGTATAGCATAAAGAAAATATTAAACTTTTTGATTTGGACGAAAAATAAATTTGCGAAAAGGGAAGGGTATGATTTTAGTCGAAAAGGGGCTAGCTCTTAATATTTAGGTATCTCATGTATCCAGACCTAACATTCCTCTTTGACGAATCATGGAAAATACTATAATTAGTTGGTCGTCAATAGAGTGTTCGAAATATCATATTATTATGAAAAAATAGTTTTGGTAATTAATGAGGATTTGTGTCTATCTTTATGCGGTTATTTAATATCAAGTGAAAAATGAAACGACTCGAACTTAATCATAAATTAATCACTCGTAAAATATTCATCGATTAACCTTAAAGCATTAACATTAATACGAAAAGTATTGCAAACACTTAAATAGTGTATGTAATTTACAGTGTCTTTTCTATTAACTTATTAATATATGTACGATTAAAAAATAACCAAAACTTAAGTATTCATTCATTAAGCTATTCCTAGTTTTTTATAGCTGTACTTAAATTAAATCTGTGCCCCAGTATTAGCTGAAGAAACAACGAAACACCTGAATCAATACACATCTAGAAAATAGAATTGTATGTAAAGAAAATAATAAATAACAATCGTTGAACTACGATGGCAGATCTTATCAACCTCAAATTAAAGGCATGATCTGAATACAACCTAGTAAGCCTGGCACAATATGCTATAATAAGTCTCAGAGAAATATTTAAGTGAAAAACAGGTTCCTGGAGTTCATAAGAGGAGCAAATATTCATACCGAGCAGATAAAGAGCTGGTCCATCCATAAGCAACCTATGGTTTTATTTAACAGAATGGGATGAATCCAAAAAGATAGTATTTAATTCTCCTCTACACAGTGCGAATGGATAGTGCATAGGACAATTGGAACGTTCATAACTATTTTGACCAGACGATCGAATTTCAATTTTGAATCAGTAACCACATATCGCAGAGTATCCAACCCTTGATGAATTATAAAAGGTGGTATGCGATAGCTGTTGTCCGTCCACAGTTCTCAGTTCAGGAGTTTTGGGGCAGTTTTCAAGCGAAATTTCGCTCGTGAGTCTAGATTCGTATGGTCTATGGTTATAGCTGATATAGTGTAGCCGGGGTCTACTGAAACCCGACGATATCTCAGTACGCTGATCGGCGTCCTCGGTATCGTTGAAGAAACTCTGAATCCGTCGGTCGTAGACCTTCACCGCTCTTGAGCAGCAGCTCATCGAGCTAATTTAGGTCCACGGTCGTAAGTGACAGCCGTCGATACTATTCGTACTGATCGTGCAGTGATAATACCTTTTGTGGTATCAATAAGAGACGTGTACTAGTCATCTAACTCGGTATCACAAATATACCTACAAACGAAATTACAATACTACTATACATACGTGTGCAGTATTTGGGATTCGACGTGTGATCACAACACGTATAATGATAATAATAATAATAATATAAAGGAGAATGCCAGGAGCCTGGGTACTCCACGAGATTGGCGATTCACTCGAAACGGGCAGGAAATTCCTTAGCGCGAGTCCTGCGGGTCGAGTGACAACGATGACGACATTATAACGATGGCGGTATAGTGCCGTAACGACGGTGCACTAAAGCTCGTTTACGGCAAAACGATTTGCGGTCGTGCGGCTTGCGAATCGCTGGAGGTACGTATAATAATAATAATAATAATAATGATAATAATAATATAGCGCGGAGGCGTTTCGGGAGAGCGCGACAATGAGCTTTTCTCCCAGCGACAATTCTGCCTGGCCAGCGTTAAATTAATCAAGCGGCTTGCCAAACCGAATTCTTCGGCGTTCTACCCTCTGCAGCGTCCATTGATCCGTGAAATCGTCGTGGTTTCGAATTGCTCATTTCTCCTTGTTCTATTCTCCCATACAAAAACTATGTGTGGATATAAATGTGTGTGTGTGTGTAGAACGACCTCCTCAACGACAAGCTCCTTAGACCGTGTGTATTATACACACCCTCTTTAAGAATCGTAAAACTCTTCGAATTTTCACTTCGGAGTAATAGGCCTACCAAAACCATCTCAGCAGTGCAATGCCGCTGTATTTTATAGGTATTTATACTCGCCCAGTCACAGTCATCGATGATAATATATTTATATCTTATCATTATTTTTTTTTTTATTGAGTTTAGAGGCGTCGACAACTCGGGTCGTTATCCCACAGTGTATATTACCTTGTTTTTATTATTATTATTATTATTATTATTATTATTATTATTATTATTATTATTTTAATGACCGAGCAATAATAAAATACTTTGATATTGATAGCCACGTTTAGATATCGAATTATATTGAAGTATTGAAGATATGAGCATGACGAAGAACGTGTTTTGGAAACTCGTTAAGGTCACCGATCTCAACGAAAGGCAGTCGTATAACATAATATTGTGTACTGGTGTTATCCTCGGCACGATCAAAAGCTCGGGCCGTACGCCAGACACGTCTTGTTACTCGGCAATTTTTGAGACCTCACCAAAAAAAAATTCGGTAAAGGTATTCCTCCCGGGAACGCCTAAATCATTAGGAGCAGGCACCGGGACCTAGATGAGTATCGGGCCGGTATGGACCACTGACCGTTCAAACTTTATGGTTACCTTAGGATCATGTTATTATTACTATAACGTTTGACATAACCCATTTGTCGTTTGTATATCGTGAAAACATGTGCGCAAATTTCAGTATGCAAACACCACGACCGACCGCTGCGCGAGTCGATATAATGAAATAAATAAAAAAAAGCAGAATACACTTAAACAGTACCTTTGAACGCTAAATATATACTCGTATAATATTTTACATTAATGTTGTGAATATATGGATATTGTTCTGTATTTTTTTTGTATTCCAAGCGGGAGCGATAAAGCTGCAATATAAATCGATCTGAATGTAATATAGGTAATGTACGTTTTTTAGTCGAAAAACATTTTTGGTGTAGTGAAAGCCCTAGAGCTCTAAATCATTCATATAATAACAATCCTTCCGTTAATTGGAAGGTTGAAAAAAAATATATCGAGAAACATACAAATTTAATGAAAAATTATGAAACACGATTTCATTTTTTACTGCTTTTTTTTCGTATATTTGTTCACCAGTAAGTACCTAGCAACTAAAATACAGTTGCGATTATTGTTACTTGAAGTTTCATTGAAATATTCATACTTAGAATTTATGGTTCCAAAATTCAGTTTCGTATTCAGAACTAGAGAAAAATATGAAATATTCAATGAATTACCTTGGTACATCTTCATATTATACTGTAAATACGAACAATTTTCGAATCGTCGTTTTAAATCTGAATTCAAATCAGTGAAATCACAGAACTCCGTTAGCAGACAAAATTTACAGTTGTGCATGATAAAAAAATAGTTTTACCATTTTCGAAAAACAACAAAAATGTATAACTTTAATAATGTGTTTTCTCCGCCCTTTTACTATTATAACGTCTAATAATAAATCATTTAATGGGTCAAAAAAAAAAAAAAAAACCAATCGACTGGTTGGAGGAAAAATATCTTACAAGTTGTACGCAAACGCAAAATAAATTATTTACCGAATTTTTGGGCCGGCCGCCTTATCTGACGAGAATGACGACCGCTTTGAAGGCGGGCTGAACAACCTACAGACGGCCTTAACTCGTACATGCGTTGTCTTTCGTCCGTTTTGGAAAATAAACGATAACGCTATCATCGTAATATTGTATACCTTCTGTATATTATTATGATTTATTGTTGATTCCTTCGTCCGATGATTAAAATGTAATAATATATTGTTATATTAATGCTTTGGACGCGTAATATACGGATGTGGTGATTATGTTTTATCGATTCGGCCCACTCCCGTCAGTTGTACGTACTAGAAAATGAAAATTACTCAGGTGTATATGCGCGAACAACGGCGGCCAACCACCATTTATCCGATGATTTTAAATGTAGCGTCAAACTATTTTGATGAATAGGTATACTGTATAATATTATATACACGCGTACCAGCAAAATACCGTTTTTTGAGCGCATAGGTCATGATAATAAAAATAAAATAAACCCTCTTCGACGAAAATTGCTCGTACACGATAGAAAAAATAAACGCATACAATGGCGTTCACATTTCAATGACAGAGTAGCCGATCAGTGGTGCCCAAACTCGTTTCGTTAAATATCAACGAGAATAATGCGCTTTTTCTTTAGAGATCGGCTCGCATGCGCCATGTGAAATTACATAGCACATAATATGATTAAAGCATAGACAACAATACTATGCTAAAACTATACGCGATACGATTAAAAATATTTATTATTACTTAAATAGCGACAATGTGACCTTAACTCTGTTGGACATTCGCTGCAACGTATATTTCGATTAGTAGTGAACAACTTTTCTCCGGATTTTAATCTACTTGTCAGCGCGTGATGTCAAATTCAACTCGACACCGTGTTAATTTCTGCTAAACTTGTATAGACATCAATAATATTAAAAAACACGTATGATATTAATTTGCAAAAACTCTGTGTTCGGCTTCGTACACACAAGTTGCGGCTCAAAAAAATACGCGATCGACCGATTGGTCACCATATTATTATTTACCCTGCGGCATTACGTGTACACTGTACATCTCTAAAATATGTACCTGAACGTATTTTTTATTTTTTGAAATCAAGTGCAAAATAAACTAGTTGACATTCCGTACACTCAGTGGCGCAGCTTGGGATGCATGTGGCGAATGATGCACTCCAGAATTGCTTGAACCATGTACTAAAATATTTTGGGAAAACGCGTATAAACATAATATGGTTAAATTTATTTTCGCTATAAAATATTATTAAGTTTTTATGTCATTCGTCTGCAGAGTTAATTGAGTTATAACTACAGTATGAGGGAGACTCAGCGTACCTTATTATGCCATCAAGAAATGTCTGGACTCCAGATCGCCTGACTAAGCTAACTTATAGGTGCGCCTCATAGTTACCTCTATGCGTATAAATTATTATTTCGTATCATTGTTCTACCGTTTTGAGGGGAGGGGGAGCGTCCCTGTATTTTTATATTTTTACTGTATGTTTTTTAATTAGTAGGTTATATATATATTAGTAGGACATAACATATTGTTTATAATACATACGAGAATATTATTTTAATTGATATTATGAACTATAAATAATAACTCGTTTTCAGTACGGATCAATTCATTTTTAAATCCTGAAATATATACAAACCAAGACTAACCAACTAACTTACAAATTTAGTTTATTGATATGTTCCTAAAGAAGATAATCAATTTAAGATCGTCGTTGCACATTGCGGTATATTATATTTTAATCAACCATTTAATAAATTAAAATTGATTTAGTATTCTTATATTATTTTTGCGAAGACGTTCAATTGGTTTTGTAAACATTTTACTTTTGAAATTTTGTCAAAAGTATAAATTATGACGGAATTATTCTGATGTGATGCAGAAAATGTATTTTCAAAAAGTTTCAATACCTCGCAACTTTCGTACATGCTTTTCCCAACTTGGTTCTATTCCTATAAAATGTTAAGTCGATGAATACAGTCAACGAATGAATATCATCTGTAATGTGTGTAAAATGTTTCTTACGATTCTGTCAAAGAGAATCTTTTTTTAAGAATTTTAAAAATCAACATTCTAACAGACAGTATAGCATAATAACGATAGACAGATAGACAGGACGTGTAGTGCTCGTGGTTGGAATTAAAAGGGGTCAAAAAGTAATTTTCACTAGTCGATGTATTATTATTTACAATGGCCACCTAAAAGGAGTAGGCAAAGTTTCCGGACGAACACGAAAACGTACTATTATAAACCAACAAATTTTCAGTGTTCGCATGGTCGTGTGGTCGTGCGTGTAAATCACATTTGCGATTGTGTGGCAGCGCTACACTTCAGATTTTCACTATCGTGTTTTAATCACATTCCCGTACTAACTACTTTATAACTATATCATATATGTATAACAAAGCGTTTAGTTATAAATGTAAATTAGTCCAATAAAATTTTCAGTTGTCTTTTGAAAAATACGTTCTGTACATATTTTGTTTAAAACTGTTCAGTGAAATTCATGTTTAAAATATCAAGTTGGCTTTTTAATATAATATGCCTCTATTATGTTATAAACTGATGGGCGATTGTTTGTTATCACTTCGCTATAACACCGTATACGATTTATCACTAGAATAATTTCCATACACCAGTCGTTACAATACTCTCAAGAAAATAATAGGATATTGTGTACAGTAAATAATAGCAAAATCAGAAAATCCATCTTTAAAACTATTTTTCTTATATACAAAATGCATAAATTACAACATTTTTTGGGATCCTTAAAAAATCGTGGACGACCTCCATGGGGTCATCCACCCCAATGTTGAGAGCTGTTGGTATATAAAATATAATACCTATAGTGTTAACTTATTAACAATATAAAATAACAACAATAAAATGAAGAGTTTATCTTTTCACCTGTCTGTCTGTCATAAACACTGCACAATGTGTACCGCACGCAGGGGCTTGAAATTTTAAACTCCAAAACATTCACAAAATATGAAATTAATATTGTCATATTTGACAATATGACAGACCCAGGCGTACAACCTGGAAAACCGGGCAACATGGGCCACACCAGGCTATTATAATATTATTATGTATTGTGTATTTTCGTTATTTAATAAAAATGTCACTTAAGGTAGGTATACTAAAATTAATTAAATACACTATAAAACAGGACAGTCGGAGAAAAAACGAGTAGTCAATAAGAACGAGTATTGTTGAGTCAACGGTTAGTTTTTCTTTATTTTTTTGATAGCTGCAACTGAATTTGTCGAAGTAACTGAAAGTTGCCCTCATTGTAATTAAAAGTAAATCAATAATATATTAATTCATGAATATGATAATTTATGCATTTTTAAACGCAGTGGCATAGCCACGATTTTTTATGGGGGGGGGGAGAGTATTTTTATACAGGGAAGGCTTTACAGGAGTATACCTCTCATATATTTGGTATGCTAATGCTCATATACATATATGTTAATGGTTATATAACATTTAAGACTTTTGCCGCAGCCTTCATACAACTTACAATTTTAATGCGGTTACGTCTAACGTAAAATAAGTTTACAGAATACTGAAATCATTTTTTAATTTGTCTGAGATTTTGAGGAGGGCACACGGATCGATATGTTCGCATACAGATCCCGTTCAAAAACATACCTTCGGGTCCCATTCTCAGTATATTTTGAATCATCGCAATATGTAGTATAATAGCTATACTAATTATTTTTGTTCTAGAAATTATATATCTTGACCGAAGAATATGATATTTTTGGAGCACTGCTTAATTTATTCGGTGAATTTTTTTTTGTTTCGTGTTAAGTTATTTGAATAATTAATTATTTTATTGTAAATAAATATTAGATAAATTCCATGTTACGTTATGGAATATATAGGTATATAGGACAATTAGGCGTCTTATATAGAATGCAGATACAGTTTTAAAATGTTATGATTTTTAAACGAATATTAAGAATTATACAACTGTAAATGATTACTACTTATAGTTTATACAGAAAATTGTTATACATCAATATTAATAAATTAATTTTTAATATCACATGGTTGAATATTATTATACTTATTAATTTATGTGATAGTTTTAATTTATTAGCGAAATTAGATGCAATTTTTCTGACCACTTTTGATAATTTATTGTTACAGTTACTGCAATGAACTAGAGTAAGTGTTCCCAAGAGTGTTATAATATAACCGCTCAATTTATACATAATATACGTTTTATAAATATTAATTACATTACCCATATTGAAATATTATCACCATAATTTAACAGCAATATTATACACCTTTGTTAAAACATTGTGTAGATGTTAGGAATGTCATGGAAAAATAAGCGTGAATTAAAAAAAAATCATTTAAAATAGCATTTTGAATGTGTACATTTTTAAAAAAATATAACGTCATTATTTTATTTATGAGAAAAATGTTAAGGAATAAAAATTATTATCCAGACAAGTATTATATAAATTAAATGAACATGTTATAGAATTAATAACTTATTACTAGGTATATTTTAAATTTGATAATTAAAATGTTTTTTTTTTGTTTTTCTAATTTATGTTTAAAAATTGATTAAATAATTTAATTAATTAAAAGAAATTAAATAAGTATAGGAGGTGCATAAAGAGTTTAATTATAAATATTAAATGTAACAAAAAAATCAGTATTTTTAATTTTAATTTATTGATTAAAAACCCTACATTTTATACTTTATAGACATACACGAATAATACTAATTGAATAAATTTAATATCATGTGCGTATGTAAAATATTTTGTTATTGAAAATTTGAAACTCATAAATATCATAAGCTTAAGCTGTAGAATATAGGTATATTTTTTTTTATGCATTAAGTTATTACATACGATGTACAAATAAAATGTTTATGTAAAAATATTCATAATAATATGTCATGGAGAACCACAAATGATTATTTTTATTTCCATGATAATATTAGACACATTGGGCTATTGTAGATAGCTAGTACATTTTGTTATAATATTGTTCTCGCAAAACACATTAAACATATTATTACTTTAGCTGAGACCTGAGTTATGTCTACATGTTTGTGTTTATTTATAACGTATTATTCATTTACTCTATAAGTAATTAAATTATCAACAATTAAAGAAATTAAAACGTACTCACCACTCAACTGTATTACATAGGTACACTTAGTTGATGTATATAATGAGCATAAAAAAATAATATTGTAAAGTGCAAACAGCGAAACAAAAATATTCAAGATACAAACTGTATCATACAACTAGTACGTGTCACACATAACTATGTAGGTAATATAGTTTTCGAATGTACTATGGCCCACACGTTGTACAACAATAGATGTTTAATAAATCTTTTACATTTAAAAAGCTGTCGGATGAAAATGTTTTTTTTTTTTTGTTTTTGGCATGCACGAGTTCCGTTTAAATGTTAAGTACTATTGCATTTGTGAGCCGAGTGATCGTATTGTTTGTAACGCAACTTTTATTTAGGATACACAGTTTTTTACTTTAATCTGGAAACGTTCATGTATATTGTGTGTTGAAAATATGGTAAATGTGTCAATCAGGGTCATATAAAATAGGTTGTCTATATTATATTAAAACTGGTTTTTTTGTTAATTTTTTTTTGTTTTATGAAATTTATATAATACGAGTAATAGTTTTAATAACTTAGTAAAGGTATTGTTTAATCACTTCAAATAATAATTATCTATGCTTGGCAATGCAACGGTTAAATGTCAAAACCAAACTGTGATTTGTACTAAAAATTAATTAAAAAACACGAGTTTGTAAGAATAAAAAATAAAATAATGAAGACAATGACTTAACATCGATTATTAGTTTCACACAATTGCCGTGAATATTACACGGATAAAATGATTATGCATTCTTGTTAATTTTTACTGAATCGAAAAAATCTTAATGGTAATTATTAAAAATGATGGCAAATAACAATGATTATATTGCGTTGTGTATTACACATTATAATTGTTTTCTAAACACGATTGTCAATGCTAAGCAAGAAAACAGAAATGGAGTACAATTCAATAAAACCAAAAAGAGTAAAGAAATGTTGGGCTAAAGGGAAATATTAGTTTTCTGTTTTGTGCGTTGTATTTTACATCTGCAACATCTAAATGACACCAGCAAATATTGTTTTTCCACGGACGAGGAAACTTCCAGATTCTATTGACGAAAATTGTCTTTTGTTTCAGGGATAACTTTATGAAAATATAAATTATATATTTTATTGGTGAACTTGATATTTGGTCTCAAACCATTCAAAACAATAGATTTTTTGAAATATACAGTGTGTCAGTGTAACTTTAAATTTGGTTACTTACATTGTAAGTACTAAGTCTTACAAGAGTTGCTGAAAGACAAATACCAAACAGATAATTATATTATATAAGTACCGTTGTATATATTTTATAAATCGTTGTTATAATAAAACGCTTTATTGATGGCTTACTCAGAATATCATTCAAATAATTATAATTAACAAGTGTTTTTTTTTAAATTCTAAAATGATATTTTAAAAATATGCATTATGTACCTATATGTTTTAAGACTTATTTCGATACAAAATAATTGGAGATAATAAATAATTTTGTTTGGTCTAGAAGTTCAGAATACTCATAATTGTTTATGTTACCTAATGTCAGAGTATACCTAGTATTTTTCTTAACTCTTAGAAACAAATAAACTTTCTGGCATTAAACAAATAAATGCAAAAGTATTTATTATTGAAGCTGTAAACAATATAAATATTACTATGACTTAACAACGCTAAAAGAAACCGTCTCCAATACTACTATGGCAATTGATTTAAATAACTTAAGGGAAAACGAAAAGTATTTGACTCTAATCATTCTGCTAAATACATAAGTACACGGTTTTCAGTGCTGAAATTGAAAAATAAAAAATAATAAATTCAACCTAAATTTCGCTTATTTTTCGTTGTACAAATATTATATTTTTTAACACCCACATATATAGTACATATTTATATACAGTTCTGCAGGTATAGAAAAAATATTATTTATTTTGTGTTATTTACTGACGGGTGAAACAATTAAAAACTATTCAGCAAATACATTTCATTGAAAAAAAAAGTGTCTAATGAAATATATTTCTGATTAATTTAAAAAATATATAATATCGACAAATGCAGATTTTGAAACAATTATACTTCAAAAATGTAAAACTTTTGTAAATGAAAAAAATTATTTTAAATTATAAAAAAAATATTATTCATAACTACTTTCATTGCCCATATTTCGGAATCACGGATTTTATATTTAATAGTATATTACTAGAAGGTAAAAATAGTCAGGAAAAATACAATTAATGAAGACTGTGTGTTTTTATAAAATAATGATTCTAAAAGGAAATAGTCACTATTCTTCATCCTTTCATATAATTGTATATTAAAATTAAAAATCAATAAGTATATTATAATATTATCAAAAGCACCAATGCGCTGTGCTGAAATATAATATTAAAATAATAATATATGTAATTGATAGCATGTTTTTTACAAAAGAAAAATTATTCATATTTTTGTACGTCTTGTTTATACATCACTTCTACCAATTTTGGATGCAAATAGTTTTGGGGTGAAATACCTCGGCTGATATTCCGACAGTTTCTAAACTTGCTATATACTCAAATCCGAGCACTATGACGAAGGTAATAAAATAATACGAGATTCGTAATATTAAATATTAAATTATTCACCAAACATTATATGTCCAAGTTGTCATCCCCATTACATCTGTTTTTTTATCATATAAGTATTGTCAAACAAACAATTTTTCCCAAAATGTTGGTGTATTTAAATAGAAATTCGAACAATTAGTTTCTAAATAATTATCAATAGTGAGTTGAAAATAATACTTTTCATTGATCAATACTAGTTTATTAGGATTTTATAGTTTGTAAAAAATATCTGAGTTTAACGATTACTTCAATTATTACTATACTAATCATAACTAATATATTTATGGACCAAATATCTATTACATTATTTTATTTTATATCAATTATTCGAGGAAATTTATCTGATGTGCACAGAAATTACTTGTTTGAATTTCGATATAGTATTGACATCAAAGCGATGAAAAGAAAATCACCTGTTCAATATAAGTGTATGGTGATAAGAGGAAGTTGGGCAAAAAACAAAGTTTACATTAAACGGTGCGGCGGAGGCGTAACAAATCCAACGGACGGTCTTGAGGTACGTGGTAGGTATATACGAAAATTCCAAAAATCAAAAACTCGAACGAACGCATTAAATTAGAGTGGGCACCTATGCGACGGCCTCGGGTCGGGGGTGGTAGGACATTTTTCTATACCGACCGCCCTTAATAATAATATAATATTATATTGTTATATTACTGTCACACGTGTCTCCGCCGTCCTCGTCGTCCGGCATGACGGGCAGTGTGGCGATGGGGCTGCACCGGCGGTGGTACGCACACACGGTCCTCGGTACGCCGCCGACAACAACACGCACGCACGGCCGGGCGGTGCAGGGGACCGGCGCAACGCCGACGACGGGTGTCGTGCCGCCGCCTGCCCGCCCGCGCGTTTCGAATAACAGTGTGCTGCCGAATGGTTCATGTACGGTCGTGTACGTCCTCCGCCGCTGGTCTCGGTCCGTTCCGATTGTCGTGATTGCCGCATGGTCATCACTCGTATCATCACCGCCTCCACAGCCGCACAGGTAACGTATACGATATGCTCAATATTAATTTATTATAATAATATCTCGGCCACTCGTAGTACTATTACGACAGTGTTATCACAATATTATGCTCGATGCGGTTTTGAGCAGTGTTATCAAAACGGCACGTCGTAGTGATAATAATATTATATGATTATGAATTCTCGTTTAAACGATAATGTAGTGCGCGATCGCGATGCCGGGAACGGTCGATTATTTTCGACCAGATAGACCGGTGAATCGAGGATTTTTTGATTTTTTTCTGTCAGGCGGGGGAATATTGAGTGATCGTTAAAAATAACGATTTTATTTTATTTTATTTTATTTAACTTATATTTGTACACATTTTTGTACACGATTATGTGGATTTATGGTCGATAATAGGTATATTATGTGTATACTACATTATCTATAATATAGTAAATTAAAAATGATAGTGTTGTTATATTATAGTAGTTAGGTCTCTATATTATAGAATATTATGCAGCTTATAAAGGTCAAATTTTTCTCTTGAATAAAATATCATAATGAGAGCTTTCGTTCACGTAATATAAAAATATATTTAAAACAAATGTTCAAGCATTGCATGGTAAGTATATACGGTATAAACTATAAATACATATATATCTTATCGTCGAGAACGAGCTTTAGAGCATAACACTGTTCAGTTGCGTACTTAGATTTATATTTAAGGGAGGGGGTTTAAATCTAGTAATTGACTGGATCTCAACTGACCAAAAAATGTAATTTCAAAAAAAATGACACGTTCAAAAAATTGAGGACGGAGTTATCCCCCCTTAGTTAGCCAATTACCACTTACCCTGATACCATACGGGCTCTAAGGTCTCATCACGATGACGAATTAAATATTGTTTCTACTAAAATCGCTGTAGGTCGAAGTACTAGTATGGCCTCTCAGATGTATCCTCACGGTGCTGTGGTGTAATATGTATGGTAATTTATTTAGCGGTGCTATAATATAATATGTACTATAGGTTATATTGACACGCGGAGTATCGAAATATACCTACTACCCCATTATGAGAACTAAACCTATGTCTTTCACCCTCGCCGTCGATCTATTCGCTATTCACGTCTTCCAAACCAGTTCCTCCCACCGCGACCACGTAAATTGTAATAATATTTTCACAAACACAAGATCTTTCTTTAGCATGATCTAATATTTGAAATGTTTACTAAATTAGCTATTAGATTTGTTATATAAGTCAAAAACGATCTCGTAAAAATCTCAAAAACGCGTGATTCTCGTCTAAGTGTAAAACTACTCAAAAGTCAAAATCCTAAATGTCTTTCTCAACCTCTAGCTATCGTAAGTAAATTACAATTTACAACTTATACGACAATGTATATTACTCGTAAACCGAAATAGTTTGGTTCATTTTGGCGACAAGGTTAGACATGGTTTGAGGATTATTAATCATCTATTAGTATTCTACCATAATATCTAAAACATCGACTCTTATAATATGTTACCAGCTTGGATGCGCATGCTCTGTGATTCGGTGACTTTTCACACTCAGGAAACATTAATAATTTTTTAAATCCTTTTACCGTGTTGTTATTTGAATTGTAATTTATTGATTGAATGTCCCCGAGAGTTTTATAAAAAAGGCCATTATCATTATAGACCTACAATCTATAATAATTAATAAATGTAGGATTAAATTTATATCGTTTGATACGATTTGATGATTTTACCTCAAATTACGGAAACAAAGAAAATATTTAATATATTATGATGTTCTGATATTATAATAATAACGATTCTCCACAGTGTTCAAATGAACTGCAACATCTGTCCCATTACGACATTCACACTAATTTTGTCCTGTCAATGTGTTTTCCCCGTAATATTCAGGCACTGTAATTTCGTACACTCAATGGTTACGAATAAACGTCAAGTTTTAGTCGTATGTTTTGAATTTTGGTTGAATATCGTGTTCAATATAATATCAAGTTTTAAATCTGTTCCACCTCTACGTATACCTGGTATAAATTATCCTTAATCCATTTTTATTCGTCGAATCGCAGTAGGGCAGACTATGACTGTATAAACATTTCTATGATTTGATCAATTTCGACATTTACCCACGGACTTTATCGATAGTTTTTAATCGTGCACCTGTGGCATTTCTATAAGCACAAAAAACAATGCGTTTCATTGCAAAATCGCGACGCAAAGAAAAAATTCCGCCCATTTTAAATATTTAAAACGTTGAATTTTGCATATTGTATATTATTATGTATGCGTAAATAACCAGAACGTGATATTGCCAATATTGGTATAAGAAACACCTGTGTACGTCGAACAATGAATATATAACTATATCACAATAGTAACAACCAAAATTCAAAAAATGTCTGTAACACTTTTATATTTTCAATTATATAATATTTGTTTTGCATCAGGCATTATTAATTAAAAAAAAAAAAAAATGTTATCTTTTGATCTTTATATAAACATAGAAATATACATCTGCTGTTCTTATTATTTGCTGTTAAATCTCAAAATATTGTTCAATTGAATAATACAGCACAAGTAAAAGTAGCATAAGAATTTGAATATGAAATCAATCTCCAATCATATACAATTTTGAATAGTTAACTTATTAAATACACTTTTAAAAACGCAACACAATAATCAACTATAATATTATGTAATTTTAATACTTAACGATTTTCGATTTTTAATTACATAAATGTGTACGTTTTAAAATTGCACAAAATGCAACGTTCTTCAGTTCAAAACTAAATAAATAATATTTATTTTGTAATTTATACTTATTATCATTTTTAAAGTCAGTTAATTATATATTTAAAAAATATTATGAATAATTTATTATTTAAAACATTTCAAAAACAATTTCTGCTGTAGTAAGGCTTGAATTATTCCACGGTAGAGAAACAAGTTTTTTGTTAAAACCATAGTTTAGAAACTGTTTGGTTTTTTCAATAAATTATAAGCCTTTTTCGTAAAATAAAAATGTTAACTCGTGTATTATGATTTTTGGAAAAATGCATTTTACGCTTGAGTAGAGTAAATAAATCTAGTGCATAAATATCTGTAACTAATAAAAAATAATCTGCACCATAGTTGCAAATAGTGAAAATGGAGGTATATTCAAGTAGAGAATGCTAGTAGATAATATGATGTTGTTAAAATAAGTAAATGTATCTCACGGTGAAAAAAACAAATAAACTTTTGAGTGCCGTGCGATAACGCCAAAAGTCCGACAACTTTCGGCTATGATTACAAATAAGAATGGTTTATAATAAAATATGTCTGATGTACTTAATATAATAATATAATGCAATGCAAAATATTCATGTAAAATATCTTAGTTAAATTAAAGACAGTCTTAAAGAAATTTTTCTTAACCAATAAAATAGATAACAAAGAGTTTCACGGCACATAATACAGGACTTAGAAAAAAACATTGTTCAGTTTAGTTGTCGTTAATTATAGTAAAATTAAATTAAATTAATATATTAAAAAAATTGTTTTAACACAGTTGCCTTTAAAAAATTAATAATACAACCGAAACTACAGATTATTGAGGCTATGGTTTAACCACATTATTTGTTTAAATTAAATTTAACAAAATCAATGAGTGGAAGAGAGAGAGAGAGAGAGTAGGGGTACAATAGGGTTGTTGTTATGTGTGCAAAATATGAGCTGTTGTATAAATGGCTTGTACGTATATGGTGGTTTTCGTTAAATCTCAAATAGCTAGTCTGCGCTATTTATTTTAATATGCTATTCATAAGTCTTCGTCGAATGCGTTTCCTTACAAATAAACGAGTGAAGTTTCATTATTACAATTTACTGAGATATTATGTTAAATAAATGTTTTAATAGCTCTCGGCAATTGTTCACGGGGGTATAAAATCGGATTTCCCAATAATAATACTATGTGATGTGTACATTTGAGTAGATGAGCTGCACTCGTGCACAATGATTTAAATCAAAGAATAAATGTCTATTACAGGGACACTCGTAGGCATTCGATAAGGTTAGGTATATGTAGTTTGAATTGCAGTGTGCGCTTAATCACTTGACAAGTAACTCAATATTCATAAGTAAATTTGTCGAAAACGCCGAAACGCATACTATATAATAGTTGTACGTTAATATGTGAAATTGAATTATTCTTAAACACAATTCAATATTATACGCAAATCATAATAAAGTCAACACATTTTATGAGTATAGTATTATGTCATAATATATTGTCATACGTTGAATCGCAGACCATTGACTTAAAATACGAAAAAATAAACACTTTTCAGTCTGTCGTGGTAAAAAAAATCTGAATCATACAAAATATGTATACAAGATAAATGTACTGCTCTCTCGGAAGTCGCGGCGTACTGTTTTGAAATAGCCAAAAAAATATTAGGAAATTACAACTACCTACCTACACAATGAAATAAAAATATAATTTTTTTTCTCGTGAATAATAAAACAACGTTTAAACAATAATTTATTGTTTCAATAACATAATCCGAACGATTGCAGTAAACGCCCTTTGTAAATCTATAATAATGATTAATTATAATACAATTTATTATTATTACAATCACTGCTTGAATAAAGCCGTTTGGGCTTAAAAGACAATATTATAGACTATAATATTTATAAAATATTAATAGTTGGTTGGTACCAATCTTTGTCATGAGAGTTATATTTGGCGTATGCATAATGTTATACCACACCCGTATTGCAGTCTGAAATTTTAAACTTGTTAGCCTTCTTGGTCGAACACATTAGGTGTGCTACATAAAAGTTGCAGCGATTTTAAAATGTTGATTTGATTGCTTTCAATTAATTTAAAAGCTCGATACCAGCTGTTTTAGACGGCAGTCAATCGTTATTATTTCTCCGCACTAGTTTAATCGGTTCACTCTACGTATTGTATGATATTATAAAAAGTTTAATGAGCAATAATTTTTTTTCCTTCTCGCAATGTATAAGTGATACATGTTTTCTTCATAAAATGTTTATTTTATTTTTACGTGTAATGCAGTGCCTGGGTACGAACAAGTTAATAAAAAAAAATTGGATTACTTTTATACGCTGCTATCTTGTCTAATTTTATTTTTTAAGTGTAAGCATTGTAATAGCATAGAACCCGACGAATACGTCTATTTTAAATTAACTTTCCGTTTAATGTATTTTAACAAAACGTTTTTCGTTAAATGTTGTGTTAATTAATTAAATGTTTATCAAATTGACTATAGCACACTTATCATATTAAAATATAATTACACGCATTTTTTAAATTATCATTATAACTCTTTTATTATTTACAGCTCAGTAACATTAAAGATAATATTGTTTAAGTAAATATAAGACGGTTATTTTATATATTCAGGACTCAGGGTTCAAAATTAATTATTTACTTCGGAAAAATTGTTATGACTAATTTATAATCTGTCAAAAATAGAGCTTTCAGGATGCTTCATTTCTTCTAACAAGTTAAAGACTAAAAATATCATAAGCCTGTTATAAATATTTTGTTTAAAACTGTTTGATGTTTAAAATAAGAAGTATTATTTTAATAGACACAAGCCAATCAGTTTAATATTATAACTAATAAATAATAATTAATGCCTCAAATACAAAATAATTATTTATGAAATGATCGTAGACAATTTTATTTATGATTTTACAATCTTTATACATAATAATTAATGAATAATTAATTATAAACAATAAAGGCTTCAATAAGAACCAATAATCTTAAATTAATTATTTTATTTATTATAATATTATTAATATTATATTAAGAGGACGCTACACCCGCAAGTATTGCCTTAGTCTTACAAACATACAACAATTTTAAAATCCTTATAACTCATTTTAAGATTTAAATACGATTTAAAGCTTACGATTTCATGGAGTTTGTAATAAAATATTCCCCATAAAGTTTTATCTGACTTATCTCTCAAAAATCCTCAAAATAGTCTTCACGTACAAAATTTACAGGAATTTAAATATTTAAATAATTAACAAACGGATATAACTGGAAATTATACTTATAATATTATTGATATAAAATAATAATAGTCTGATATAATAAAAATAATTGATATTGGTTCTTAAAACGGGTTTTTCTCCAGACATTTTTGTTGGTAGTTTTAAAAAGTTTGATCCAAAATCGTTCTGAATTTTTAAAGTTTATTACGATTCGTATAAGTAACTTTTTAAATAGATTTATAAAAAAACACATTTATAAGACCGATCCGTCAAATACTACTCACCTAAAAAATTACTTAAAAAGAAACACTCTAGTAAAATTATATTATAACTTGTTTGTTTGAAATTTGAAAAATGGCCAATTTACGTAAACATAAAAAAAAGTACAGCCTAAAATATTTTGGACTGCTGCTGCTGCTGCACGTCGGCTCTCGTTAAAAACTCGTGACGTTTATTTTATTGTTACTTCGCCGCACGGGGTAAATAATTATAGGTGTATTAATTATTAGGATTAAAGGTGCAAGTAAGACGAATCACTGTTTATGTAGAATTTATAGTAATTGTAGTAATTTTCCGTTCACCGAGTATTACAATTTAATTTGGAATAATTATCGTTAGCCCATTTCCACCAGCACGCGCGCATGTGTTACGTCCGCCCACCACCACCCGCGTTTCATTGGCCCCGAACGATATATTCGCCAGACACATAAATCATGCAAATTACACCGCCGAGCTCGGGCGCTGCGCAGTTCAAATAGCGATTAACCAAAATGACACACATATAATATCATTTACGAAATAATATTATAATAATAAATGTCCGATATACATCTTGTTATGTATAATATCACGACGGTGGTGGCGGGGAGGACAATATTATTTTCGTTTAATTAAAACAGTCGTTGGTATACTGACAAAAAAAAAAAAAATCATTTATACTTTATCGTCGTCGTAACGTTTGGTAGATAACCACAAAAGAGACATTTGGACATTGGATGTTTTTCGAAAAATTCGACTTTTCTTTTCTGTCCATATTGTTAAGATACCGTGAAATGTGAATTGTTTACATAAATATTTTTTGTTTTACCTCGGGCTCGCCATTGTTCTTTGCTTTCCTGATCGACTATTATGACTTGCAATAATTATCATTATTAGTAATTCGATAAAAATAAATAAAAGCAGCATAAATGTATACACATATTATTATCGTGGCAGTGTATAGATAGTACTCGCACCTTATGTTTTCGAGAGAAGAGTTTTATGAAAAGTGATTATGTCAAAACTCAGTCTTTTAAGAAATCATATCGTAACATCCCATTATTAAATTCAATTTTTTTAGACCATAGTGAAAATCGTAATTTTTATAGGTAGTAAGGTATGCGTACGAAAATAAACTATACGGTATCTCTATTATATATATAGTGTGGGAGAAAGAGAGTGAGTGAGAGAGAGGAGGGGGAGGTGGGAGCGAGTGAATGGAGTTTTAAACATAGATGTTTGTAATAGTAATAGCTGTGGTAAACATTTCAAGTTTGATTTGAATTGTGATAACGTACCTAATGGCTAATGCACTCACATGCACATGCATCATGTAGGCACAATACGACGGTTGATGTGTGATTTAATTGTTACAACATATAAGCTAATTTCAGGTAACTTAATGTCAATTATTCCGTTCACTGTTGTAATGTCAATTAGTGGTATTGATGTACCACATTAACTGCTTCCGGAATTACTCAAAAGACAATCATTTTGACGAGAGAGAATTCTATTTATCAAATAATATATGGTGCACGTCATGAAAAAAATCGATTATATTGTATAGTTTAGTAGTTGTGATTCAAAAGTTAACTCTGAAAATGAATGCGAGGTAGTTTTATAATAAAAATAATAGTAACATGGATATATTAAATGCATTTATC
Organism: Neotoxoptera formosana; assembly: GCA_022818045.1. Classification (NCBI taxonomy): domain Eukaryota; kingdom Metazoa; phylum Arthropoda; class Insecta; order Hemiptera; family Aphididae; genus Neotoxoptera; species Neotoxoptera formosana. Next base: position 41,557,443 of record CM040632.1, on the reverse strand, counting down.
AAGAAAATTGGTTTAATAAATATTAATTATGTGTTAATGTAGTAATAAAATGCTTAACCATGAGGTGTAAAATTATGATATATTGTATTCATACTTTATTTAATAATTATAGTTAAACTATAATACACTATAGTTTACTATACCTAATAAATAAATATTTATTTTTGTAATTTTTTCAATGCATATTTAGGTTTTATGAGTTTTGTATTTTGAAGAATACTTAAAAAATACGATTTATTTTGATTTTTAGTTTCATCGCTTCAAACTTAAAATTACTTCAAAAAGTATATAATATATTGAGTTTTTTAAATTGAAAAAGAAGTATTTAAAAAAAAAAAATTATCTAAATATAATAATAATAATAATTATAATTTTTAATAAAAACTTTATTAAAAGTTTTCAAAAACTCACATAAGGTTCTCAATAATTAATTTGGAATATAGCCATGAAATATTGTTCGAATTCACAAATATTTGGCGATAGTGATTCATTAATTTTTAGATAATAATTAGCATGCTACCTACGTTTATATTTTTTCAATAAATTACTTAGATGACTATAATATACCAACTATATTTGATTTTCCAATAATTGTGTGCTAATTGATAGTAATTATTTTCTAAGTCTTGAAACTAAACTAGTATAAAAATTATTTTGCAATTGATATTTTCGTATCGGAGTACCTACTTAATTAGTTATTACAAGCGACTATATAATATTATTCTACAACAATATGAACAGAATAATATAATATGTTTAGTACATATTATAATATAATGGTTTACCTGGTCGAATGGGTCTATTATTATACTATTGTGCCATATTATGTCGTATTATTACATACTCTTGCATACACGCATACAGATAATAACCACGAACATAATTTCTAGTTTAGTGTATAGATATCAACGCGGGCTGTACGTTGGCCAACTCGTGGAGCACTAGATTCATATTTTCACGTATGTTATCATAATAATATTATCTACTCAGAGTCGAGAATGTCGTTGACAGGGAACGCGATAATAATTCAGCATCGCTGCACGGGCAGACGAAACACATAATAATACCGGCACAGTCGCTGCGTCGCGTCGTCGACCACTTTGAGTCACCTGTCGCCGAGATTACGTGGCCCATCACTCTCCGATCGTCGGCCACCGACTTAATAGTCCTCTGGACGTTTCGGTAGAGCCCGATCAGACGGACGCTCTTCCATCCCGGGTGTAGGCGACGGCGACGGTTTGACCGGTAAACGGCTGAGAAACCCTTACGAGCTGCAGACGTCAAACGTGAAGTCGACGTTCTGAAAACTCATAATATGCAGTTTTTTTTTACGAATTGCCGCCGCAGGATTCGACAGTCCAATATTTCGCCTCTCGTGCGTTCGGAAAATTGATATTGTATGAAACGTCCGACAACAACACTTCACGTTCCGTTCACTTCCGCTGTCAACGGCCACGAGCGGTAATTGTGTTAATATTAGAGGGCCGTACAAGAAACCGCGAGAAGCCGTCCGCGGAGAAACAGCCCCCCTACAGATTTTGATGTTAATCCGCAGACCACATTATTGTCTTACACTAATCGCACGACTCAAGACGTATCGACTCGAGTCCTCGATATCACTCGGCCGGTCGCGACAATATTGGCAACGTTGCGCGCTGCAGCACTTGCCCCGCGGCATGACGCGTCTGCGGCCATCGTAGACGGGACATTTGCCCCGAGGATCGGGCGTGGTCGAGCCAAATGGATTAAGAGAGACAGCTTGAATTTTATCATAGGAGTGGGGGATAAAAGGCAAGTGCTATTCCGAGGACAGCCAATTCACAGTGTTCGTTAAATTTTATTATTTTCTAAAAGGCAAGCCCGAAACAAGCTCTACTTACTCGCATGCGTTATCACACTTAATCATGTTCCGTGCATTTTTATGGGTCTATGCTCATAGACCGTTCCTGTGAATTCAAATCGGACCTTGGCATCCCGCATATGATATACAGGGCGCGGGTGATAACATAATAACTAGTATACTATGTACGGTAAAATATATATTATACTACCACGAGCCTGCATCGGTCACTCGTAGTCACTCGATCGCGACTTCTATTTTGGCTCGCGATGTATAGTATACAAAATGAAAAATTGTGATTACGTGCTCGCTCGTATTGGGTCTTCTACGCAGTCTCGTGATATCGGTGCGTCCGTGGCATGTCCATGCCGTCGTTACTGTAGTGTCGGTGACCAAGTACACGATTTGCGGATGCTAGTCGACACCTTTTCCACCGTGTGTTCACCTCCACCGGATCGGTCGTCGCGGTGTTTCGTACGCTCGTCCCGTGCTCACCGGACGAATTTTTTGCCGTCGCGTAAGCGTAATTCGTCGCCGATTAACGTGTGGGCTTCCGTCTGATGTCCAACAAGTCTTCTCGTCCGCCCCGATCTGTAAAATTCTTCACTTCCGAGTCCGGGTTACGAGTTCTCAGATCAATAAGATAGGTTAGAGTATTAGTTTCTCTGTTAGTTCAATCAGTTATTACTATAATTATTGCATAATATGTTTTACATATTAAACGTTATTATCATAACGTACTCATACGCACCGCGCTTACGGATTACCCCGTAAGGTATTAAGGTCATCCATTTGTACGATTTAATCTAAATGATACACTATCTATAGTTATGGTATATAATACGTTATGGTCCACTATAATTGTTAATCAATATATTGTTTCCTCTCGTTTTTTTACTACATCGTCCCGCAACAGCCTATTGTCCAAACGCCTATTCCCCTCCTCAACGCTGCTGATAACCTTCGGTCAACTCTCGAAAACTTCACGCGAGAGGCGTCCGAGTGAAGGTTCTTCCCTCTCATCACATCGGAACGAGATCGGTCGACTTTTCGCAATTTCCATTAATACGGATCGCGCGCAATGACATATTAAACGTGCGTTTGGCTTTGGCAGCCGGTCACCGCGATACCGTCGTGAAGCTGTCACGCTGAACAGTCCTACGATTTGTTAATCGTGATAAATAATATTGTTATGGTGTGAATCGGTAAAAATAAACATGTCAATAAATCGTGTCTGATTTTATACATGATTGTACATGATTTTTAAAAATGAAGAAATGTCGGAGAGGAGAATAGCGTGCGCTACATATACAATAGATTCGACTAATTTTAGCCCGAAATATTGTATAATATTACAATATTATACCTATATTATTTTTATCTATTTATAATTCTTTATTAATTTTTTTTGAATTACGATAAAATAACTAAAATTGTTTTGAGGGGAAATCGTAAATATTTATTTGAATAAGTGGATTTAATAGAAATTCAATTAGGTACATAACATTTTCATTTTTAACTCTTATAATAATTGTTTTCGATGTATTTTCGACATTTTTAAACTGCTGTTATGACAACACATGATGAATTTAATACTAAAAAATGTAAACGTTCTAACTGAGAAACGAAGTTTTTCTCATCATAAATAATAAAAAAAACTAAAAATTTAATCCAGTTGTTCAAAAGTAGGCGTCTATTTTGAAATTAAATTCATGTCTGGGAATGCTATAATAAATATTTTGTGAACATTTTAAGTCTCTACGGTTATACCTTTTTGAATTAGGTACACAAAAAAAGTCTGCGCTCTCGTTTAAATATTCCCGTTTTCCCGTAATAGTTTATTAATTTTTGCCGATCATTATGGGAAAAGTATTAACATTTTGTAAATGTTGAGTACCAACTAGTTCCTAATTCGATACCATATATCACACTCAACGTTGAGAACTGTGTAGCACAATTCCCTGCTACAAAAAACGTGACGACAGACACAAAGAAAAAAAAATGTATGCTCATACGTTCTTCACTCCTCTCTAAAATGTACACATAAGTTTATTACAGTATCTCGTGTAGTAGGTACTCGTAACAATGGTAAAAAAGACTAAAAAAAATAATCATTATTGCTTATTCGCGTGAATTTTAAATATAATATTTATCCATGGCGTTATGAGTTAGTTACCGCGATGATAACATTATCTAAGTTATAATTACATAATAGTATAATTCATGAATTGTAAGGTGTAGACACTATAGTAGTTGTACTTTGTCAAGTCAGTATGATATTATTTGAATTACAAATAATCATCGATTGTTTTTTCTAATTAAATGCGGAGTTTATCATATTATATTTAATTTTAAGTGAATAAGTGATAGATTATAGTGTCTAATTCAACCATTTTATTATTTTTCTCCGACGGCGTTATAATATAGTCATCGCCAGCGCCAAGAGTCAAGACAATTAACTGCATTATAATAACAGTTTAACGGTTCATAGTTATTGTGTATTACGTATTTATTTACTTAAAACTCGGCCGATTACAAAACTCTAAATACTGTATTACTTAATTACTAATTTGGGAAATATTTATCATTATTTGGGGGCACGCGGTTATGGCGACAATCTTAAAACAAAATCGTAATAACTTATAAGCATAACACTAGCAAAATAACTTTTTTTTTTTTGAAACTTATGTAATTATATTTTGTAATTTATTTATTATTATCATTATTTTGTGAACTAACCGACGCCGTTTCTTTGTCTATTGGCACAATTTTCCACCGGGTGGATTATAATTCACCGCAGGTTACAGCGTGCACGCTGGCGATGCGACAATTAGCGCCGAGATAAAGTGTCTTTACATTTCCCAAATCCTCCAAATGTCTAATACAATATAATATCCTTTTATTCATATCACGCATTTTTCGATATTGCACTATTGCAGCTGGGTAATACTATACCTTTAAAACGATAACGTATAATAATAACAATATGTATGAATTATTATGAAATGTGAATACAAAACGTATGCGTACTACTGTGTTGTTGACGAATTTTGTATGTTATAATATTATTTTAACTTATCGCAAAGTGCATACATCTTATAATATGCGTGTGTATGTGTGTAATAAAATTAGAATATTTTTTCATGCAGATTTAATCGTCAAAATCGCAGTGATGTTTTGTCCGTTCAGCTCCGGTGCTCCGCCAAGAGCAAACGCACCGCTGACCGAACAACAGCGGCCTTTGAATCTGAAGCATCTCAGTGAAGCTGTCAGAACTCTTACTTCGCCACCGGTGAGTACAACACTGTAATTATATATATTTTTGTACAATATATATTCTACGTGCTATGCGTATTGTGTGTACGCCGACTATATAGGTACTCGTATATAGTAAATACACGTGCGTAAACGAAGGGTAAAAAAAAACGGTTTATCTGTTATGTACTTAACTGCAGTGACTGTTGCTTGAGAGTGTACTTGAACGATATATTATTGCTTATTCGTATTTTCCGTTCGTCATATTGTTATTATTATAATACCGTCATGGATTCCGGTCTGCAGCATCGAGATGAAAAAAAAGTTTGCAACAGTGCGTTGTAATAATATGTTATTGTATTATTGATGTTTATATAAACTCCATAGCAGACGGAAATATTTATCTCTAGTTTTGAGATATTGAGTGAATAATATTCTTCTCGGTGGTAAAATGCAATATATGTGGTCTGCAGGTGATGAGAGACGATTCGTTATAGGTACATTTTGCTTGGTATCCAATTTAACATTTTGAAAAAACTGAAATTCAATATAACCACCGCATATTTCATACCTACTTTGTAAAAATAATAAATTAATAAATAAAGTGACTTGATAAGATTGAAACAAAACAAAAAAATAACTATTTATATTTTATACGTAAATAATATTGAAATGTATATTGCCGATCACTATATTATAAAAGAGAGAGGAGCTTGAAGAAAAAGAAGAATAAAATGCCCAAATATTCAAAATAATTGTTTATTACATTTGCAGAAATATTAAAACCATGCATTTTTTATCATTTGGCGTTTGTAAGTCAAATTATTTGACCATATTTATTACGATTTACACATTTACATGCGTGGGCTTATAAGACCTAAAGGTGATATCTCAAAAAATCGAATTGTCCAGGAGAGCAATTTTATCTTGTACTTTAAAAGTTCAAACTATTATTATATACTTCATCGTTATGAACGGCATTTAACGATTGTGAAATCTAGAAATAACAAAGTTCTGCGTTTAAACTTGTAATTTTTATTTGTCCAAACAAAACTTAACGTACGAATTTCAACACTATATAGTAAAGAACTAAAAGTTTAATTTATACTATTAAGTGGATTTGGATCACTATTAGAAATAACACATTTGTAAATCGTGTTGATTTAGGGCCTTTTATTTTTTAAACAACGCGCCTGAACGGTTGTTTGTGAACTTGCGAAGCTAATAATATAGCTGCTTGAATTCCAGTTAAAATAAACCGCTCTCAAGTCTGCAAGTTTTTATTGTATCCATATATGGGGTTGCGGTTATTGTTGAAAGTTTTGATATGCCTACACGTCCCGGAAGGCGTATTCATTAACGGTTTAAATTGAATGCGTGGCGGGTGCCTCATCGTGTTTGCGCGTAGGTATATTATTATGTTATATTGTTCGTACGTTGTCACTAAAATCGTCCTCTGCACCGAAAATAAAACCACGGCGACGACACCGCGCCACGCTATTCTTTAGGTAATAATAATAATAATATATTGTTGGGTGTGCGCCCTTATACGCCGCGTTCGCCGCGGGTTAATCGTCGAAGAAAACGGTTTACAATTATTATTAATAATTCTCGGCACCCCGAACGACGTTATAGAATATCATTATGATATTTTGCGCCTGACTGCGTCGAGACTCGAGGCGGAGGTTCCTTATATAATAATATGACGTGTCAATTTCCAAAGATCCTATTGGAGCTGCCGCACACTATTTACTCGTTTGTTTTAAGTACGTATATTATAATAATAAATACGCGTGTTATAGTGGATAATAATATAAAAGCGTTTACAAATATACAATGACGTGACGCGAGCGAGTTTGTGGAGGTAAAGAGTTCGCACCGCCGTTTAAATATCTCTACACGCAGTCTTCTTTTAACATCGCACGTCTACTGGGGTGGCGGCGGAAACTGCGAGAATAATATTATTTTAATATACCAAGCAACATTGTTACGCCGCACAATAAACATGTTGGGAGTCGTTTCCGTGGCTGTAATATTACATAATATTTACCGTAAAAAATGAGAAAAAAGAATATTAAAAAGCATTTACCGTCGGCTACGCGCAAAGGTTTAATGATATAAGATTATGCACTACGGGTAACCAATAATATTGTACGGCAACCGGTGAGTTTCCACCCACACCGCGAGACGTCCGCGGTGTGGTTTAATAATGATATGTAAAATACTTATTATTTTATGCGGCGTGGGCTCACAACCAAAAGGAACTATCTCAAAATATAAATTTGTCCGGGAGAGCAGTTTTAAAATATTTTAAACATAGTATTATCTTTTTTCGAAATAAATTATGTTTAATAACTGTGGCATCGAAAAATTAACAGAGTTGTTTTGCGTAAGTGCGATAACTCTCGTAATTTGTTTTTTTTTATTTTACTTGAATTAAAAAACAGAAAACAAAAAGGCCTAACCCCCTTCCGAAATATTCCCGGATTATGTTAACTTGGAAATATTTTTTTATAAAAACAATTAAATATTAAAGTTATATGATTTTGATTTCCATAACTACCCCTCCCATCTGTAGAATGTCATCTGATTACGGAAATGCCTACTTCATTTATAATTTGCAATTTGAAAATTTGTAAGCTAAGTAAAGCGTAAAATAAAACTAAATTAATAATAATAATATTGACTTTATGGTCTACAGTACTGTAAATAAACGAATGATTTATATACATCTTTGTTTTGTTGATAAATGTACAATGATTAATAATATTATACCGACATATTATTACTATTGTATGATTAATACAATAAATACGAAATTGAACTTTTTGGTTATCTTATCACTTTTTTATTTTATTATGTAGATAGAACCTTTTTGTTTTTAATACTATTGTTAGAAACTAAAAAAGTGATATTTAGAACGCTAACAAATAAAAAATAATTTTATATTTCTAATTCGAATGTTTTTATAGAGGAATTCGTTGTACAACAATAGTATAACAAACTACAGTAGGTAGTTGATTTGTTATAAACATTTTAATTTTAGATGAGATGTGTAGAGTGGCATGGGTTATCACAATAAATGTCAGTTCACTTCGAAGATAATTCAAAGCTAAAAAATGCTGTGCTATGACATAAAATTTTGTAATAAAAATATATTTTTTAAAACAAATACATTTAATAGATAGAATTACTGCATACATTATTATTGTGTATTTGTGCGTAGTGATTAAATAGTGACATTGTACACCTATCTACAGCAGTATTACGTATATGAATAATAATCAAAATTCACTGATATAACATTCTTTTATATTGTGTTTTACATTTGGATACTTTTTATAAATATCGATTTATGTTTCCATAGGTTATAAATTATAATTATACATTTTACTTAAATATTTCTTATCGAGATGTACAATGTTTTTAGTCTAAATTTGGAGCTGTCCCAATGCAGAGAGTGAACACTGCTGGGTGTTTTATGCATCAGCTACCACAATATTACTAACGTAACTATATACACTTTTTAATATATTGTTAAATGAAAATCCTTTGGGTGGTTTACTGAAAAAAATTACATTTTCATATATATCGAGCTAAATCGTTTATTCTTCATCCAGCCAGTCATTATTAGTGATTGTTATTATAAAGTAATCATTATTTATAATTGCCTCACTTTAGCAATAACCTCATCGAATAATGTACATTAAAAATCTTTAATCCTATTACTTATCTCAATTTTATGGGTTTGGATTAACATCAATACATATTTACATTAAAATATAATATTTATTTTTGTATCGTTATTACGGATATTATTTTAAACTCATGTTTTTTAGTTCATCGTATACATTTTTGTTTAATTATTATGATTATTATGATACTCACACGCGGTATTATATAGTTACGAATTTTAAATTAAATACTTAACACAACCAAACTTCATTTCGTATATTGTGCTGTTGGATGTGCATGGAAAGATACATTTTGTTACAGCAAAATAATCTACCTACCTACATACTATCAGATTAAGAAAGTTTCACTTAAAATAATTTGCTTGTTGATGGCAGATTTTTTTTCGTTACATCACACTTACACGTTTATTATACTATGTATCTATATTGTATTATACGTCGAAAAATAATAAACGTACATCATAAAAATGGCACGTGATCGCTGTAAGCTGTTATCGCGATCATGGTGATTTTCCACAGGTTTTATAGTTTATTGATAAATCACGTAGAACATTAATTTGGCTAGATATATTAGGGGTTAAGGATTCGGTGGTCTTATCTGAAATGTCTGTTATTGTTGCGCTAACAAAGGGCATGTGCGTAATCAATATATGAAATAAAGGAATAATAGTGGGGGAAAAAGGTCGTCCTTTACGTGTCGGTGATGGTGGAGAGAGGTTGGTGTAGTTAAAAAAAAAAAAAGGCGTGGTTAGAGTTATAGTGTAAAACGTGTGTACTTAGCGTTAAATATAATTCTAATATTTCTTCCTGTACCTGTAAGCATACCTTTTTTAATTGGATTAGAGGATTTTGCATGAAATGTTATGGGTTTAATAATTTATTGAGTTGATTATTTTATAAAGAGAAAGAGAGTTGTCTATATTTTTGTAGCTTTTTTTCTTTAGCTTACAATATATGGTTCTATTAATACATGTGAGCTCGACGATATGATAGATTGAAATGTGATGTTTATATATTGGATGTTATTAAAAATTATTTTATTTTATTTTTGTATACATAAAACTATGAAACATTACAAATCATTGCACTAAAGTAATTGTAATCTATAAATAAAAATGAATAATGTCAGTATGAATACGTTCATTACTATATGATTAATAAAACATTCCTTAAAAAAAAATTAAAACTTATTAGTAAACTAAATATTATATTTTGTTTTGTATGGTTTTTTCAAATTAATATAAGAAATTCATATTTTTCTATTTTATTAAATCATATAATATAATAATAATATAATACAACAACTTACAAATATGTATTACTCGTCAGAACTTACTCGACTATAAAAAATGTTAACATAATATAACAAAATAATTATGACTTGTATTTATTAAAAAAATAATACCCTTTCTTATGAAAACTTGATAGGTTTCAAAAAATGATTAAGTCATTATTGTATTAACATTTTTGTTGGAAGAAGAAAAACATTTTTTTATATTATTTGCCTTATTACTGATTTTTGAGTATCAAAAAAATGTATATATATATATTGCATAAAAACACTTATTTACAATTTAAAATGTTCATCAAGTGCTGCAGATGACTGATCAAAGAACATTGCGTTAATGGTATCTTCCTGGAAATAAATACTAAATGTAGTGTACTTAAAAAATAGGTTACGTGACTGTTGTGCGCTGGTTGCTACCATATACCTTTATATAATATAAATGTTAACATTATAAGTTTGAATTTTCAATAAATAATTCAATATTTACAGTAATTTTATGATCGGAAAACATAAAAATATAATATATTATTTTGCCGTCAGTATTAAATGTAAAATTCAGTGTACATTTATAACATATTATAATACGACACTACCCATTTTATAATGATATAAACAGAACATTTGAAGCCAAATAAATATTTATTAAAGCATGATATTATAATTTAAATGTCAAACAAAGTTGTAATTCAACAAAGTTTGAAAATTTAAAAAAAAAATATTACGATGAAATTTTTATTTTTTGTTAACTTTTAATTCAATTTGAAAAAAGTTATTTAGATCATATTATATAATTTCGTATTCCTCCGATATGTAACTTCGTTTCCGTCTTAAGCCTTATCAGTTTTTAATGTAATATTCAATATATTATCTCGATGAGGCATTTGGCCAACGTCAACTGTCACGGACATAAACAAAGACTTAACTAATGACGTGACATAATACCCACCATTGGCCGATTTAATCAATACTTTGAGTGACTGCAGTGATATGGAAAAAAATAGTAATACGCGTCTGCCGTCACTGTTTTGTATGCGTCATAATAAGCAATGCATTTTTAATAGTTATAACTATAATAATAATATTATGTTAAACTGTTGTTTGTTCGTAGTGACGGTGCCCTTTGAGGCGTTTGCATGCGGTTAATTTGTAGTGAGATAATATCACAAAATGTGCAGGTTAAGTCTAGGGTTTTAATTACTTATTTCTACTTGCATAACATTATTATAATATACCACTGCGAGCAGCGCTTGTCAATGTAAAATATCTCGAAAACTAATGGAATAATCTTGCATCGGTTAAATTATTTACAATAAACACATTTTTACCCTATATATGTGGTTTATTACGTTTAAAATTCGTAAATGAAATATTCATGAGAAAATAGAGTTCGGTTTGGCAAGTTTTAAGTTAACCGTAAAGTAATGTATTTCCTAATCGGCTCAACAAAAACGTTCGTTCTGCAACTTTTTCCTTGCACAGCATACGTCTATACCGTCGCAAAAAGTTTATCAGGAGAAACAACCATCTTTCAGCAATATGTTGAAAAGAAGTTTAAGTTGTTTATGCAAACACACCTAACTAGTACTCCGGCGTAAACCTCATATGGATCATAACAATATTATTATACCATGATAATATCTACATTTATTTAATAATATATATAAATAATATTAGATGCAATTGTTGGGTTACAAATTATATTTTTCAAGTTTTCTTTTGGAGTGAAACAACTGCCTTTGCGCGTACTAGACATTAAATTATACAACTTAGCATACAGGATTTCAATTTAATTTGTAAACTGTAGTTTGATTTATCTTAAAAATATTTGTAACTTATAATAAGTCCATACATGACTTTTGTTCGATATTTTTCGTAACCTTAAAACTTGTTGTGATAGTTTACGGAAATCTTATAACAGTTTTGATTTAGATGTTCGCCAAACGTCTTTAGAAATTTATAGCCAGAATATATTAAGGCAATATTTGCACTAAACTTATTTGTCTAAATTTTAGTTCGTTCTATCTAACTTTCATGAAAGTTCTTATCCTTCGTCTCGGCACATTAATATCAATCAATGTGTTACACCATACAATAATAATAACATGATAGGTACAGTTTCGTTTTGAATGTTTCTTTTTTAAATAATATATACGTGCACTACGTCTACTGCCGTAAACTTGCCACGTGTTGTTTTTAATACCGAAGGGTTTAAGATTCAATAAATAGATATATTATTTTTGTCTTAGCGCTTTTGATTATTTCAACAAGAAAAATGTTTGCAATGTACTCTGCAGTCGAAACGCACGTAGACGCTTAAAGATTTGTCGTACCCACTTCCTGAGGCGGGTGTGTTGTCGTCATCAATAATTATACATAGATGGCCTATCCGTTTGCTTTTACCCACCACACACAACTATGGTAAACATCACAATAGAGTTAGGTACAACACGGCATTGTATATTATGTGCCCATCGTTTCGTAAAATATTTTACCACAATGACCACGCGCAGACACTGTCCCTCAACAACGTCTTATACGCGGTAGAAGTGGTCACCGTAGTTGCCGGCGATGTCGAGAGGAGGGTCGTCAGTGGGTCAAACACTTTAACGGTATGCTTTCGATGTCCACGAATTTTAATGTCGATGATGGTCGTTTGTGATGTGAGCGTTTACCGGAACGCGATATTATGTCACGTACAGTGGCGGCTTGAACTTTTTTCCCCTTGAATCACATTTAATATTTTTACACTAAGTTACACCACCCACACTACAAAAATTGTCACTGCACTCCAAGGAGTGGATTCTTAGGCCGTAAGTGGTTAAATAATGGGTTCTTAATTGGTATATAGGTACAGTAAATAGTGGAAGCAAAAATTCAAGCAATAAGTAACAACTATTTTTGTAATAACCTAGTATTATAATGTTATCGATGAAATAATTAATAAATTCAATATTTCTATTCAATTTTTTACTTAAGGTACAATATTGTCTGTTACTGTACGACTTATGCAGAGTACAGGCTAAACATTATATTTATAAATTAATTATCAACCATTAAAACTTGTTAAAATTACATTTTCGAACCGTATGACACCCACCAATATTTTTGAAAATCACGCGATTGAAATATACCTCTTTCGCTGGTCACGTTTGTGTAGAGACTACAATGGTTAGCCGTCACCATAATATTATTATTTTATTATTGGGAGTCGGATAATCTCTGGCGGATGTGACCCAGTGCATAATATTATTATTATGTAACCGCCGCTGGTACCGAGCTTCGTCGGGCGACCGAAAAATAATTGCCAAAATCTGAATAGACAAATAGTCCTCGATTAAAATAGGCGATTCGCACGAAGCGTAATGCATTATTATTATACGACGTACCCGAGAACGGGTATAATATTACAGACACTTGTTCTGCACGATATTTATATGCGCGTCACAATTATATATTAGGTATAATATCTCTCGGAGGGAGCTGGCTAAGTACGCGGATCGGTTATATTATCCTCGCCGAATGCTGCCACGATGGCTGCGATGTGTGCGGGGCGCGTGCGGACATATCTCCGCGTATTATATACCGTGAACGGCGTGAACCAAACAAGGAGACGAGTTATCTGCTCCGTCTTAACCTCGGTCTTGTATTTTCTTTTACTACCATTACTACTTTTACTATTCACACCACCGCTACCACCACCACCACCACCACCACCACCACCACCACCACCACTTCTACTACTACTACTACTATCACTACTAATACATCGGATCCGGCTCATGTTCCAGCTACAACCACCGAATGTTTTATTACGGTTGCGTTAAGGGTGGCGTCAGCTGATGCCGTGTATTTAGTCGCTGGTTTTTGAAAGATAGCTAGCAATATAACGCTGTCACGGTACGTCATATCATTATTATTATTATTATTACTCTCGTCGTCTTCGCCGTCGTCGTCGTCGTCGTCGCAAGAAGCACTTTGAGATTTGTTTAGGGCTTTTACTGTGGTAATAACAGCCATTAGTCAGTCCTCGGGGCTATTCGAAATCCTCGGCGAAACACAAGAGGTCGCAGCGTAAAGTGTATTAGCATTTTCGACCTTGGGCCTGATTATCACAGTGCTATTATACCCTAGTGGTGGTCTTACAGTAATTAATGGCAAGACTGGTTTCGTTCTATACGCGCATAATATTTACACAAAGCAAATACCTAACTTTAATCGCACGTATTTGTACTAGAAATGGTATTAATTTTTGAGAGTTTGTCCAAATATTAATTAAATCAATTCTTTTTACTGATTACGGAGACCCGACAGAAGATACCGAAACTGAATTATTACAATATTCAACGGGAACGTATCAGTAAGTATTAGATAATATAGCGGTCGTGGTCTTACTATATATCTTATATACAATACGAATGAAGACGTCATTTATATTTCATAAATTACTGTATTGTTGTCATATTGACTGCAGGTCATAGTATGACTTGTTTCTTATTTATGAAACAAACTCCAAAACCACGTATGAATAAAAATAATACACCTATAAATAGGAAAACAAAATGTGGATAACGGATAGATGTTCTTTTGAGATCGGTGCCACAAAAAGTTTTAGTCTTTAACTTTAAAAGTCCCCGATCTCATTTTGAATCTTTCTCCCTACATATCAGTTCAGGTGTGTTTACAAACATATTTGCGTTAGTACATTTTATGAAACTGTGTTTTCGAGTATTTCTGATTTTAAATGTTGTTCTTTTATTCCGCTTAATATTTGTATTCTTATTTTGTTTATTTTTATGGAAATTAGTAAACACCTATGCTGTACACCATTTTTTTTTATAACATTAATTTGTTTCAGTTATTTTTGAATTATAATAAATAGTAATTGTTGGTATTCATAAATATGAATTTAAAAGTATACATATTTAAAATGTGCAAACTTTACTGCCGAAGCAAAAATACTTAACCTACCTATTTATGAATATACAAATCATTTTTTTTATAATTTAATTGAATACTATAGTATAACAATTATCTTATACAGTGAACTATAAAATATACTTGATAACTTTATATGAATAACAATTATGTTGAATTAAATCTTTTGAATTAATGACGTTATAATTTTATTTATATACAACGAATACATTTTGAATCACTAAACTAACACTAACTCCAAGTCTCAAATGTATTCAAATTATTCATTATACTTTAATAGTTATACAAAATTTATAAAAATGTATGACAAACTAAATGTTTAAAATATTTGTCAAGATACATTTATTATAACCTTTTTATTTAAAGCAGTAGTTGAACGCTGTACTACATCATCACTAGTCTTACGTATTTTGAATTACATAATTCTTTAATTAAGAATACTTTTAATTTACATTATTTCAATAATTATTTTACTATTTATGTTATATTATTTTTTTTTAATCCATTACATTAGACTCTGATCTGACCAAGATGATGGAACTCAACATTTTGTAAAAAAACAATCGGTAAAATGTAGTGTTTTTTTACCACTGTAATTGTAAATCAGTAATAAATTGTGAGGTCGTATGAGATTTACATGGATATAAGTAAAACATCAATTTATGCAACTTTTAAATGAAAAAAAAAATGCAATCGTAAAAATTGTAACTAAAACTACCTATTTAAATTATATTATTTTAGTTATAAATGGGCCTTTTTTTCGAATAAAACAAATACTTCTAGAGAACTAAGAACCTTAGTCTTTGTTATCCCTGAGCATTTGGTATAAAAAGAAAGTCATGAAGAAATGGATTTTATAAACATTTTGTGTACACAAAAGGTAAAAACCATTTTCTACCTACTTTTTGATTGGTTTGTAAGATTTATTTATATGTATATTCATTTTTGTTTTCTATTTCACTCGACCCTTAGTCGAAAATAAGCTACTTTTGTTTCAAATGAAATAATCCAATTGTATTTATTAAGTTATTCAGAAATAATATATAGTTTAAGATATTTATATTTTAGATCTTCATAATAATTAAGGAAATATTTACATGCGATATTTGGTGTTATGATACAGGAAAATCGTAGGTATGCTGATCTTTTGGTTTTTAATATAAACTTATTAAATTATAATATATAATATCTAATACGATGTGATTGACATTGGACACGTGTATATTTCGAGAGGTTTTGATTTAAAACATAGAATATATATATCTACAGTTTCTGTGTAGAACACAATAATAGTGTACTGTATAATAATGGATAAAACATGTTAAATAATTATACATATTTAAATTTAAAAATCTTTAGTTGATTACCTAACCTACTCAAAAACCTACATATTTACTGTAAATATTTTACTTAAAATGTATTTACTGCATGGTTATAAAAAAGTTCACCAAAGAATGTTGTAAAATTGACTTAGATACTATTATTACTAGAGTTAAAGTAAAGCAACTACAATGATAATTCAATATCATTTTATTTTAAAATATATCATACAAATATGTTTTACTTAAATCATTAAAAAAATTTGCATTTACAAGACGGTTATTTAAGTATTGAAACTATTTTGTATTTATTTGAAAACTACAAAACTTTAAAAGTTAAAATTTATCCACAATATGATAATTATTATTGTAAATGCATCAAGAAAAAGTTTAACATTGTAATTTATTTCAAAACTTATGATTTGTTACTAATAATCTCTTCATGTTATACACGTGGAGGTAAAATAACATTCATTATATTATACTGTACATTAAATTAAAAGTTATATTATATGGAGTGACGCTTCCTGAGAGATAATCATTGATAATATACATTTTTGGGATTTTTTGATAATACGTACTGACATGATATAGTTTTTATATACAATATAATATAATTTATAAAGTCCCTATACATTTTATAATATATGTGAATTAAAGGCTTAACACAAAAAATAGATATTTTTATCAAAATATAAATTTCGAAAAATAATTAGAAAATCACTACTAAGTTCAAATATAATCAGTTAAAAATAGTCAAATTACATTACTTTATTTTTTTTTAAATTGTTATTGCTTGAATCAAATATATTCTGTTCTGATAATACAATAATCATGTTGTATTTTATGCATTTTTAAACCTATACTATTATTCATAAAAACCTACTTTTTATTTATGCGTATTGTTTGAAAACATTCGTTATTTCTTTTTGTGCTTTATTGTACCTCGGAGAATTCTCATATATCCTTAGAGTACTATTCATCCACCAAATATTTCGCATTCCACTGTCGGTTCGTGTTTGGTTTTATTGATCTCTATTCCTTATTTTTGGAAAATTAACGGTGCACTTCAAAATTTCGTCCAATTTCCTCAAAATATCCATCATACTGTTGTTATCATTAATTATCTTTTTTATGTAATTTAAACATAATTTAAAAATGTATGCAATTATATCTTTTTTATTTTACTACAATAAGGGAAACTTGTAATCTTAACTATCATATATCATCAAATATGATATGAATTGGTTTTGATACCTACCAATAAAAAAAACTTCTAACATGAAAAATTAAGTTACACATAAGTAATTTATTCATATTCTTTTCTTGACATATTAGATGTTCTTTCTATGTAATATAATTGTTTTAAAAGCAATTTATTCGTATTTAGTAAACGTACATTATATAAGTATAATTTATTTATTAATAAAATAAAATGCATTATTGGCTTGAAGATAAAATGTTTAAATTAAATCAT
Organism: Neotoxoptera formosana; assembly: GCA_022818045.1. NCBI lineage: Eukaryota > Metazoa > Arthropoda > Insecta > Hemiptera > Aphididae > Neotoxoptera > Neotoxoptera formosana. The sequence goes on along the minus strand of CM040632.1, from coordinate 41,539,634 downwards.
TAGGACATATTTCATTAAGAAAAATATATTAATACTTATTTTATTTTATTAAAATAAGTTTTATGAACAAATCTTATTTATACGTCCTACAATTTTTATAACTTAAATGCATTTGAAAACATAATTCATTATTTAATTTTGTAAATGTTTAACGTCTCGACGAATAATTTTTTTTTAGTTACAACAAAATATCTAAAATCAAAATTTATGTTAAAATATCCAATTTTGTCGAAATTTAAATTTGAAATATTTATATAAAAATGTTCATCAAAAGCTTGTAGGTAGCTTCAAAAGAGTATAAATATTTTTAAAATGTTATGCTTACCTATAGAAAATGATTAATTAAGTTAACACAGTGGAATAATGTAAAATGGTTTGTTTTATAATTTACTTAACATTAGTCCATTTTTTTTTTAATTACTTTGTGTATATAAAATAATAATATATGTATTAGTGGAAAAAATTTACAAGTTTCTACACGTTTTATATTTTTTGAATAGTACGCGTAACAAAACAACTAAAACCGTTGAAAGAATTGTTATTTTTCGTTTAGTTATCCAATTTCGTCAAATATTAAACTTCAAATATCTACAAAAAAATTGTGCTTATGCATTTTTGATTTTTTCAATTGCTTTACGAAAAATGTATGAATAAACTATTATTTATTTTTAATATCGAGCAAGAATACAAATATTTTTAACAACATATTTAAAAATAAATTATAATTAAATGCCCAAAAAGCTTTAAATAGCTTAAAAGTAGTTTAAATATTTTAGTCATTTAAATTTGTTATAGAAAATGATAGTTTAAATAACGATGGAATAACTCAAGTTTCTATGATAAATATATATGTTTCGAATTAACATAATGACACGAAATATTATTTTTTGAGGAGGAAATATTTATTTTGCGGTAAGTATATTCATCCAATTTCATACAAATTTGACCTTCGAACGTTCATAAAAATGTTTTATGACATGTCATTACATTTAATTTTTTTTTTATTCCAGTCAGAAATGTATAAGAAATTGTGTATTTATTTTTAAAGTTACTAACATTTCAAATCATATATAAATCATAGTTTGAAAGTAAAATAAAAAAATATTTGGTATTTTTTCTGTGAGAACAGCTTTCGTGGAGTATTGCAGTATATTTTTTAATTTTTTGACTTACAAACGAAAACATTTTAGACATAAATTGAAAAAAATAATGATGATAAGTTAAAAATATCAAATGTCTACGAATCATTATTTATCTATAATTATTAAGACCAATATATTAATCGCATCAGTTAGAATTGAGTTAAATGTTGTTTCGACAACTATTTTTTGTAAAATTACCAATCATAAAATATTTTAATATAATTAAAATATTAACAACTATAAATATAATTTATCGATCAAAATATCGTTTATTATAATGTAGTGTCACAGTACCAATATTTTATAAACGTTATGGTAGGTACATAATGTTTACACTTGGAGGTCACATTAGTCACTATTTATATAATCACTTTGATCCTGAAGACCCATGCTGTATTTGAAAATAATAGATAGTAATTCGTTTATAATGACTAATAATATTAAACAATGATTTATATTTTGTTATTATTAAATTACAAAGATATAATTTAACTCCATAGGGAAGTCAACATAAACGTAATATTTACTTAGAAAGAAGCAATAAATAAAGTATAGGAATATGTACCTACAATCTATTTGTATTTTATGTCCGGCTAATTTATCATTGGGCTTGCGTGCTCGAAAAATAGACAGACATGTTCTTCATAAGATTAACATCAGGTTCTATTAAAAGTAATTTAAAACTGATATTATTTTATTGCAAATCAAATTAATCGGTAAATATAGTAATCGATTGATTTTTCATAGCACATCTAACAGGTGTAATTTATTGGTTTTGCCAAAACTGTGCGTGATTTCCATTACAGAAGAAGCATGATAAATTGTATTTCTCGAAGAATTGCATCAGACTTACGGAATCAAGAAGACGATAAAGAATACTAAGAAATGTAATTAAATCAATTGCAATGACTGTAGAACGTCAAAAATTATGTAGAAAATAGTATAATGTTTGTGTTATTTGGCTTATGTTATCGGTACCAACATTTTCCTTCCACGCATCGTTGCGCTTGTCACATGTATCGATTTTCAAGATAGCCTGTTACAACCGGTCACGACTTGACAATACGTATGACAGCGAATTGATATTCAGAGTATTATCAGTGGTTGTTCGAGTACACGTCATCTCATTTTAAGCATCTGGCAAAATATATTTTGCGCCATTAGTTTCATGTTTAATACCTAGATGACCTTTATTGATGAATCCATATTAACTATTTATTTTTTTATTATAAACAAGTTAAAACGTGATTTTAAATTAAAAATCAGAATACCTGTTTAACAGTGCTTAAGTTAGGTAAAAATGCATACAGAAGATACATCATCAACATAATATTTTCTGAAACTTTGCGTATAAACGCATATAAAGTTGCGTATTTGACGCGTTTTTTATTATTACAGTAGAGCCCCTAAATTGCCTATATGATGCGCCGGTTAATACAATAATCTGTATTTCGGCAAACAAAAATATATATTATATTGGTTCCAGGTTTCCAGCACATCCAAAAAAGAGCATTAAAACAATTCTAAAATTTACATTTGATAAAAAAGGTGGTTTAAACAAAAATATTTAAATTTATTTCGTTTAACAATAGATCCCGTTTACAATGATATAAAGAGTTAGTTATACGATTAAAATATTTATTCCATATTAAATTGCAGTTAACAAGAAATTAAAATAACAAGAACGGTCGAGGTCGAGAGAATATAAGAGGATTACAGTGGTTTTACGTAAAAAGTAGATTTTCAGGCTTCCACATTAAAATATGGTTATCTCCTTTATTTTTATGTTTCACTACTCTATTGTTTAGGTTTTTTTTCACATATGGCCCTTTACAAACATCAGACACATAAGCCTTTGTTAATATGTGCATAGCTATGATTATGGTATTGTTTGTGAAACATTTGACAATAACTGTTTGTTTATTCTACAAAAATAACCACTATGTATGAAAAATATATAATACCAACTCAAAGTTAAAATTGGAAGTCACTAAAGTAGGTAATATTCAAATAATTATTAAAACGTAGATTTTTTTCTTTCTTAAAAAAAAGTTTAATCCATAAAAAATAGACTAAAAGCTAAATTTCAAACAGTAATTTGAATATCATAATTTTATTTTATTGGTTTTTTATTAATAATTCTCTATAACTAACAATTTAATTATATTTTTCAAATTGTATACAATATGCATAATGCATATTGCATAATAGTGTGTATGGATAAATTAATAAGGAAGCAATAATTACAAATTAATCAAATGTTGTTTCAAATTTAAAATCGTTTAATTAATAATAACACGCTGATCAATTAATACTTTAACATATTAAACGATAATGACGATAGTACGATAATACGATTCATTTATAATAATACCAGTATAACATAATTATAGCAATAATAAATACTTTTTTTTATAATTTAATAATTTATCTTAATTATTACGTATTCATTTTAGAAATCCTTGCGATAAGTACTGTAGTATTTTAAATATCACATTTAAAGTATTTTGGGTTTTTTGTTTGTAAGAAATTCATATAGGAAAACCGAATACTATGTCAATCAATATCCTTGTTTAAAAACTGTTTGCACTAGACATGACGAGTTTGTATTCAACTAATATTAGCACTAAAACAATATTCAATGAAGAATTGATATTTGTATTGAATATATTAGTTTTAATAATCAACAGTTAATATACATTTTTTCTGAAATTTTATTCTTGTGTATAATTTTCATTTTATTCTAATCATTGTAATAATGTAATATGTTATTATTATCTTATAATATATTTCTATCTAAGTTTTGTATTTTTTTTTCCATAGTATTATAATTATAAATTACCATAGTAACCAAAAATTAAAGTTATGGGTATTGAATTATAAAAAGCATTTTAGACAATGTATGGGGTTGACAAAATGTAGAGGGGCTGGTGATCAAAGTGAACAGGGATGATGCTCTTTAGGATCGTCACTTATTGTTAAACCATTTGTTAGACAATTGTTGTTTCCAAGAAACTAGTTCTCATATCTACGTTTTATCGAATAAATTATTTTAAAAAAGACGACAAATCTACAAGCAAATAATTATATTTTATACAATTCAATAAATAAACAGCAATCACTATTTGACATATTATAAAAAAACAATTATAACAATACTGCATATATATTACTTGAAATTAAATTTTTAAATTCTACACACTATACATTGCATTGGTAATGGTTTTAATATTTTAGTAATAATAATATTATGTTTGTTAATGTAGAAATTATTACCAATCTCTAGACAAATAAATATTACAAATACAAAATTATACTGAATTAAAATAGCTGCTGCCATGTTTATTCACTAAATAAGATTTATATTCATTGTCAGTTTTTGATAAAATAAAAACTGAAACATGTGTCGTCAACAATGTTTTCATACTATTTTTATGAAAACATTATCTAAAACAATAATTGATATTTTTATTTAAAATATAAAATATATGTGACTAAACAAAAAAAAGCTCTGTACACTTAATCTTATCACAATTACATGTGCACGTGATTTGTTTTCATATTTTTATAACCCACTAATTATATCATATTTCATATTTATTGCAATCATTGAGTTACCAGTTACCAGAATACCACATCGTGTTCAGTGTAGATTCTACACTGTAGAACATTATGTTATCGTATGTAGTAAGATAATGTGCACGTCAAAATCGTCTGTCAGCTGATTAACCTTCTATGTTTTCCTCAGTGGCGTACACGTCATAGATAACTTATGCGGGGTAAAAGAGGGTTAAAATACAAAAAAAAAATTAGTTATATATTATATGTTTTAGAAGCACATTTTATTGTTTTTATATTTTATGAAGTTGAAAAAAAAAGACTGGGAGTTTAAATTTAACCTCCCCCCCCGTCTTCCACGTCAGCGGCACTAATTCTTCTGAATATTTTTTCAATGAAAACCATGTATTATTAAAATGAAATAAAAATGAGCATAATAAGACAATTAAATCATTGAGAAAAACATTTTGTTTTGAAAATAAGTAATACCCGTGGAACAAAAATATGAATAATAAATAGTTTTGTTAAATCAACAATGTAAATGATAACTGTGAATAATTAAGACGGCATGGAGTGAATTATAGGTAGGTGCTACCTACCTGCTTATTATCAAACATTTAGAAATTAATTAAACATGCAATGAATTAATGAATGCATTGAAATGGGTGTGACTTTGAATTATTCGTATATCTAATGACTGATTGTGTTGAAAGATACTATTAGGATAATGGAATATCAAAAATATATAGGGGTCGTCTATTGTTTTCAGTCGTTTAGTATTGGAATGAATGAATAACAACAACAATTTAACAAGGTCGCGTATCATCACTGGATTTTACATTTCTGTGTGTCACACTACCTAAAAACTATACGAATATTACGGTTTCGAGTAATAATAATAGGTACATTGTGGCTTGGCTTGGCGCTTTGGCTGCTACCAGACGTGTTCTACGACTGAGAGTGAGCAACGTCCGCTACTACTAGTTCCCGGATGGGTGACCATCCGGGTTTTGTACTAGTAAAAACCTTGCCACGCATATACCACGTGTTGAAAAAACATACGGTACCCTCCCCCACAGTTCCACAGGCTAATGACCTTAGTTTTCGAGGCCTTAATCCTAAAAAAAAAAAAAAATAGTTGCATTGTAAATTTGTAACAGTGTACCGAGTATTTGTAAATGTTCTATACGAGCATAACAGAAGCAAACAATGGTTATCTATATATTTTGTTATTGATCATAATGTTATGGTAAAAAAAAAAACCTCAACAGACGCCCGGGGTCGACAAATAATTCCTTCAAGTTCTGTTCTATTATCGAAGGTGGTTATGTGAATATTTTGCGTTTTTGTAAACAAAATAAAGTTTTTACTTTATTGTAGAACATAACTCTTATATAATTGTGATTTATGATCAAAATAGTATTATTTATATTTCATGCAACGTCATAAACTCGTCGTACCTATTATATTATTAAGTGTAGATGATCGCCTGGTTAAGCAAGTGATCATATTAAGGTTACTGTTTGATTCGAATATTGAGCGGATAATGATTTTGAACCAAACCAAAAAACATTAACACTATTTTATGATTAGTTTTTATTTTTACTTATGAAAATTCTTGTCATCATTCTAATAATTATAATACCACGCCCCCGAAGTGGAATTTTTTCTATTTCTGTAAGGTTTATATATAGTATTTCAAAAAATATGACAAAATAATAACACAAACAAAATAATATGCTAATGTATGGTGCTTTTCGAGCAGTTGCGTGTTTTCTAGGTGTATGATTTGAAATAATAATAAAAAAAAATGGAAAATGCCATTAACTAATATGTTCGTTTAACAACGATAACACACATTTACTAGGAATACATAAAGATTTTAATTGAATAAATTATTATATTTTGTTCATAGAAAATTGTTGTGATAATTTATTATAAGTAACTGTTTTTAATTAAAAATAATACATTTCAAACGTCCATTTTTATGTGTGGGTGATTTCATAAGATATTATTTGATAATAGTTAATAGTTTTTATAACAATTGGTAGTATTTGAGCGCTTAAAAAGTTTTAAAAATTAAATAATACCTAAATTGTGCAATGCGTTCGATAAAAAAAAACAATATTCCAATAACATAAACTATTATTTGTTCAGCGCGAAATAAAATAATTTAATACATTAAAAGTACACCGGCTAAACTGTATACACACAGTTCGAAGAAAATGGAGGCAATGCATTATAAGATTAATATTTTTCTCCGCACTAATTTAACTCCACCGAGGATCGTTTTTCGAATGCAATGATTTATTATCGAATTAAAATAATGTATAGCGATAATCTGTGCACCGCAACTGTCACTGGGGCCATGGTGGCAATACATAAAACATATTATTTAATATTTAGTCAAATGCTTATTATTAATCAAATCGTTTTCACAAATTATTAAATAATAGTACATCAATATCTCGATAATCTATCCGACTACTGTAATTCACAAGTTTCCATAGCTCCGTGACCCTAATGTTATATAAATCTTATATACTATACTACACGTCTTATCGTCTCAGATTATCGAAACGACTCGTTCGAGTTAAAAACAAAATCAACAATTATTTACATTAGAAAAGAAACGGGGAGCTCATTTTAAAAAATAAGTCTATTTCTATCATTCGTTTAGTCGATCACACGCCATAAAAATATCAAAGTCTTTTAAAACGTTAAGTATAAAAACTATGTGGAAACGAGAGCGGGAATTTCGTATAGTTGAATATTATGAAAAGCATAAACGGGGGGCGAGCAAGCTTGGTGAATCACCCTGTATAATATATGAACCACGGGCCGAAACCATCACACCGAAATTCCACGTACCTACCTAGCAGAGGTGCTTTATCTTTACCGAATAATATACACTTTACCACTGTACAGGATCATACTTAGACCCGGAATATATTATACATCGCAGATAATAGCACAACTTACTGTTGTGTATAAATGTCGGACGACGACTTCCGCGGTCTGCGGTTACCTGTTATAATAATATTATAATAATGGTATGTACAATAATAATAATAATAATAATGACAAAATAGTGGTGCGTCGTAATTAGTTGCTTCGGTAGCTGCATAACGACCCGCAGTCCGCACTGTCCAAACGTTTTTTTTAGAGGAGCGTTGTTGTTTTTTATTTTATGGTTATTTCCTCGAAATCTATACTGTATTTTATCATTTTAATGGCAGTCAATAACGGCTAAAATGTTATTTTTGGGAGGATGCAGTCGATGGCGGGAATAGTTTGAATTCACTAGGGTATTTTACGGCAGCGGAGAGAAGTCAAATATTTGCTTTTTTTGTATGGTTTATTATGTATCCAAACTCTGCTGGGGACGATAAACGTATAATTATTTTACCATAATATGTAAATACCATACTTACTCTAGAGAAATAATCGGTATATAATATATATTTAAAATATTAATTTACTTTTTATTCAGATTTTTCTACCTTTACAAAAAAACGAAATTGAATTATTCTTAGTATACATATCGAGGATCTTAAGATATATGAAACATACATTTAATAATATTTAAAATACCAAGATTTTGTTTGATTTGTGCTAAAATGTTTTTATGTAGACTATTATTATAGACACTAGGGTTTAGAATAAGGATTTTTGGCTATTATTAATATATGAAAAATCTAATATTCTAAACAGAGCGGAAATTCTAAGTAAACAATCATTATTACTTTCCATAGTTATAAAGATCCGAATTATTCCAATATAATACATACATTAATGTAAGCTTTATCGTATATTATGACAAATTAATGTAGTGTGTATAATTCGAAATGTTCTAACAAAGACTGGTTAAAATATGTTTTGATTATTTAATATGATTTATAAAAATATCCCGGATACTATTTTTTTTCTTTAAAGGGTGTTCGAATACTTGTTCTAGCTACGTAATTTTAGAAAGTATTTGATCCAAATGGGTATATGCGGAATACCACAAGCTATTATAACATTATGTTCAAATACTTGAGCTTCAACTATAAATTATTTATCAAGGTGGCCCTATATTATAGGTAATTTATGTGTTGGAATATGTTAAATTGTTGTTATAAGCCATGAAATTGTTCGCGTGTGCGTGTGTACGGTGAGGGGGGGGGAGTAGTTTGTAAACGAGGCGACGACCGGTAAAACGATCTCTGCCCAAAATGGGGGGCTAGAAACTTGTAAAGAGGGTTATTAGACAACCGACGAGAATATCATACGGCTATATATATAATCATAATATATTAGTTTTATATTTTACACCAATAATAATAGTACACAGGCAGCTATATAACATGGTAAGCCGATAACGGGCACGTCCTAGCGCACACAGTCGACGCGGTCCTAATCGTGTCCGACCGACGACGCGTGTCGTGAGCGTATTGTATGAATAATAATATTATGTTAAAAGGTCGGCGGCGGCGGTCGCGTATTATAATAACCGACGCGTCCGATGACGCCGAAATCGCCCTGCCAAGTTTGGCGCTCGCTCGTCCGTCGGGGTGACTCGATCGCGCTGGGTGCCATTATTATTATTATTATTATTATCGTCGTCATCGCCGTGGAGGTATGATATTATAATATTATTATTATTATTATTATTATCGTGCGGCGTGTGTATAATATTATTATTATTATTATCGTCATAGAATCGCGCGCGTGTTTCGGACGCGAAATTACGGCGTGCACACACGAACCGACGACGTCGCCTCCACCACCGGGTCATCACAATATCACCATAATAATAATATTATACCGGTATCCACCGGCTCGGCCTTTATAATAATAATAATATAGGTAATTATAATATTATTATTATTATTATGACGTGCACAGCGGGAAATTATGTTCAGAGTATAATATTATAATATTATATACATAATAGCGCCGCGCCGCGGGTGTGTCTGATGGTCAGCTCGCGAAATGGTTATATGTGCGCATAATAGTAATAATAATAATAAGTAATTACAAGCCTAACCTGTGTTATGATCGTATAATAACATTATAAATATACAACAATATTATACATATATATGTATCGCGTATACGATATGAATACGTACAAGTGTTGTACCTAGCCGTATAATATTGCATGCAGCTACTGTGTGTATGTGTTGGCGGGGAGGGGGGAGGGGCGGTTCAGGTAAAACTGCAAATGACGCGGATTCGGTACACGGGTGTGATGACGATGCTCGTACGACTTCCACGGTATGACTGGCCACGAAACATCAAAAGAGGATTCGTTTAGATGTAAAAAAATCAGTCGGTGGCTGCGGACAACCACGCGTACCACACACTGTACAATAATAATAATATTAATAGTAATAATATGTTGTATACATAATATTATACAGTACGGTTTATTGCTATGATGGTATTTCGCCCCAACCGTTTTGGTATGTGGCGACCCACTTTACCGCGTGGACCGTCGTTCTTGTGCCAAGCGACCCATTTAACAGTTCTTATTGTTCTATATTTTTATAATAATTATAGTTTAGTTATAGTTTAAATTAATATTTTTATCTCATTGTTATGATACGCTCGACCCACTCCATTGGTCGTGAGATACTGAATAATATTGTACTTTAGCCACTTAAAATAATATGTCATATCGTGCACAGTGCGGGGTCCCCGGTGAAGCAGCGAAGGAGGAGAATCAGAATTAAATTATTTCGAAATTAACACGACCATATTATTATTATAAGCACATTTTTAAAAATGCACAAATAAATTATAGTAGGATGAGTGATCACGAAAAAGACAAGAAGACAGTACAATTACTATTAGGTAATAATTGAATTGCGATGCATTGGAAATAATTATATTATCACTTGTTTATGCCGCGATGATCAAACGGTATTTCGTGTTGTACAACTAATTTGAACTTCGTGAAAGGAACAATATGATATTGTTGTTGTAAAGTTTGAATTTAAATTAAATTTCAATTAATTTTCATCCGATTGTAATGATTAATAACCAAATAAGCACCATTTTCGTTTAAAGAAATAGGAACACGAACGAAAATATCGATCACAATGCGACATTTCAATTTTACACGTCAAGTTTGATTTTCTATTGTCGGTGAAATGAACGTTGAAAACAAATTTAATTAACACTAATTTATATTAATCTGCTCATGTCATAATTACGCTTCCCCGAATATCACACACACACTCACCAAATAATATTTAATATTACTCAAAGTATGTAAGATCTTGAAATATAATTCTTCTATTTTTTTTTTTTTTGGATTTCTACCATAATATTTTTTTATGTGTAAGGTTCGTTTTAAAATTGGAGGCTATAGTAATTCAGTGCAAACGTCAACTTCAGTTACAAAAATGCCTTACTTACAGTGTTGACAGTATTTGAAAAATTAAATTACCGTATAGTGTCTTCAAAATAATCGTGGTGTAACTTACAATAGTTCTGTGTTGTGAAGAAAACATAAATAGTAACCTAACCTATAGTAAACTCCACAATCGAGCGCTTGGTCTGCTTAGCTCCAATAGCTAAAACCGTGGTTGAGTTTATTGACTATGTTATAATCTGTGTATCACGGACTTAAGACGACTTCATGCTACACCATGAACCGTGAATCGTGATTTCCCGGAAAACAATTTATGCACTGTGATTGGCTAAGTCTAGTGGTTAGAAAGCGGTATACTGCAATGTTACTACAGTATATTTCTTACCAGAGAGTAAAATCCAATCTTACTCGTGGTATGTGTTATACCAGTTTCCAGTTACCATTTAATTACATCAAAACAAACACTTGAATGGTTTCATCTTCATCTCGTTAAAAACTATTTTGTACACCATTTATTCCATGCCACCAGAAATGCATTTAGTTCTTTTTTTTTAACACTTAAGGACCAATTATAGAATTGTCGGTTTACAACTGAGTTTACTTGAAAATCATCAAAATATTTTTATATCTCGTGTTGAGGCTAGTGAGGCCACCGACGATTGTTTCAGTTTCATGCGTCCAGATGAATTCCTTTTGGCTGACATTCGCGTTCCGATATACTGCCGGTCTTAATAATTCTTATAATAATATGGTTCACGTGGTCGGCGCTCGTACAATATTTTCCGATGGGAGTCTGTAATTTATTTTGTTCACTTCAACAAGGGTACGGAGCAAGATCGCAACCGGCATTTATAATTTCGTCCGAAAATCGTTTAATCCCGATACCGACGACGACCGCACACTACCGTTTGCACCTCGCTACTCTGGTTTATCGTACTCACGTAGTCACGATACGTCCAAGATCGATGAAATATCGATAAAGTATAATACGTACCTATTTGTATTCATAAATGCGCGTGTAAACATTGTTTTCCCCCCTTTGATGGGTTTCAGTTATTTTTTGTTTTTTTGTTATTCATTTCATAATCCAAGTGTATTATATTGTGTATCCTGTCCAAACAAAAGAAAATCAATATCCCACAGTATATATTATTATATAACCCTGATGTATGTCATGTCTGCGATTCCGCAGTACCTATATTTGTTTTGTCTTTAACGCTTATGTCAAATCGTCGTTTGTGTTGATTTTTTGTCCGCATGTGTACGAGTTTCTGATTAAATATCAATACCAAACGGTAACACTAAACGCACGTCGCTTATTCATTCATACCACAAATCTTCGTTTGGTGACAGAACTGCACCTTATCCGAGTACACAAACGAAATGAACGAGTTTTGTATTGCACACTGTGTTAGAAAAGCTATTGTTATTTGGCTTAAAAATTAACGTGTAACCGTTATACTTGCATCTTGAATAGGTATAAAATTATATTTATCAACCAACTTTATTTTTGACTATTACCTATAAATATATTAAAAAGAGGTAGGTTTTTTTTTAATATTCATTAATTTGTATTGTTAAATTTATAGATAAAATTAATTATGTGGAATAATTTTCATATTTCACTAAACTTGTTTTTTTTTTATAATATTTTGAACTCAAACTATAATAGATAGTTTATTCTACGACCATTTATCGTTTGTAAAATCCTAAACAACAACAACAACAACAACAACAACAACAACAACAACAACAACCATTCGGAGTTTGGTCGAATTATTTTGTTTGTCTCACAATATGAAGAGATCAATCGGTATAAAAGCCGGAAATTCTTGTCTTTTCCGTTATTCGTACTATTTCAGTGACAATGTAAGTAATCATTTAACGAGAAATCTACTTGTCTACAATAAATATCCGATACTCGTATAAACGTATTTCTATCTAATGAGAATTTTAAACAATGTTAAAAAGATGTAGGTACCTACTGTCGCCATTCACTTTTTTGTGCTTAAAGTGATTGCGAGTCATTTTTTTTTTCAATTAAGCACATATTATACAGAATATACTTTCACAATTTTTTTATAAATTATACATTGTATTCCTTATAACATTTTCATTCTATAGAATAAATAATATGTACAAACATATAACATATGTTTTTCATCACATGAATCTGTAAATAACTTGTTTGAATTGCATAAATCAAAAAAAAGGTGTCTAAGTAGTATTGCTTTTTGTACAATTCAAATTATACGATAGTTTCACGCCATGCGGCTGAAGAGATAAAAGTAAACTTTGGTTTTTTAAATCGAATTAATTTTGCGATGAACTGTCAGGCTAGATTAGATTAAATATTCAGCCTGTCACGAACAAATTAGATACTTATAAGAACATAGGCCATGTCATGAGTTAGTTAGGTACTATATTAATATAGTTGAATAAACAAAAAAATTCGGAAAAAACACGAGATGATTTGTCTCAATGTCATCAGCTGACTGAACGCGTTTGTATCGATTGTCAACAAGACGGGATTGGCCATACAAATGGACAAACCATTTGTATTATCGAGAAAAGGACACGTCAACACTACAACCGAAACGGCCGGTAGGTAGGTAGGTAGGTAATAATTAATGACGACAGCCGTTCTTGTAAGCACATCGGTGTACTCAATCTTAACAAAATTATAAGTACCTTTTTCTCTCTATATAAGGGAGACGGGGAGCCATTTTTACGGTACAAACAAGTAGAGGGGATAGAGACGGATTTAACGATCGGCCCAGTGTTGTAGAACGACACATTCCGTAAACCTAAGCCGACCTATAAACAATGCACCGGTATAGTACATATATTGACAAATGGATATTCGTCCACCTAAGACCTTTTAGCGGGACGCGTGTCGGCATCGTATCATATATACGTATATTCGCGTGTGGTATCCGCCCAAATACATTTTTACTATCGTTCGCTGCGGATTTCGCACCGCGTCAGAAAGACGTCGTAGGTATACGGACAACGGGTTTTGTTTCTTTTTTCACCCTTTTAACATGTTTCACTCACACTCATCGAGTCTTATCGTGTAAGTAGTAAATAGGCACTGTATATCACAACTATATTATAAGCATACTACCTTTAAGTATTTAAACATTAGTTGACTTTAATATGATGTTGGCGATTCGACGTTTCTCCGTGGATGGCGTCTGCTGAAGGGGAGAAAGAATAGGTTCTAGAAGGCTCCAGAGAAGGTGTTGAGTGAACTCGTTATTGAGTAAGTCACAGTAAGAAATTATTTATCCAGCTCAAAAACATTAGTGCCTATGTTAAAATCGAAAATGACAAATTTAATGTCTATAAATAGCTGATAAAGAGTCATAAGTTGAAAATTATACAATTTATAGAACATCCTAATTTCGACATTTTTTTAGTAAACATTTGTGAAATTTGTATAACTAAATAAGAAAATTGATTTTGCCAAAAACTAGTTTTGCGTAGGTGCAAATTCCCTATTTCTTGTTTTTTCCAGGTATTTTGAAAAGAACGGAGAATTTATGATTTTACTTTCTAAAGGGAACAAAAAAATTCACTTTATTTCCAGAAACGATTTTGAAATTAAAAAACAAAGCATTTTTTCTAATAAAAAACGTGTAAGTACACATACAAAAAAAACCACACACACATACCGTTGTAAGATCAATACATTCATCGCATAGCTAAAATGTATATATTATCATATTATAAACATTGAGCTTATTATTCATGCACCAAATAAAAATGTACCTAGATAATTGTTGGTGCTGAAGAGCTCTCATACATCATAGTAATATTATTTACAAGTAGGTATTCAAAAGCATTTCAAATATACTTCAATCGTATTTAAATATATCTATTTAAAATACACTTCAAAAGTACTTTTCACAAGTATGTGCGAGCACCTGTACACGGACACAAGACCTTCACAAGCGGTGTATATTATTGTCTGGAAGTACGACTAGCTAACAGCATTGCAGAAGACAGACGATTGCGCACGTGACGTATCTTCTCGGCTGTGATTTGATGGTAAAACATTGGCGGCATAATAATAATATTATAGGTTGGCACACTTCAAACGTTATATTTAATGGGGGTAACATAATATAATATGTATTTTTTTTAAACGATATCATACATTTTTTATTTTATACTCAACAGTAGAATATTTTTCTGAGGATTTCCATGCACGAGAATTGAATATCGAACTGATTGTTATTTAGTTTAAAAAAAAACGGAAAAATGATAACACCGTAAAAAAATATTTTTAAAAAACTCATACATTTTTAGAGACAATGGCTTGTACAGTGATACGAATATCACCGTGTACAATATAATTTTAACTGTGTGAAGTTTGTCCGGTAGTCTCGCATACTTATAAGTACATTACACCCAGAAATCTCTATGACCAATTCCGCCATGGTTTCCGTGTTAAATGATAATATCCAGATTTAAATAGTGCACTTAGGTGTACTAACTGCAGTGTCCTAATTTTGAATAAAATATAAAAACATATGATATCCCTTAATTATTCCTATATAAAGATTAAGAAGAGCCTAAAATAATTAAAATAAAAAAAAACATTTAAAAGTCAAAAACGGTACCGTAACATTTATAATTTACTTTATAATATATTTTGCTTTTATTACTCTAGCCATCAAGTGGCGCAGAACCAAAGACGTTTATTTGTATTTTTTTTATGTTGTTAAGGCTATACAATTTCATAGATCAATTTTTATGGTCTGACATATAGTTTAAAATGGCATTGTGTTTTCTCATTGTACTATAAATTATAATGCACAAACATAACGTTATTTGTTTTTATATGTGGCACGTAAGACCTTTTTAAATGTTTTCATATTTATTTACTTTGTATAATCAGTTGTTAAAAAAAATTATTTCTATGTACCTATACAACCTACCTAACTTCATGTATTATATTTTTTTTTGATCTTTCTGGGTACTTATGTTTTAAAATATATTAGAATAAACAATAATAAATAAAGTGACAACTTGTAAAGAAATAGTATAAACTTTTAATGTTAAAATTGTTAATAATTAGTTTAATTTATTTTAAAATAAATTATTTGTAATTTTAGCTTATGCAACTCAGTATTTATTGCAAATACCTAAAAATTATAATATTTAATTCCTCTATAAATAATTTAATTTCAATAAACATTTATCTGCATTATTTAGTAAAGCTTTTATATTGGATATTTTATCATACATAATATATAAAACTGAATGTTAAATTTCCAAATGATAACCTGCCGATAATTTTTTGTTGTTTTCTAGTTGACTACCTATTGCAAGCTTACTCTACAACTCATGTCAGATGACAGTTTTAGTACCCTTGACAAATATTTTTTTTATCATTACCTATCACGAAAATACACAGTTTTTGCTCTCCAGACTTTAAAGGCTAAAATATAAATTACGTGCACGCGTAAAACATTTAAAATTATTGACACTTTTAAGATTTTATTGCATCTTTATAATTTGTATCAGATCTGTACCTAAAAGAAAATGTCATAGTTTTATATACTCATTAGTCAAAAATAAAATTATCAAACAAAATGTCATTTATAAATGTGACATTATCTTGTTATACGAGAATTAACCACGTTTGTTATAAATTATATTATAATATTGTGAAATTGAAATTAAAATTCACAAATAAGAATCTTTTATAGTATACAAATTAGATATCTTACGATCAGAAGTGAAAATAACGTTAAAATTTTTCATGACTAGGTACAATTATTTAAGTAATATAACATTTTAGTTTATATTTTTTAGTAGAGACACCTTAGACATATAACGAAATAAACAATAATATTATTTAATACTATGAAATAAATATTATAATGGCAAATTTCCGCTATATAGAAATTGATTACCTATATAAAAATAAAAAGTTAAAAAAAAGTTTAGAAGAAAAATACCTACCTATTACATATTATATAAAACTGTGTTACTCACTGTAGGTATATTTTAAATTGAATAAAATAGGACCTTTTTAAACTTGATACCAGCTAGCGAGGACAGTTGAAAAATAAATAGTATTATACAAAACTTATTTTAAGAGTTATAGAATTTGATTTAAACAAAGAAATTCAAGCATAAGATACATTGTGCAACTATTATAATACTTACAACTATTACAACCTTTCAAAAATTAATTTTTGATACGTTTTACCAAAATGATAGTTTGTAATTCAAGCCATTTGTGCTCGTAGAACAGTCATACAAACTAATCATATTTTTTTTTATATTATGAAAGAAAAAAAATATTATCTATCATTTATTATGCCTTAGAATAATTTATGTTTAAATAACAAAAAATATAACATATTAAATTCTAAAAAAATAACACTTATAAGTAGAATAAGCGATTGCTTCTGACAAACGAAATAAGCATTGCCTCCTTTTAAAATAAAAAAACGTATTTTACTTTGTCTACTCTACAAGTCACTTCCAATGAAATAAGGAAACACATTTTGACAGTTCCATTTTTTTTGGCTACTATTGTACGTGGTTATTGAGTTATGACTCAATTATATTTAAATTGTTATTTTCGTGTACAGTTCAATTTCCAATCCTTTCATCTCACTAACGAAAGTATTTTTAATGGTTAATATGATACAAGTAACAACTAACTTTATGTTATATAAATGTTCATAAAAAAAATTAAATAAATATATATCATACGGATAATAGTCGCATTATTTTTTTTTTTTGAGATAACAGTAAAAGCTTCCGTTGTCAGCTTCAACGTTGATAATGTCAGTATTATCTGTTTCCTTTTACAAATTGAACCGTGAAATATGGTTCAGACGTTATCCAATCTCGCGATTGTTGAGGTATTTTTTAAAATTTAATTAATTGAAAAGAAATATTTTTGGTTTTAATACGATTTGAAATATATTAAGTTGTCAGAGAATCAGGTCGTCTAAAAATTTAATTATAAGTATATAATTCATAATACTGCACATTGTGCGTACTATCACTATTTTCATTCACCACGCTGACCAGAGACATTTAAAAGTCACGTACCTATAAATTAATGTATTACAATACGTACCTACACGCAATAGTTTGAATGACCTCCTAAGAACTCAATCCATTAGTACCAATAATTAATATGAGTTATAAATCAAACTTATTGGTTGTCGTAACAATATAAATATTATTTAATATTTCCACTGCGATAAAAGTCTTACGAATATCGTATGTGAAGGAAGTGTACACGACGTATGATGATGTTTCATTAAGATATAAACTAAATAACAACATTTTTGCAACTTAACAACAAAGTTACAGAGAAAATGTGCCATGACCCATGTATTAATCTTCCCATAATGATGTTGTTAAACAAAAAGTTGTTTACTGGTTTCCATTTCTAATATTATTTTGTCTGCAGATCCTAAACTTGTAGCTATGTGATTTGGGTGATTCATAAAACGGGGGTAAGAAGAGAAAGTTTGATAAAAGATTATCAAACTTTACAATTATTGAAGCTGTAGAACGAAAAATTAATTACTCTAAGTGATACGAAAGTATTCGTTTAATTTACAAAACAACTTATTGAAATCTTAAATATTACCTAACATTCCTTTAAAGTTCGATGTTCATAAATAATGCAATTCAATGTTTGTATAGTATCGTGTTGTTCAATTTAGTTCTTCAAATACAAACAAAAAATAAGATTTTATGACAATATTGTATACATTTTACACATCTTACCAACTATAGTAAAAACTAAAAACTACAATGATTGTAAATTTAAATTTTTGTTGTTATTTTGTTTTAACTGTTAATGTCTCAGGCTTTTATAATACTAAACACGTTTTGATATCAGATAAAAGTTTAGTTTGAAAAATCTTAAGAATTATACTGTAACATCGATTCTGTTTTTTTTTCTTGAAAAAAAAAACTTTTTTTATGCTTTTATTTATCACGGACACTGGCAAATATAAAAAAATCTACAAAGTTTATGGATAGTAGAGCTGAAAGTAATTTTATATGCATTACAATATTATAAAAAAAGTCTCACCCTCGGCATAAATTATATTTTTCATTGTACATGGGAATGTCCGATTGTTCTACTTATTTTGTCTTAAAAAAATTCGATAGAAACTTACGTATATTAAATAAACAAGTCAAAATATATATTTTTTAAATAACCGCTCTTTATTCTGAAAAACTATAGTTTTTTTAATATATTTAATTCGAATAAAATAAAAACAATAATATTCAGTGCGTATACTATACTATACATTATAGCTATACATAAAACAATGATTCCACAATACAGTTCATTGTACAAATGTTTGTTTTGAGTAAACATTGCTCGCATTGTTATATTAACTATTAGTTTATATCCTTTTAGGATTAAATTGTTGAAACTGAATTTCGGCTATCTTGAAAAGGCGTGTCTTTTGTAAAGTATAAGGGATCGGGTTAGTTCGACTTATCCAGAATTATTGCGGAAAAGTTTAATCATTTTCTTTTATGACTTTCCTATATCATACATTTCTGTAATAGACATAATATCAGCACCGAAATAATGCTATCTCGCCGAGGAATACAATTTTGTCTAGAACTTTTTTAATTTGTGTAGTACTTTCAAAACGTTTGATATTGAATTCATATTTATATATGATTGTACGAAGTGGCTGAAGTCAATAGATTTGTATTTGCTCATTTTATTTGTTAGTGTTGATATAGCAACTATTTTTTATTAGAATTGATATTTAGAACATAAAAAAAATATTTATGTTCTCTATCTACAGAACCTTATTATTTCGGCCTTTTAAAATCTATTGTATCATAATGATTCAGAACAATATAATTTATTGTTTTTATAATTTGTTTTGTTTCAAATTGTTGAATAAAAAATTAATATTTTAATGTCGCAATAATATTGTAAATGTTGGTTATTTATTGGACAGCCATCACGTCATTTCCGTTTATCAGTATTGAAATATAATACATTTTGTTAAACAACTGTGTCGCACAATAATATTTCAATAATATATACTTCAGTATGAATGGATTACATAATATTTTTTTCTACACAAAGGCACACACATCAATGCCGCCGCTATTCATTTACCGGCTGAGTTTTTGTGCACAACAACTATTATTATAGTATAGGTACCCACCGAAAACAACGTTTTGTATATACTTGCAATAAATGCGATGACCGTAACGATGCTCGAGATATTATACATATAATATTATAAGGGTACAATAAAATATTGACGTCGTTTCTGTGCTCTGTGTGAACTCGATTTGTGGGGTACGGGTCGCATATTATATTATAATGTTGTAAGGATGCGCGCTGTGCTCTGCGGTTGGAGAGGATTTACAGTCGACTTGAATAATATTTCCAGTACCTATAATAATAATAATATTACTACCAGAAAGTTCTACGACCGCGGTATAGCGTCATAATGTAATAGTGGCGTGTAGTTAAAACAACCGTTTTATTAGCGAGAGAGATACTTGACCAAATAAACGGGACGAGTACATTTTTGATTTTCGACCCTCCCGCCACTCCCCGTTTTCCATAACGTCGTTTCATATTAATATATTATTATAAACATTCCAATTTGTACTATAGTAATACCGAATAAAAAAGTTAAATCTATTTGTGTACCTATTACGTTTGATCGAATGTCGCATTGACGTTTACTCACTGCATCAAAAAGTGTTATTAATAAAATATTTTACCATTATCTAGGATTTGATTTTGATATATCAATAGCCCAATTCAAAATTACCTAACCCGATAAACCTAAGGTGGTATATAAAATTGTAAAAATATGTCAATTCACCCTTACCGAGCACAAACCGCTTAGAAACGACTGTTCTAATGAAACCCATAGATCGTCGATACATCTAACCACAGGATTAGACAAAGTTAAAAACGATAAGTTTACATAATATTACGCGTGCACAGACAAGATTTCTGTACGTGATGCTCACAGTGTTTTGGTGACTTTTTCACTGTCCGGGCCAAAAAATAAATAAAAAATAACCAATTATAATAATATGACGTTTTCGTGTACAAACGCGACTCACGGTAATCCAATAGTATGCGACCACGTACGTGGTATTTTTGATAAAATTCAATAGAAATAAATTATTGAAACACGAATATGTATGTGAATTTATTTTAATTCAAAATATAATACCACCTTTAACGCGTGCGTCGTGTTTGATAGTGCTAGTCAACTAGAACATACTCACCACAAACGTACGTTTTCGAGTGACACGCGTGTCTCATTAAGGACATCGATGAGTTATATATTGGACATATACGACAGGTACGAGTCGTTCGCCGAGGTGATTGACGGGCGCACATCGCGTGAGGACCGGTAACGGATTATAATAATGATAATAACAATAATAATATACAAACGGTTATGCAGGTACGTCGTGCAATACGTTCATTTCGTGTATATATATTTAGACACGTGCAATCCAAATATAATAATATGGCATTAAACAGTGTATACGGACGACTTGCCGGTGAGTGGAATTTTGTGATATCGCTCCCGTCGGATAGACGAAGACAGCTCGTACACAATAATATTACGGATAGCACACATTAGCACGTGGCTTTTTGTCACTGCGAGAATGCCGACGGTTTGGTCGACACGAGTCTCCCCCCCCCCTCTCTACTTTTGGGACGTCAGAAATCAGCTCTAAAGTTTAATACGATAACAGTGAAGATCACAGTGACGTATAGCGTATATATTGCTCGGTGTGCAAAAGTAGTCGGGTTTTTTTTTTTTTTTGGAGGAAAGTCCACGTCTCCAATAATATTATATTATTCTAATATTTCGATATATTTCTATATCTTATATCGCACAAATACTGTACTCTTTTACTTATCTATCTATCTGACTAAGAATCCTATCTATCGTTTTGGATATCTGTACGTCGATTGGGGAAAATACAACGAAACGAATTCAATCTTTACAATGGAACATTTTTAACCCTAGAACACTAACTATTCGTCGATTCGACGAGCAAGGTTAATTTAATTCCCATAATTTCTAGTTTATTAATAGTACACATTGTTATGACACACGTATCTCTCAAGAATGTTGTTGACATTATTTTATGATAAAATATGATTACCTACTTTTATCAGTTGAAAAGCAACCTTCGATTGCGTAAGACACACATCGTCGAATCGACTACTAGTTAGTAATAAACGTAAATGTTTGTTCGTCGATTCGACTAATAGTTAGTGACACACGCTGTTTTTGGTTCATCGATTTGACGTATAGTTATAAATAAAGGGTAAGTTTTAAGTTTTAAAAATTTAGTACATTATTTATGTGAAGCGTATAACTGTGCGTTTTTTAGTTTAAAAATGGCATGTGAACTGGATGATGACGAAGTAATGCGTTTACTTGAAGAAATTAATTAAAAACCTTTATCACGCTTCCAATTTATGATACGCTTACAAGAGCAGTTGGTTGAGGATTGCATGAGATCAAGGCTTTCGAATAGTAAGCTACCGCATAATTTGAAAAAAAATATTGAAGATTGCTTGGGAATAAAAAACGTAACACAAACACAAGATCGACCGACTGAAGAAGAACTGCCAACTAAAAAAAGAAAAGTTTGTAGCTAAAGCGACTACAAAAAAAGGCGAATGACTAAATCACAATGTTCTACATGTCAAAAACACATATGCGGCGAACACCAAATTATAAAATGTCCACATTGTAATAATGATTAATATTTACTTAATAATATGTATTTTTAATTACAGTTTCAAAACATAAAATTTTATTTTAAGTTTGCAATTTTTTTTTTAAATTTGATGTTACTAAGTATATTGTTATTTTAAAAAGTATATGAATAAAGATTATAATACATATAAACTGGAAAATAAATACTGTAATTTGAACATAATATTTATGTGCATTTATATTATATTCGTCGATTTGATGAATGGTTAGTAATCACGGACTAAAAATAAGGTTAGTGTTCTAGGGTTAAGCCACTAACTAGTTACCTACCAAACTGTTCAAAAAATGCGATAAACGTTTAAACTTTAATTATATAATATAATCACTATTCACTAACCACGTATTCGAGTTTCATTACCTATCTGTAGTGGTTAGATAGTCGAGTGAAATCATTTTTCAAAATTCACAAATTTTTTATAAACATATATTTTTTCACGGAAAAACTTAGTTCTGTAAACTAGAATTTTTCACAGTCAATTAAGAAGAAAGTCTCGTCTTAAATTTGTTAAGATTTATAAATTCTAATTGTTTCGACAAAAATTAATTCCAGTAGAAAATAAATTAAATTACCATAAGAAAAAAAAATAAACTATAAAATATCCTTAAAAATAGAGGCTGAACATCGTCTTCAATTAGAATGATGGGTTCGCCCATTTAAAAATGTAACCCATTCATTATGGTGGCCAACTGAATGACAAAGTACAATTAATACCTTATATACAATAGGGGTATTCTTTTTTTCTTATTTACTTAAAGTTACTCTCAGTATTTGAGATTGAACCACAGATGGGTATGTAGATATGGATTAGATAAAAGTTAATTTACCTTTCATTGTGTAATATTTGTCTTCATATTCTAAAATGATCTGATCTTTCAAGGAAATTATGAGAATACTCTTCAATTTTCCAGTTCAATACTATAGATTGTTCTTCATGGCGAAGGTTAATTATTTTTTATATTTCCATCTTCAATACCTAGTATAATGAAACACACAAATTTAATAAATTACATTTTTGTAATGTATTGAACAATTGGCTAAACTAAGCACTTAGACAGTACCTTTATCTTCTACAGTATTGTTATAATCAATAATGTAAAATACCTACTTGAATAAACGGTAAATATTACATAAACATTATTTATAATAATACATGATTTAATCGTTTTATGGTATTATTTAAAAATGGGTTGTGGGTAGGTACATAAAGTATATTGTTGCTTCCTTCTTAATTAATCTTGGAATTGTCATAGTGTATATTGAATGTTATCCTGTGTCCTGTGTATTTTCAAAGCATGTTATAATGATGATTTTATAATATTTTATTCTACAAAATATCTTTGTCTCTTTATCTCTCTCTTTGTTAACCTATTATAATAAGCCCATTTATCTAAGTTAAGACAATAATACAATTAATAAACATTTCATAGGTATACTAATAATCTAAGTCTAAAAATAAGACAGGATAACCATTTTTACTTCAAAGATAAAGAAATAACAACAAAGTTTTGTGTATCTTCAAATAATAACATTTTTTAAGATTCCTCATAAATTGTTTTTGTACATTGGTTTGAAAAATGTTGAAAATACATAAGCACAATTATTCTTGTACGTGATGTTGGCATAACATTTGTATCAAATTCTTACAAAAACTATCTGATAATATGCACACGGACTTGTTGGATATATTGGACACTTGTTGAAATTGGTTGGAACCCAATGTCTTGGTTGTTTATTTTTGAAATTTGTTATGCCAACTTCATGGCTAGTATTACAATTGTGTTTGAGGTTTCACCTTACGAACAACTTCAACAATGTCTATATAGACTTATTGGATATTTTTAGACATTTATTGGGTTACAAAACAACAGTGATTTATAAAACTTATACACACGTCCAAATGTATTACAGTGTTTAGCCGGTACCTTTATATAATTATAACTAATAAATTCATCTGAAATACAAATAATAAAACTTTTCTTGCTTTTTTTAAAGCGAATTTATTTATAATATCTTCAGTATTTGTGGTTTTTAGAATTTCGTGTTCAATGGATATTATGTAGACTTTAAATATGATTTAATTAGTTTCGGCTTACTAAGACTGCGTTTACTAGATGCTGACGTCATAGATAATATTTGATAGGCTCTAGTAGCTGTAGAAAATATGTTAGGAATTCACTACCCGAGATTTATTTTTCGATTGTTTCAGAAAAAAACCTTTTTTTTTTTTTGTTTGTTGAAAGAGATGATAACATTCACACACATTTGTTTGAGAACTAGTGAACACTATTTAATGATGGACTAAAAGGATTTAAACAAAATAAATGGGTACCTTTATCTGTTAAACATCAGAAAATATACACATCACGAGAGGTTCAGTTATTGCTAACCAATCCTTCTATGGACCAACCGCGCCCGAAGCAATATCGGTTTATCTTTATTGTCAAAATATACGTTAAATGGTATAGTTACAATGGTCGTGTTATTGAACATTTTTAACTAGACTTAAATATCAAGAATATAATATATAAAATTGTAGTTTATGTATATTGCTATATTGTATATTTGTTATTATCGGTAAATAGGTAAAACCTAAAGATAAATAATTCAATTTGTTATGAAGAAAATATAAAAATGTAATAAAAAAATATTCGTCGGAAATTGATGTGTACTTTTTTATTCGGTATTTAGTTTTTTATTTCATATAGTTTGAAATTTGCGGCACTCTATGATTAGCACCTGGGTCACGTGTACCAGGTTGATAGCTCTTCCTTCTCATCTAGATCCATTGGTAGATATTATTGTACAGTATTATAGCAAAAAATAGAATTTTGTAAATAATGCATAAAATGCAATACAATAACATACATTTTGATATCAGCGAATCAGTTTGATGATATAGCTTCATTTCACGTTTGTGAAAATGATGAATAAAAGATGGATTACAATTTTATGATATTTCATTAGCTACACCCTACGGAACTGGCCCATTCAAAGGGTAATCGTTGAAGGAGAATGATTTATTATTGTAAAAAAAAAATAAATACAATTTGTCCATTGCGCCTTTCAATCGTTACAAATGTTCGCCAAATTTGTTACTCTTGGGGGTGTTGCATAGTAAAAACAGTCCCAAGAGGGTCAGCCAATTGATGTTGGGTTGAGTTTGCGAACGCCACGCCATTGTTCGAAAATACGTACACTGTCGACATATATCCGAAAACCTTTGGTAGTTTCAATAAACTACCAATCGAGTTCTAAGGAACCCTTTTGCGTTAAATTTGAGAGAAATACTCTCTTTCGAGAGGTCTCATATATATATATATATATATATATATATACGCGTGTTATATTATGGCATACACAATACAACAATAGTGTGTATAATGTATAATGTATAATATAATGGAAATGTTTGATCATAAAATGTTGAACAACGAGTATTATGTAGGTAACCTATTATACTTTCAAGCCTATAGCCTCACGACGTACAAACATGAAAATAGTACAGAGCAATAACGCGTATTGGTATAACATTTTTTTAGTTTCGTGTTATTTTTATGATTTGATTAATACACTTTTTTTTTCACAACGATTTCATATTAATTTAACGTATATCGATCATATTTGATGAGCTTACTTCGTCCGCGGGAATAACGAAATATTAATAAATATTAATAATGGAAAAAAAAAAATATATTAATCTGTCATAGACATCACCGTTATTTAATTTTTGTACCCCTCCGGATCCATTTAAAAGCTAAATGGAGTGCTATTAGAGAAACCGCTTTCAACGGATTAATTAAATAAATTGTGACCCGCCGAGGTTTACCGGCGCGTCTACCTCGTCGTTGTCACCGTTTCATCACGGTTTTTTATTTTATTTTTGTTGTACCTCAGTTTTATGTTATTTTATTCGAGTGTGAACTCAAAATTTATTTTCGTTATTGAATAATGATAATAATTTTTATTGCGGTTTGTTTCAGAACGAGGTGATTTATTCGGCTTTCAAGTCCATAGTCGAACAAACCGAATGTCCGGCGTACAGTAAAATACTGTGAGTATACCTGCCTATTATTATTATATATTATTTATTAGTTTATTACGCATAACGTACGGGTTTATTTGGTCATCACAAATTATTTTAATGGAATGCCGGATTTCATACTGTGCGGGACGCGATATGGCCCCGAATATTTTATTACGTCATTGTATAATATTCGACTGCTATTTTACAGCGGTGCAACGCAAATGATAACAATAACAAAAACATAGCAAACAGTTTGGTTTTTATTCGTGTCAATCGATATTCCGGCGTGGCTTTTACCCTTATACGAGTATACGCTTCGAGTGTCCGCTTATACACACTCGCACCGTGTTTATGACAGACTTAGAGGTGTGTGTGATCACGGTTTTGCCGGATTTGTAAACGACCGTGTTGATTTAATAATTCTACGTCGTCCCACACGTTTTAGTCGCAACTGCGTTGGCCATATTATGTAATAGTATCGAAAAAGGTCGTTCGACGTGCGAATAAAACTTATCCGACTGAAGTGCGTATATAACATGATACGGTGCGACGTCAATATTATAGGTGGTCGGCACCACACATAATAATTTCGTTATTCGGAATTTAATAAGGTACAAGACGTGTAAGGTACGACGTATGATATGCAAATTAAGTTAAATCCACTTCTACCGGGTTAACACGGTATATCATAATATTCAAGAATAACCAAGCAGATAATAATATGGGTATAGATAAATTAATATTGTCGAAATAACACGGCAACACAGATATTTTACGATAAACGCTTTCCTCGTGCTGGGAGATTATTTCAGGTTTTTATGAACGTATTGTCCTCATTACCTACTGTAAGTACTACAAACCATAATAATTGTACTAAATTTTAATTTATTCCCGTGATGTATCGACAAATCAATCAATTGAAATATTAAAAGCATCATCAGTAACCGATATAATATCTGGTAGGTAACTGTCTGTTAAATGCTATTGGATTATCGTTTTATAATTATTACGAGCAGAAGACTATAATTCTGCGTCAATTTGTATGTCAATAAGTTGATTGTGTGTTATAACGAAAAATTAAATTATTGGAACAAAATTTTGAAATTAGGATACTTAATAACTTTATTAACCACAATTAATGCTTTTTTTAAAAAAAAAAAAATTATAGTCAATCCTCAATATTATATTATAGTCATACGTTTATTACATTATAAATTAATTTAACATTTTTTTTCGTTTTTAAAAACTATTTTAAAATACGCATTATAACTGCAAAATATATCAGAAACAACAGTAATTATTTAAGTTTTTGACTCATAATTTTATTATTAGTTACAAAATTCACATGATCCAACGGAACATGTGAGTTTTGACACTTACTATTTGTTTCTTAGTGGTATTTACACGGATTCTTGTGAGTTTTTAAACCAACTGATTAGAGATTCTAATTCCCTGTCAAAATTTTTATTAGACAGTGTCAACCACTCATTTTACCATTTTTTGGAACGTGTGACTTTTGATTCTAGCCTGCTCGTATTTTCTTATAAATAATAATTATTATGAATATTATTTTTAGTTATATAATTTTTCCTTATGAAATATGAAATCATTTATCACCACAACAGTTCTTCGTATTATGATTAGCTTATTAATCCCATACATTTTAGATAAATTGCAATATTATTTTGATGAACTATGTAGGTAGTTTATTTTAAAATTAATAGTTTTAAACCGTTAAAACAACTGTAGTTTTGTATTCTTTTTTTATAAAAAATCAAAGAGTTAAAGAATAGAATTCATAATCTAACATTCTAACATAATAAAATAAGATGGGTATATTAAAATGTCATTTAAGAATACTCATTCGTATAATATGTTTCTAGGATATGGTAAATTAATACCTATGTAGTAACTACGTAAAGAAAAGAAAATACGTTGTTTTAAAACTTATACGTCCATCGATTTTCGAAGAATCTAAAAAATATATAAAAACACAGTCCATTTTAAATCACAAATGTAAATATGGTTTAGAACTGTAGCATAAATCATGTTTGATATTGCAAACAATTTCGTTTCAAATCTAGGAAAAATTGTTCGTTTTCTCATAACAATAATGGCAAACCAAAAGCTCATTCTAAACTCATTAAGATTTCTACAGAATTTATTCGGGTACGAAGTTTTGCTTGGTCATACTTGTTTAACGGTACCCCGGTATCCAAAGCAGTATAACCTTGAAGCAAATGGATGTAAGAGCAAAGTAAAAAAGAAATACGTTGAATAAATTTTGTTACAAACAGAGGCATCATTTGTGGAAGAGGAGGGAGGGACCACTACACAGGCATTTGTCATTCCCCCATAGGTTTGTAATGGAAAACGTCCGCAAAGCGAATCTCTACACACCGTTTGCCAGATACAATTTTTTCCTTTTTTCCATTTGTGTCAGATGTACACTGTTTAACTTAATTGAAACTATTCGTCTTATGAGCTCAAATTATGTAAGGCAAAGGAATATTGTTTCATAAAACCTCAACGCGTAGCATTGTAGTAAATTGACACATTGTATTATGATTTTTTTATATCACGAAAATAATAAACATAATATAATATCAACAATGGACACTTTATTTTTATAACGCGACGATCATTCGTTTAAATATTTACGCGGGTTAAACAGTTTTATTCTCGATTATCTCTATCCCATATTATTATTTATAATAAAGATAACAAAGATAAAAACACATATTATTGGAATTTTTAATGCTTGAATACCAAAGTGTCTACATAATTGAAGTACGTCTGATAGCAAAATGCATACAATGCGATTTCGAATGGTGGTGGGCAAAAAAGTAGACGATTTAAAAACGAAAAACAATCTCTGCCGTTCAATCTCCACCGTCGGTCGTCCCCACCCTTCGGGTTCGTCAAGAGTTTGTGAAAGAGTGTGCGGGTAGACAGTTAAATCGTTGGATAGGTATTATCGGCGGTGCGGCGGTAAAAACGTTTTGTTTGTCCGGGAAAAACTCGAGCGCACTCACTTAATTACGTGGTCGTGTTATTGAGCCTTTCAATTAGACCTCTCTCTCTCTCTCTCTCTCTCTCTACCGCACTCGCTCTGCACTCTCACCACTGCCCACGTGTCTTCTCTCTTTTCTATCTTCACTCTCCGTCTCTCTCTTATCTGTCTGTCTCCTCCCTCTACCCCTCCATAGCACGATTCCACTCCTCACGATCCCCCGCAGCCGTCGCAACCAAAACCGCGCTAAACGTTCGGGTTAATTACACAGTTATAAACAGCCATACCATCGCCGCGGGTGTGCATGCCGCCACTGTAGTTGAACTGTGTCAACAAAACTTTACGGGAGATTCATTAGGGTGCACATCAATTAGAAAACAACGGCTGCGGTGACGGTGGAAAAATGATAATAAATGAGAAAAAAATGAAACGATAACGGATTTCCGAAATAGGTACCACGCCGACAACCGTTTAGAGAACATTACGACTATACACATGACTACGAACGAGTTGTCACCATATTTTAACTATCACGTTTGCACGTTTATTGTCATAATTCGATCGAGATATACATAATAGGTACTCACTCTCGTTATTGTCACAGACGTGAATTACACTTGGTTATTTCACAATATACCATAATAACATTCGTAATATTATACATAATATATTATAATACGACTCTATTTCCAAACATTATCGTTCCTGGAAGAGTGCAAACTATATAGTTCGATATTCAGTGTAATATGATGCTCAAGTCTGTTATATATTTTATTATTATATTGATACAAGTGATACAACCTTATGCTATTTTTTGACCAAAAAAAAAAAATGCAATCAAGGATAAGCGAGTTTTATTTTAAATTCGTTTTCCAGAACAAAATATTTATCTGTATATTACACCAAAAATATTTTACATACTTTTTTAAGTATTGCCAAGCAAACTAGTGAGCTGATAATTCGAAGGGCATTCATCTATCACACCTCACAAAACACATATTAAGTACTTACGTTTTTAATTATTCACCTTTAGTACATCTGTACATACAATATGACCACCCACAATATAATATAGTTTTACTTACCTTTAGGGCTCGTAAATACACACAATCATACTTCATTTATATCTCTGGATGAATTATTCTTAAAGGTTATAATATTGTTTAAACATCTTAAATGTAGAGCAAGCATTGTTTTGTAATTCAAAATTTAAAATATGTTGCGTAAAATCACACAAAAATAAATCGAGTTACAGCTTTTTTTTTATTTTTATCGATAGTAAAAATTAGTTTATTGTAATTTAATAGATTAAAAAAAATATCACTTTGTTTGAACTGTAATAAATATATATAAAAATTGTTTTTCGATCGTCGTAAATACCGAACGATAATATCGTTATGTTTTGCTTATAATATCATATTATGTTTGTTCATATAATTTAAAGAATAATTATTATTAATATCGTAATTCTATAAACCGTAGGTATAGCGTATCTTTGATTTACAGATATCGAACTCCAATAACACTACAGAGTCCTGTAAAATAATGGTTTTGGGATATAATTTTAAAAGTTGGGGTTTTTTTTTAGGTATATAGTTGTAAAACTGTTCGAGTTTGTGATATTGTAACAATATTCTTTCCGTTTCGAATCGTCAACTAATCCAAAATTAATAAATTCGGATTCGTGTTTGAACATATAGATACATAGGTACCTGAACTCGAGGGTGTCCCACGACGGTTTGCTTGTTTGAAGTAATGTAGATTCCATTATCCCATCGCTTTGAATAACTAAACATTCGCGGGACATGGCATATTAATTCATCCACTGCGAGACCTTTATGAAATAGATTTTAAATTGATATTAAAAATGTATTTATTCTTCATTACCTACAGAATACGTCTCAGACTTGAATAAAATAATTTTTTAATGACACATTTTAATTATTTGATTTATCGTGTTGCATTAAACTGAAAGCTGACAAGTTTTTAGTGCATAATTATTATTTTCGTGTACTGTTGAGTGTTTATTTAAATGAAGATATTCAAAGTTATTAATTCAAAAAATAACATTTCTGTCATGGAACTATACGTTATTATAATATGTTTTTTTGACAATGAGTTTAAGACAAAGAATCTCTAGTAATAATAATTTAAACTTAGCATCTCAAAATAGTACCTATATTATTTAACGATTAAATTTCCTAACCGTTCGAGTATGATGAGGTCAAAAGTTGAATACTAATATTTATAGAATAAATATATTATAGCATGAAAAGTAACACAATAGTTACTAAAAAATATCTCATTATAAGAAAATCACTGAAAATATTGTTTGAACAAATAACTTACTGTAGAAATAAGCATTCAAATGTATATACTATAATATTGTGTTTTATAATTATATTGTAATGCAGATTTCAATCTTTAATCCGTGCCCTGAAGTTTTTCAGAGTCAAGAAATCATTTATTTCCATTGAGTTTTCGTTGCTTATAATATTAGGTAGCCAACTATGTAATTTTGGTTTTTTTTCAATTATCATCACATACCTATAGGTTAGGTTAGGTGTATGTTATGACACGTCTGATAACTCATAACTAATTATGAAAGTGATGTCTAGAAGGTTGGAATGTAAATTGAATTGCTTATAAGTCATGAAATCTATTTACTTAAGTTAATCCATGTTCAATGTTTAATTAAATTTTAATAAATATTTAATGATTTTTCCTATTAGTTACTTATAATCTCATTATATTGAAATAAATGAATATAAATGTTTAAAAACTTTTTACTCGTTATGATTGAATTTAATATAATGCATAATATTATACTAAAATGTCATTATATTATTATATTTTCATACAAATAATAAAGTGATATTATTGATTCTAAGTAGGGCAATAATCTATTAGTTTTATGATATTTTTTTTTTTTTGTCTGTCATCACCTTGAGAAAAACAAAACTTTTAGAATAGTTTCTAGTAAATATTTTAATGTAATAAGTAAATTATATCGGAAAAATGTATGGTATTTTTTAAAAAATATTGAGAAAAACTATCAAAAAAAATTACGGTAAAATTTACGCAAAAACAGTTTTTTGACGGTCTGGATTTTATTGTCTGTTGTAATTCAAAAATTAACTTTAACTGAGATTTGAAATGCTCATCTAGTATTTACCTTACAATAATTGTCTTAGAATCTTAGATTAGAAAGTTTTTTTAAAACTATTTTGGCTCTCTATGTGCTAGGCATAAGTTATTTTCCATTTGTAAGTGATATGATTTTTGTTTGTCTATGTGAAAAATGCTTGGCAATTCAACTAAATGTTTTTCAGAAATGGTTCTTACAATAATTGAAAAACATAGAAAAATAGAAGGATTCATTTTTTATAAATAGATATGATTTTGGGATTTAAACAACAGTTTTTTTTTAAAAACCTGGTGGACAATAAAACGTTATAATAACGCGTTACAGTACCTAAGTCACTACTAGCAACCGATGAACTATATTATATTACGTTTACGGACCGATTTCCGAAATATTTAAAGACATTTAACATTTTCGAACTTTTTTGTTCCTTTCTCTATGAATATTGATAAAAATGTTTAAACTAGGTCAAAAGAGCTTGGAAAATTAATAGAAAGTTCTTCTTTATATGTTATTCTAATTTCTAATTTCAACGAAATCGAATTATATTAATCGAAAAATAACGATTTATCTTTCAACGATTTTATTATTGTGTTATAATTATCTTGCACAAATGTACGTACAATTAATACGTATTTAATTGAAATATGCACACATAATTTGTAAACATTTATCAAATATACAAATGTTGTCAAAATAACGACTAGGTACGAACCAAACCCATCATTGGAAACAAACTATTTTTTAATATTTAAAATTAAACAACCAATAATAGGTTGAGGATTTAAATATTTAGAGTTTGAATTAATTTAAAATTGAAAATAATAAATCTATATTCATATTATATACAAATATACATGTATATATATACACAATTTACTAACATATTTAATTTACACATAATTTGTAGTACAAATATGATTTACCTACATAATAAGTAATAACCATAAATTAACATATTTTTTTTTTACATAAATAATTATCTTGGCTTAGTGTGAGACCATGTATACACTAAACACGTGTATATAGTATTCCATACTTTTAGTTAAATTAGTTGAAATTTGAAAAAAACAATTTCTGCAGCGCAAGTATCATAAATTCATAAACTATTATGAATGAAATAATTATCAATTATACACAAGGAGATAGTACCAAATTGTACTAGAATATAGCTTTAAGAACGATATTTAAAACCAATTACTTCAAACGTATGGTATGAGTTCGATGTTTTTATTTTTATGTTCTTTTTACCGTCTCTAAAAAAAATAAATTGTATATTTGCCAGAGTAAAAATTATAATTTATTCTCAATTAAAAATAAAAATAATAAAAATATTGATTAGTATCGATAAATATAATTATATACTTTGGGAACGCCTGAATTAAATACATGAAAGTTAAATTCAATTATTTAAATAAATGTCACTTGAAAATATTCTTATTGAATTATTACACTTTTGAATTTGGTGTTACCTATTTACCAGTAACTAATAATTTAATATTTTTAAAATATAAATTATCATATTATATTATAGCGACACCGATTTTTCTTTCTGAATAATATTGTGTAACTTAATTAAGACGTACAAATTATGATTACATATTATTGCATTAAATTGTTAATAAAATCGTAATAGGTATTTGTATTTTTGGAAAAAATGTTTTTTTTTTTTTTTTAGTTAAAGGGAGTAATATACTTATTGATTTTGAAATGCAATTGATATCGATTGTAATTTGTAAATACACAAAACTGTTGTCGATGTATACTTGAAACGAAAACAAAAAATAAACATACTGTATGTCAGGTGATGTGTAACTGCCTCACATTGCCAAGTTAGGTGTAATCCATTGTGCCACATTATAAATTATCATAACAATTTAAAGAAAAAAACTTCGAAATATTAAAATATTTCTATGATTTCTTTTATAATATTATCTATCCAAAGCATCGTAAAATATTTTATACAGTGAGATAAAATTGTCAAGATATTTTTAAAATTTTATCACGCCAATAAAATATTTAAAAAAATCAGTGCAGTAGTGCTGCAAATGTGTCTTGAAAGTTGAATTATTAAAAATCTGTAAACAATGCAACAAGTGTTTCTTCCCGGTGGGAATCGAACCCATGTCATGGCTGAATCCCGGGTCTTTCAACGAATTTCCCATAAGACTGCGGGGTGTCAGTCGCTTTTTGAAATTTCCTGGATAACTATAAGAACATTTCAAAAATGAAATATTATCATCTTAAGTTCCATATTTTATCAAATATAATTTCCTCTAAATTGGTCATAATATCATGACATTTTTTAGTACTCTTTCGATCGTGCAAAACGTGATAACATGCAAATTTATAAAAATCATGATTTAATAACCAACATAATCCTAAAACCACTCAGTTTCTAAAAAATCTTTACTTGAAGTTATTTTCAAAGGACAGTCTCAAACGTTTTTCAATGTTAAAGCCCGCTGTAGCATAACAAGTTTAGTGACTCATCTAAAATATCTAGGCCAATAATATGCAAAATCCTATTGCCTTTTATCTTATTAAATTTTCTATAAGCCAATTTTTTCATCAACTGTTCTGTCGACTGTTGAGTATTAACCTTAAAATTTTTACGAACGTCACAAATTCCTTTGAACCATATAATGTGAATGTCGGTGTTATGTAAACGCGTTAATACAGCAATTTCAGCACAAGTTTTTCAAACACAATTTTCTTCTTCTATAAAATACAAATTATTAATATAAAATACCCGATTTGCAAGAAATCATAAAATAATACACACGATAAAATTAAAATCAAACCTCTATATACGTGGGACGTTGAAGTTCTCCAATATCATTTTAGAATCGGATTAATTGATAAAGTTTAGGTAATGCGTTTATGGTAATACGTTTAAACCCTTAAGTCGGTTCACTTATAATAGGTAATAATAATAATATATACTTACAGTATGTACATGGCAAGATTTACCCATTGAATATTTAAATATTTTGGAGTACCTACTTACTCACGAGTTTATCCAAATAAATTGTCAACTGGAAACCTACATTTCAAAGCTAAACCATTTGGAAAAAAAACAAAATGGAAAATAAAACATACACGGGTTCCGTGGAACAATAAATCATTGTGTGTTGAACATACGGATGTACAGGAATGGAACGCAGTAAATTATAAAATGAGAGAAAAGAGAAGAAAAGTACATTAAAACGGATAGACGGCCAAGCGGGGTATTAAAAAAAAAAAACCAACCGTACGTGCGAGGATGTATATTTATTACACCCGTACAATAATATTATGTGTATGAATATTCTATAAAATATTATTCTCGCGAAGGTGTGATTTCATGAAAATCGGCGACTGTTCAATATACATTTCAGGAAATTGACAGCCATACGCTCGCTATTGACTATAGTAACACTAATACTAACCTATCGCATGAGGTAAATTTTTAGTTTGTCATTTTTTTCTAACAATCGTATCGTGTTTATTTCTTACTAATAAAATATTATGCCTATGTCTTAATTTATTATTTCGTGCCATTGCACGTTTTATTTACGTTTTTAAAACGCAAACCATATTTTTAACTCTGTAATATTCTGTAACATAATGTTTTTTAAAACATTCGGGTGTACATAAATATGTACTCAACATTATATCAACGCGTTATAACTATTATAAATATTTAAAGGTTTACGAGCAGTCGAGCAACCGTTCGCGGGTAAACTATTCACCGTAAAAACTACTCTTCGTTTAATGCACTTAAAAACATTTAGTAGATATGCCTACTCGAGAATAAAGATTGTCGTTTAAACAAAACAAAATCGACTCAAATACGAATAGAAAAAAAATTCAGTCTCTTACACGAGTGTTGTGTTTTAATATTATAATATTTTACGATAGATAATATGTAACCACTTTAAATATTGTTATAAAAGCTCAGAAACAAACAAAAACCCTCCACATTATTCTGGAAAACATTTTATCCTCGCAAACATATAATAAGAAGTAAGTTGTCGAGGTTTTAGGCTCGCTTTAACACTCCCACTCAATACGTATATATTATCATAATATTCCGTACGTTTGATCTGTGTGCATTTGTTGTTTCGTGTTTTCCACGCATCGTCAGCTCTGTGGCAGACTCTTTGTACGCACACAATGCCCATCACACGACCAGGGTAAAGCGCTATACAATAACGCATTGAATGCGGTATTATAATTATTTAGGAAAACCGTATGATATCGAACACATCGGTTTTCCGAGGCGAAGTGGTGTCGTACACGAGAACAATATCGGGTACTGTAATAGTATAACGATAATAATATTCTAAATAAATGCAAAAAAAAAAATGAAGCGTTATTTACGGTAAGTTGTGCGAAAACTAATAAAGTTTATTCAATTTTTTCTTGAAACGCGTATAGTACACGACACGTAATTTCGTTTACACACAAAAAATGCACAACTTTTAATCAAAATAATATTTCTATTTTGTACTAGTTTTATTTTTTGTTCAAGCATGTTAAACATTCGATTTCTATAATCATAATATACCTCCTTACGGTGAATATTCTCGTCATACTTATTATCGAAAAATACATTTTATATACGATTTTACAATTTTAATTTTAGTTTTCATAGTTGTTTTGTTATTGATATTGTTCAGACAATATAATTATTTATTAGGTATTTTGATAATTGGTTTTCATAATATAATCATAATAAACTATGACGATTTGTTAAAGTTCTTGTTCATTTCGCATTTTACGTTATTATTATTTGTGACCGGTCGAACGTGGGTTATTGCAGTGTTATTGAATGCTAATTAAAGGAATAAGACAATAAAGGCAGCAAAATATATTACCAATCAATTGTATACAATCATAATATTATCAATCAAAAAACGGCTAAGGTATGGGTACTGCGTTTATTTGCATTTAAAGATTTATTTGGATGATATTTTTATGTTAAATCTAAAGTATTTCAATATCAATTAAATTAATTAATTTAAATCGTTTAATACTATTTAATAATACCTTATATCTTTCGCTAAATACCGTTCGGATAACCTGCGGGATAATAGGATCTTCATAATTATATTCAGTGGAAATTATTAACTAATGTTATTGTATACCGCTTAAAATGATATTCCAATGTTTCCAAAACTTTCCAGACTTAATACAATATTATTATGGTTTAAACTTTCAATTAATATAATTTTGTTTTACGGACGGCGGCATCATGTACGCAACGACTAGAAAATGTTGTGTTTTATTATTATTTTTTTCTTTGTTCAACTTTCCGGGTTGTCTTGCTGCCGCAGGGGTGTACTCACTATAATTATTGTGCGCACGTCGTACATAATATATATATATATATATAATATACACTCCGCCGGGACAATATTCGTGACCGTAAATATATTAAAAAGGCTTTGC
Organism: Neotoxoptera formosana; assembly: GCA_022818045.1. Classification (NCBI taxonomy): domain Eukaryota; kingdom Metazoa; phylum Arthropoda; class Insecta; order Hemiptera; family Aphididae; genus Neotoxoptera; species Neotoxoptera formosana. The sequence continues at coordinate 41,501,147 of CM040632.1, read as the reverse complement.
GAAATAATGCAATGATATTATGTATAACAACGGAATCAAACGAATTACCGGAATTCCATAACGAATTTTATTTTTCAAAAACCCATTCGCTCTGCGGACGTGGCGCTGACTAGAGTAATCGAACCGAAATACCGAAATACTAAAAACAATTACAACAGCGGGAAGAGAAACAATAACTTGGCGTGACGGGGCGGCGGGCGGCGGCCTTCGTCCGAGTAGGTATTTTTGATTGGATATGGTCGTTTTGGAATTGACGCATTTGAGATTAATCGCCGACCGCGGTGTATCCGCGGAGTATGTGAGACACAGTGCCAGCTCGAGGATGTGTGTGTGTGTGTGTGTGTGTGCTTATGCTCTATTGCCCAGTTTTTTTTCGCGGGAATAGAAAATGCTGAAAAAGAGGTTTATTCGCACCAGCATCACATTGCCGACGTCTGAATATAAAGACATTATGCAAGGTTTAATAAAAAAAAAAAAGCCGCACTAGAGGGAAGCAAAAATAAAATCGCCCAATATCCATTATATAGAAAGCTCTCTTCTACTATTATATAAAAATAAGCTCGTGCGCGCACACATACCACTCACGTGGTAACGCGTCTTCGACCAACCATCATATTATTATTATTATGTACCTATTTTCTTACTTCCGAGAATTTTGACGTAATTTATTTTATGGATTCGGAGATTTTCACTAATAACAACGTTTCCTCCACATAACGCGTTTCGACATCGGTGAATTTTGTTTTTCATCAGAATAATATTGTATTTTATTTAATATTATTTATTCGTATTGTAATACTATTTAATAATTATTTTATTGTACCTAAGATAATAATAAATTTTATGCATTGTTCTGATATATCATCATCTAGAATCTGTAGTGTTAGGTAATAACGTATTAATAAAAAAAAAAATAATATGAATTCTTCACCGTGGTTTATTTTGTGAGTGGCTACACAATATTTAAAAAATAGGTATATAATAATTATGTTAAACCATTCGAAGGATAATGATGTTTCTTGTCCCTTGATCTTTAATATTGAATTTTAATCATTTTAAAATTGAAATATTTCAGTAGTTTAGATAAACAAGTAACCATGGTTAGGTGTACGAAATTAAAAAAAAAGTAGATAAAAAACAATTAGTTGAATACTTGTACACACTATACCTAACGTTGTCACTTCAAAGATTTTGAAATTCCTCGTAAGATATACGGTATACGAGAGTAAAATTGAAAAATTCTATAAAAAACGCAGGTGACCTTTTCTTTAATAGAATGCTTTTATATTTAATGTACCATTTACCCCTTATGTTTTTTCTTAGGGCTTAAATTCAATTACATCAAAAGCGTTTTTTTATTTATCAATATACCTCTATCTAGCTTTTGATATTATCACGAGTATAATTTTAGGTTCTTTTATGCAATTTTAATTTTTTATTAGGTATATAAATCTCAAAAAATTTCAGCACACAAGCACCTGTAGCTGTAGTTTATAAATTGTACACAAGCTATAAAATTACTTTGAATAATATTGAAAGTTAAAAAAAAAAGATTACATGAATAGAAAATGGTGAATAATCACAATAAATATTAGTATTTGATACATTCTTTAGTATTTATATGGATAACTTGCAAGTTACAGTCTATAACGTTTTTGAAATCAAATTAGTTGGATATTAATTCAGATATATTATCCAATTAGTTTTTTTTTTCATGTAAGTAGCAGTTTGTGATGTTGTTACAAAATAACATTTTTTTACGGCATTTATTACTCGCCAGGTGAGAATATATTCTCTTTCCCCAAAAGGAGAACGGATGACATTCATTGGATTCACATTCTCAAAAATGCACTTTGTTTGTAGACTTGGATACGACGCCCGACCAATAGGTAGTTCACATATATTTTAGACAAATAATGCGCAAAAGCGACCATCTACCAGACTAATGGCCACCCGTAGTGCTTTCACAAAATATACCTGTGGAGTTTCGAGGTATCTGAGTTTTACTTTCAGCAAATTTGCAAATGATTTATATTTACAAATTGATTTGATACAGACAATTATTATTGAGTGATTCAATTATTATATTTATAGAGTTCAAAATAATATTATAATAATTAACAACCTTTTAAAAATGTCAATGAAATAAACATTTTGGAAATTATATAAATAATATAAATATAAATTATAAATATAAATAAATAATCCATACTTTTCCTAATTAATTGTATTAGTATTATTTTATACCCAATATCAACAGTTTAGCTTACTTTTTACTATGAGTCTATGCAAAGGTGGGTTAAAAAGTTAAAGTTAAGTTAAAAAGTTAATTTTTTTTTAAAAACATTTTGAAATTTTTCGTTTATACTTTAATATTACTATAATACATGATATTATCAGTATAAAAATAAAAATAAAACTTAAATTGGAAAGAAAATTCTAAAAATAACTTGAAAACTAAATTATCGTTTAAAGTATATAGTTATAGTTGTGTATAATATATACATGATAATATTATGCCGGTTTATACTTGTAGACAATATTATTATGAATTATAGTGCACTTGCATCGACCAGTCCCTTACGTTGTTTGTAAATCGTAATCGTACTTTATCATAATCGTCATTCGTTTACCTACCGTGTGCGATATTTATTTAGTCCATTCGTTATATTGACATATTGTTATAATATTATATGGTAGACATTTTATATTTCAGATTTCTTAATATTATTTATTACATTATTACTTAAAAAATAGATCAACTTTTTTTAAACTGAGTTAAGTTAATTTTTTTTTCTATATTAACTTTTAACTTATCGAGTTAAATTTATAATTTGTTAACTGTTAACTTTTAACTTATCGATCTTGTGTCCTCTTAACTTAACTTAACTTAAGTTAATTATTTTCATTAACTTGCCCACCTTTGAGTCTATGTAATTATATAGTTACTATGTTTATACTACAAAATGTATAGTAAATTTCCATTTTACGAAAAAAATTATTAATATTTAATTATTATACTTACAAGATACAAATAATTTGTCAAATAAATAATCAAAATTTTATTTTATTTTATTAAAAAACGAAAAAAAAAATGACTGAAATTAACTTTAAATTAGTGGAAATTGGTAAAAAATGACTTAAAATAACAAAAAATGACAAAAGTCTTAAAAAGCAAAAAAAGGTCAAACATGGCGAAATAAAAGCGTGTTATTTAGATTTCTCCGTAATTGAGAAACATTTTTAATTAAGAAAACATTGTCCTATAGTCTTTATAAAGTTCAAAAAAGAAAAATGAAAATTCGTCAATTTCTGAACACCAATAATTGCTACACATGCCAGACTGTGTCAAGCAACAAAAAGTCAAACAAATTCTTAGTATAGTTTTATCAAAAACTAATCTGACGAGAGAATCAATCAAATATAATAAACAGAAATGGGTCAACTGCTGCAGAATATATCGCAATGTTTGAAATGGATCTATATGTCTCGTATGTTATATAAAGGTGTTATTGTATATAATACATTTTAGTTTTTCAGCGTCTTTTATCATTTAGAAAAATGCTTTGTGACATTATTGTTTCCCTGGGGCAAACTGTTGTTCCTCACAATTTCTGATAACTGCACGATACAGTGGCTGTGCTTTAGCCATTTTTTCTCTAAAATATGGTTATCAATTTTAGATTGAATAATATTAAATAATATAATATTTATAGAAAAAGCTTATATTTTTAATAACTGCTAACTAATAGAAATAACCTAATTCAAATTAAAAATAATATCAGTAAAAAATAGCCATTCAACTAAGGAACTTCAAGTAAGACAATACAACATTAATTTGTTCATATTTTTTTATGAACGGTCAAAATTAATTCGATGATTTAATCTTTCAGAAAATTAATTTCTGTATAGCGTAAGCATTTATTTTATTTTAAAAGAATGTCCATTTCAGATAATCGTTTCCGGCTATCAAGGACAAGGAAAGTTATCTAAAATTCCGGAAATGTTTACGGGTTACGTAGTTACGTGAAAATAACTTCACGTTTAATCCATATGTAATATGAATAATTTGAAAACCTAAAATAGTTCATAATTCAAATACCAAATAATAAAATTTTTTTAATTATTTAACTTATTATTCATTATTTAACTCATTTATTTGGTAAAAAAATGCAAGTTCCTATGTTTATCAAGATCGATTAACTATATTATATTGTTACCAACTGGCCTTGTATCATGCAGTTATAACTTTGAAAAATAAATCATGATTTTTTGAATAACACAAGCATACTGTAAAATGCCAATTATTAACCCTACTGTAAGGTTAGGTTAGGACGCACATGGTTAGGCATGCCCAGCATTTTAGTAGTAATTATTTATATAGTTTATATTGTTAAACTACCTACGCAACTGGCGAGATTTTCAGTCGAGATTTGTTGGTGAATTTTCAATAGAAAATTAATTAATATTTATCATAGTTATATATTTTGTTTATCGAGTCAAACCGAAGAGGTAGTTAACAAGAGATAATTATTTCGTAATATTTATATAGCTCCATGCGGTTGTAGGTTCTTCATAGACTAACAAGCCAAGTTATGTGAATTCGGGAATATTTATTACATTAAATTAAAATTAAAATTATTTTTTATTCGATACAACTAATATTTTATTGATACTATAAATATCAAATTTTAAAAATCAAAAACAAAAAACGCGGGTTGCTGACGAGGATCATGAATTGTTTATGGATGTTTGTAAAATATACACTATAATATTTATAACCAGATTAATTTAATAGAATTATTTAAATTACATTTTTAATATTATGTATTTTTAATTCAGTAGGCATTTACATTTCACGTATTCCGTATTTCAAATACTCGGTATCAATGTATTTTGTAGTTTGTACCTATGTCTAATATTTTCATTAATAATCACAACGGCGCGGCACACTGAGAATTAAGCTGGGCATAAAGTTTCCGCCAAACCACGCCGTGTCGTGTCGTGTTCTGTATAATATTATATTAACGAGTATGATGATTATAACTGTAATAATTGTTATTGTATTTTGTCTTTTGAATATTTTTATAATTGCAATACAATTAATTTGCATTTATCTGTTTGTAGTAGATTATTATATTCAAATGAGCACAATAACAGTTAAACATAAAATATACCTATAAATTTGTATAAGACAATTTAATTGAGTCTAAGAATGTCTAATATAATAATTAGTTTTAATATTTCATACTACACCATAATATGCACGATTCCTGTTTAAAATAAATTTGAACCAAAAACTACATTACCTATTTTAACATAGGTCAAGCGGTTTATTATGAACTAGGTCAATCAAAACTGTGTCTATATGATATTATGTTTTGTTTATTATAATAATTGGTTGATTACTATGTTTAACAACCGTTTTAAAAGGTGACAGCCATTTTTGACATAACTACCTATTTATTGTTTGTTTAATCAAATATGTTTTTTTATGACAGATTTTAATTGAACATTTCGAAAACAAGATTTAGTTATGATATTAAAAAGCGCACAATCAACTATTACAAATGAGATAAATTGTTTTCTGAAAAATTACTAATGAACACTAACTATTAGTCTCATTTATTAATAGGTGGGTGAAATAAATCACATAGAACACCAAATATGAACATGACATATCAACATGTAAAAATGGTTTTGGGATTTACCTGAATAATAATACTGTGGGAATGCTGAATGCAAAATAGTTCTATCTCATGTATGCAAAGCGCTGTAAAATATTTACTTGACGTTTGTATTTTTAGGAAGCTTCTAAGGTACCTAAGGTTAAAAAGTGATTTAAGAGAAAGTGCTTGAAAATATACGAACTTTAAGAGTACATCTTTCAGATGTAAACATCCGGATTTTTGAACTCAGATACCTTCAAATGGATTATAAACAAAAATAAAAAAAAAACCAATGGAAATGCGGTGTTAAAATACTGGAATCGAAACAGGAGGGTGACAGCAGGTTGATGATGTGCCTTGGCAGCCTTTGACAAAACATCCCGGGGGGAATGAAAACTGCTTATAAAATCCACCCATGCAGTCGGGTTGAAATTTTATTTAACAGAAATAATCCGCTTTTCCTCGAAAATCGCATTGTTATTTATTGTTTTGATTCAGCACGTTTCTATAACCTTTGGGCATACAACTTGCGTAGTACCTACGCGAACACGCACTCGTGGTAATTATAACGATCGGTTCACGAGGGAACGTCTTTTCACTACAAAGATATAAATATCGTATGCGTAAATCTGTTAAGACTGTGAATCATTTGTGTACATTTTGCACGAACGGTTTTAATGATGAAGAATATTGACGTTTTGGTATTAATTATCTAAATGCTTTCAGCCATCGCATCGCATTTTCGAAAGCTTCCACGCACAACTTAAGTGTTGCACGATAACGAGACAAAGCAAGCAAATAATTATTATTTATTGCCTGTTTCCATAATAGAGACGCATGCGAATGCTTTTAGTCGAACGGGCACAATATTATGATACCGTTCGTGACAAAACACGGTGCGCTCATTATTATTACATGCATAAACATTGTGATTTAACAATGATTTTAATTTACATATTATATTACTATACAATATAGACACCTAATTGAATAGTCAATATCAAAATATTTTTAATGATTTCATATTAAAAGTGTTTAATTCTAGTTGCCCGTAATTCACATATTTCATTGCTTACAACACATTCGTTTTTTTAGTATTGTTTTTTGTTATTACGTTTTGCAATGTAAATTTTATATTGTTATTACGTTTTGTATTTTTATTTAATTATATAATTTGTATAACGATGATGTTTCAATGTGACCGAAAAATAATGATTTTCAACCATCGCGTAATTATTTTTCATGAAAAAAAACATAATATACCTACGGTTTAACAATAATTGAAAATCATGGTTCGTTTATAAACTACTTTGATTCGTAAAAACAAATATTTTTATTAGAATTTGAAACCTTTGTTTGTATTTACATTGTAGACCATTAGGTATTTTAATTATGATTGCCGCAGGCCATGTACAGTTATTTTAAATTTTATTTTAAGGTACCAGAATAAATAAAATGATAGCCTTAGGTGTGTGTATGTGTGTATTATGTGTATATATTTATATCCTTGCAGGTTTAGATGTTCTAATTTTTAACATTTTCACAGCTAATTGAAGTAATACATTTTGGGCATATGCTCGGTATCGGCTTCGAACTCATTCTCTTATAGATTAGTTTTGTCAAAAAGTGGTTTTCCGTAAAAATTCATCTTTTTTCCTATTTTTTGGTTGGTTTTTCCTGCTTCTTATGAAAGCTACTGGGAATTTTCAACATTTGACCCTCCAAAGTACCAACTAGATGCAATTTGCGACCAAAAACTAGGGCGAAGTTGAAAATCGGAGCATTTTTACTGCTCTAAAACGTGATGACAGACACACAAAAAAAAACACTCAACATTCTAAAATCAATGCATTCATCGCTCCACTCAGAATATAAAAATTTAAGTGTACATTCACATTAATTTTTACGAGTGTTTAAATGTAGAATTTCGACAAAATTCAATAAAATCGAAAATTAAAAAATTATTTTATAGTTTGAAATTAATAAAAAATTGTCTTTTTATATCTAATATTTGATTTAATACGTGAATCTCGGACTGTTTTCGTCAACTCGACACCATCCAGACAATGTCCATTACCACCAAAACCGATACTGTCCGTAATTTATGACTGTTGCATGTGTGTTTGTATGTGTGTGTCAGATGTCTGGACACTGCCAGATTTTTTTTTTTTGAGTGACTATTACCGAAAGATCATCAGTCATAGACACAAATCATTAATTAGCAGTCACCCAAATATTACATATATAATGGTTTACACACTGCAGTGGTACTCGACAACACGTCAAGAACAATATGAGGCACTTGCGTATAGCACGTCTATAGACTATAATAATGTTGGTTTACAACTACTACCTATCGATGGATGCGAAGGGTATTCGAGAATTAAGTTCATTTGCTCCCAGATCAGATAAAAAAAGAAGAGCGTTTCTTATTAACCACTGTCTTTCCTGAAAAATGTACTGTGAAAATGGAAGATTTTAATTATAAATCCATTAAAAATATAAACAGGACATAAAAGTTCTACCTGTTTACTTTCAAATATAACATTATTATTATGATAACATGGGTGGGAAGTTATCAGTCTAATTGATCTGTAGATTTGTCGCTCATACACCTGACGTCCAGATGATTTAATCTTTATATTTTCATATTTATATCATCCCATAAGACACGCTTATGGCTGAGCATTACTACAGTTCGTGTTGACTTTAATATCATATTATGAGTCTAAGAAAAAATAACCAATCAAACTATTAGTCAAAAGAAAAACTCTATAATATAATTATACAAACGCTTCACCTTATGTAAAAGTAGCATCTAATTATCCCCAAGGGCGGTCATGTCCGAAACAGATTTGGTAGTGATTAACAAACGCAAAACACAACGGCGGCTAACCGACCATTACATTTATGATAATGTTATAAAAACAGACCAAATATACGAGTGCACATAGTGTTCTAAATGGCGCCGATCGAATAAAAACGAGAATTAATCGAACGTACTGGTTTTTGAGAATTGGATTTTCAAAAAATAATATATATTAGATTATAGTTTTCTATACATGATGTCGTTTTTTAAATATTTGGGTATTATTTAGCTATTAACAGTTATTTGAAAATATCTGCTAGATAATAAGTATGTTTATTAGACATAGATATGTTACCACAATTTATCACTAACCGTTAACAACTAAAACTCATTAAATCTATTGCCATTCATTGTAGACTAAGGTATATTAAGGATAGATCAGCACGTAATACAATATCTACTCTCACAAAATTGATATTAATTATTAATGACAAAATCTAAATATATATTTTAATGATGGTATAACTATTATATAATTTTAATATGACATAGTATGGGAAGTATTCAAATTATTTATAAACAAAATATCATAAATTAGTAAAATGATGACTCTAAAACAAGCGCTGCAGAAGGTCTCATAGTGAACGATTTAGCACAAACAACATCTCTGTAAATCGTATAATAATATTTATTATATTTATAATATTTTTTAAAGATATTTTCAAGAACAATTTAATATTTGATTTTAAAATAAAATATAAGTTATACATACCCATTTTTTTGTTCAGCAAACAAACTAGCGATTTTCACTGTTAATTTAGAAGATAATCTCATCTTGAATTTTTTAAGGTTAATATTTTCTATTTCGGATCCAAGGTTAATGACAATAAAGTAGGTCTTTAAGAATTTGTTACTTCTAAAATTAAAATTAAAACTATGATAATATCTTTTGATGATTTTCGGTCTGCTAATTATTTTTACCTTGAAAAAGCAAATACGTATTCTGATATTTCGTACAACTTTAGGTCTCCCGTACGGAATATTTCTAACTGCCTCAGATTTACAATTTCTTTGAATATCTTCAAGTGACTTTGTTCAGCGTTTTGTTCAAACTCAACGTTCAACGTTACATAATTAGGGTTTACCGGTAACCATGTTTTTGTCTTATTGGAGAATCCGGCTTGCGGTGAGGAATCCCATTGGAATGGTGTACGAACTTTTTCACGAACATGACCAGTTTTTTTTAAATTTATATCGAAGACTTGGTCATCTCTCAAATATACATCTGTCATTCCCAATTCATCGCCCATATAAATAATTGGTGTTCCTGGTAAGAGCAATTGTATCATGTGCATACCATCAATTATTTCCAATTCAAATCTTGATGCAGCACGAGGGTTTATATCATGATTTCCAATCTATATCATAATACAATAATTGTAGGTATGGTTAATGTATTTTAAAATGTTGAACAGAGGTTTATTTTTTTATTCGATTTAAATTTAGCACATTATTTTAGGTTCATTGGAACAATAAATATATTGTATTAACAATAATGTGTATTTTATATTTTTTTCATTGCCTTTTGGCCATTAAAATGCATTGTTTTTCTATTGAAGGATCATTTCTATTAGGAAAATAAATCGTATTTAACTATAAAGAAGCATAGGTAATTTTCGGTTTTTTTTATATCGTTTGGTCAAAAAACTTTAAAATGAATCACTAAGTTTTATATACCTTATTGCTTGTAAAAAAAAAAAAAATTGAGCATAAATCTAAAATAGATCTTTTTAAATGTCTGAAATTAGAATTTCAACAAAATACGTTATTAAGATGAGAACAATTCAAAAGTGTCAAAATAAAACTTCATTCATTATTAATAAATTCATACAAATTGAATTGTTAAAATCTATGGTTTGAAAAACCAACATAAGATTTCCCATTCGGTTTCTAATTTTCACAAAAACCAATTTATATTATTTTAAGTAATATTTATACATACAGTCCAACTTGACCATGCTCCAGATGGCAAAATTGACATCCATTCCGTTAATATTTCAACATATTCTTTTGCAGATTTATGGTTGAGGCCGGTAAGACACAAATTTAGTGGGAAATGAGCTCCAAGACTTGTTTTATTTCCATAATATTTCAATGTAAGTTCAGGTCGTAAATAGGTTTCGATGATCAAGATTCTAAAAGTCGTCAAGCAAGTCCAATTTAAGTTAATTTTGTTCCAGTTATATAACAATTTTATTATATGTACAGTGTACACACCTTGTCTGACCATCTTTTTTCTTATATTCGTCTAATAAAGATCTCCAGTCGTTAACTTCATAAAAAGTTTCATCTAATGCTTGAGTATATCCAATTTTTTGTATTTTTCCACTTTCCAGTATAGGCGAGTCCAATAAATCTTGCCTCTCGTATAGGTGTTGAATAGCGTCCATCCGAAATCCGTCAACACCCTTATCCAACCAGAAGCGCAACAAATCCTAATCAAAATAAATAATAAATTGATTAAATTTTCATTTTTCACTTATAATAATTTTTATTGATTGACGTACTTGTATTTCTTCACGGACCAACGGATTCCAGAAATTCAAGTCAGGTTGTTGTTTACAGAACTGATGAAAGAAATACTGCTGCCGTATTTCGTTCCACTCCCACATAGTACTTCCATCATCGTTGCTCTAAGTAAAATGAGTCCGTACTCAAAACTACATAATAATATTGTACATTTTTTAAGAGTAAAAAAAACTTGTTCTTGTTTCTTTTATTTATATATCTTAAAAAATATCCTGTTGGAAATGTATCATTTGTTGTTATAACTAATTAAACATAACCCATATCAACAAATTTAGATACTAAAATTCCTTGTGCATATTTTGTGAAAGTACATTTAAATTAAACTAGTTGATATTGTAAATATGTGTATTTAGTATCATAGTTTCAGTTTTCTATCATGGTCCTCACCCAATTGTTTGGGAATTGTCTGGTTAAATTTAAATATTTTGCATCGGCCCATAGGTAATAATCTGTATACGGTTCTATCCTTTGTTCAGATTTAGGAAACCATTCGTGTTGATCACTTGTATGGTTCGGTACAATATCAAGAATAATTTTGATTCCTACGAATTCAAATTTATTAATATACAAAAACTTGCGTATTTCAATATTATAATAATTGATACAAATATATTATTAAATAAACCATTTTCGTGAAGTTTGTCTGTTAACTCTTCAAAATCGTGCATGGTTCCCATACTTTCTTCGATTCCTCTGTAATCTGATATGTCATAACCAAAATCAACACCAGGTGAAGGGTATATTGGAGTTATCCAAATAGTAGATACTCCCAAATACTTAAGATATGGAATTTTTTCAATAACTCCTAAAATGTATTAATTAAAAATATTTAACAGTGCTGTGTTTATAAATATTTAATTATGTATTCATATTTTGCGATTAAATTAAAAGTAATTGGTTAAATAAATTCTTATATCTATTTTGAAGTTAACTAGTCAGTTAAACGGTTAATATACCTATCTTTTTTCATTAAAATCAAATTAAATTAGTCTTTACCGAAAACATTGAATATTTACAGTAAAGTAATATTATTTTTATAAAGTTTCATGTATCTACCTGTAAAAAATATTTTTTAGTAAGTTACATGAGAATAATTAAAATTCTTTTTCTTCTTTACACTTTCTAAATATAATGTCTATATAAAAACAAATGTGTTTCGATATTTTTTTAATTGACCTCACTGATCCTATGAATTTCAAATTATTTTTTTTAATAACTAGTTTAACTTTACCTCTAATAATGTTTGGAAAGTATTCCTCATTAAATAATAATGCACGTATACTATACTTACACAATTGTTTGTATGATGAAATTAATAAATATACTATTTTCAATTTCTTATGTTACCACGTAAGTCTCCGACGCCATTATCAGTCGAGTCCTTAAATGACCGCGGATATATTTCATAAATAATGCCTGTTTGCCACCAATCTAATTTTGATTCATTTTTCTTGCTTAAAAATTTGATTTGTTCAAGTTTTAACGTATCTAAAAGTTTGAAATATCATATTCAATTTTAAAAAAAAAATCATGCATTAAAATTATAATAATTGTTATTAACAATAAGTTAATTTACCATCCATTTTGTCATCTTTATCATCATATTTCATATTGTGCTGATATTTGTTGGTATAATCATCAAGGTAAGTGTTTAACCCCAATTCAATTTTAAATTTGTTTTCACGTTGAATTTCTGTTATTTCTTTATAACCAGCTCCAATACCGTGTACAATGAAGCACACAAATATTAAAAATATAATTGACATGATGCAATTATAATAACTAACCAAGCTGTATGACTTATTCTAAAATACTGACTAACTCAATAAAGTACAACATAGTTTTATATATTTTAGAAATCAGATAAATAATGATTTGAGTTGTAATAACATATTTTTTATTATCGTTTTATGTAGGTAAATATTATTACTGTAGCTTGTACTCCTTTCTAAATGGTTTTTGGAATGACTAAGATAAAATTAAAGCACATGTCGAATACATGTTGAGATCATGAAGTAGCTAGGTTTAGTGGATTTATTCGAACTATATAAAATATTAAATTTGTTTTTTATTTTTAGGTTTTTAAATATTATTTAAGTATAATAAAATAATTAGTTAATACTTTTTAAACTGTTCTCTAAATAACCTTTAAGATTAGATTACAACATGTAGGATAATTAAAGCTTAACAATGATTTCTGGTTGTAATTGTTTAAAATTATATTCCAATATTTTATTACTTTCATAATAAATGAGGTTTATTTCCATATCAGTTTATTAGTCGATAAAGTGAGGATGCGTTTTCAGTTAAAATAATGTGGCTTAAATGTATGAGCAAAATTATCTACGATCAAATTAAAATTTTTGAACATATTATGGTGTGTTTTTTTTTGACACTATTTCTGATTGTAGTTATATAAAATCGGAGAGTATATGTCATATTATTATAATTTTTCGATCCTATTATCCCATCAGCTAATTCAACTACTTAAATTATCGTAATTATTGTTATTATTATTATTTTCATTTTAGTTATCTTCATAATTATTATTCAAGTTTGACTCGACAGTGTTGTCTAGTGTGTGAGAACTTATTAATTAGGACTTGCTAAACAAGTTTACCAAAAAAAAATGGTCCTAATGTTTTGTAGTGATGCAATGAAATACAAGTATAGGTACTTCAGTTTAAACAATTTAATAATTATGATACCGTGTGTGGAACAAATAACTGACCATTGAAGCAACATATATAACTCTGACTAGAGTTATTGATAACATTTTACCACTTGATTGATAGAATATTCTATAACCAGGATGTAGAAAATGTGTTATCTAAATCGTTATAACTATTGAATTTATGCCACTATATTCATTTCCACACCTGAAGAGATTAGAAGAATATATTTTTATTATTATGCCTTCGATTTGTCATGATGGGTATGTGTAAACACTATACTTGTTTTCACATATGTTACTATGTTAGTTATCTAATTATATATTTTTACGATACAGTAGGATTGTAATTACACATTTTATGATGGGAGGTCCTAAACGTAACTAATATAAACATACTTTAATCGAAAAATGCAAACATACAAACATTTTATTAATTAAAATAAAGGTATATTTTTAAAGAAAGGCATTACAAATACCTGACCTACCCGTTGGCGATGGCTCAGGGGTTCATAAAACAAAGATATTTATTTTAATTTTAAGTAATAATATAACTTTTGCACTAACATTTCTCAGACTATTTGTGTCAACTTTTTATATGAATGTCAGAAAGTATAATTTTTTTCAAAATTTATCAAAATCGCTACATTTTGTAAATTATTTTGTAGATTTTTTTGATCTCATTGTAGTCACAATCATTTGAAAACTAGTATATTAGTTAATTTACTTTCCATATTGTTATCTTTATCTCCATTTGCCAAGATGTGGTAATCTTTGAAGGCATTATTGTTAATGTTATTGTTTAATCTTAATTTGATTATAAATTTGTCTTCATGGTGAATGTCTGTTATTTTCTTACCAAGTTTCAAGTCTAAGTACAATGAAATCCACAAATATTAAAAATAAAATTTTCATGACTTAATTGAATATACAATTGGAACGACATTATTTAAGCATATATCTTATAATAGATGTTAATTTCGTGTAATCCTTGGTCCTAAAAGATTTATTATAATTATATTATATAAATTCTATTGTTCTATTTTTATGTTTTTCGATATTTAATTAATAAATAAAATAAAATAATCCGTTAATACTTTCAGGTACTATTCACTAATAATCACAGATTAGATATCAACATGTAGGATACTGAGAGCATACAAATTATAACTAGTGGTTAACGGTTGAGATTATATTCCAAATTTTAATTTTTTTCATAAAAACTCATATCTATTTTTACATAATGTAGTAAATTTGCGACTGCAGTCCAAAAAATACTGTGTTGTACGCTTTAAATACAAGAATTAATATAATATAAACCATTACAAAAGTATAAAACTAAAAGGTCAAAATGATTTAACCATATTGTTATACATTATTGATGAGATAATACAAATATATTTATCTATAGTGACAAAATTATTTTCCATACATATCGTTTAATATGACACAATTTAACAAAATTTAAATCGTTCTTCTAACAATTGACTAACAAAAATATCATAAATCAATTGACTTATGACTACAAGACAAGTGCCAATATGAAGCTAATGACCATAGTCGTCAAGGCAAAAATTAGTACAACAAAATCTAAATTTTTCCTAATTTATTATAATTTTCATTAAATATAGTTAATTATGACATTATTTAAATCAGCGTTTAAGTATCGAATAGATTTAAATCCAAAATTAGTAAAATGATGATTCTAAAACAAGTGCTGCAGAAGGTCTCAAAGTAAACGATTTGGCATGAACGACATCTCTGTAAATCGTATAATAATATTTATTATATTTATAATATTTGTTAAAGACATTTTCAAGACCAATTACTTATTTGATTTTAAAATACGATATATGTTATACATACCCATTCTTTTGTTCAGCAAACAAACTAGCGATTTTCACTGTTAATTTAGAAGATAATCTCATCTTGAATTTTTTGAGGTTAATATTTTCTATTTCGGATCCAAAGTTAATGACAATACAGTAAGTCTTTAAGAATTTGTTACTTCTAAAAATAAAATTAAAACTATGGTAATATCTTATGATGACTTTTAGTCTAATATTATTTACCTTGAAAAACCAAATACGTATTCTGATATTTCATACAATTTTAGGTCTCCCGTACGGAATATTTCCAACTGCCTCAGATTTAATATTTCTTTGAATATTTTCAAGTGACTTCGTTCAGCGTTTTGTTCAAACTCAACGTTCAACGTTACATAATTAGGGTTTACCGGTAACCATGTTTTTGTCTTATTGCTGAATCCAGCTTGTGGTGAGGAATTCCAGTGGAATGGTGTACGAACTTTTTCACGAATATAACCATTTTTTTTTGAATTGTCATCAATAATTTGATCATCTCTTAAATAAACATCTGTCATTCCTAATTCATCACCCATATAAATTATTGGTGTTCCTGGTAAGAGCAATTGTATCATGTGAATACCATCTATCATTTCCAATCCAAATCTCGAGGCTGCACGAGGGTTTACATCATGGTTTCCAATCTATATATCACAATAAAATTGTATGACGTATTCTTAAATTCTGAACAGAATGTTATTACTTATTTTATTATTTGATTCACAGTTATAGTGTGGTGTTTAGATTCTGATTAGAGCAATTAATGTATTTATTTTACAATTATGTTTTTTTTTTTTATTAGTCATTTAGCCTTTTTGAGCAGTAAAAATGCTTTGATTTTTTTTTTTCAGCATCTTGTATGGTAAGATAGTTATTGAATTTGCTACTTTGGAAGTTAATACATTTCCAGAAATTTTAAAAGCATCAGAAAGGAACATAGGCACGACTTTGTTTATTTGAATTTTTATCTAATATGTTGGAAAATTTCATTAAAATCACGAGCTTTTGCAAATTATTATGTTGTTTAAAATTCATGAAATATTCTCAATCAAAAGTATAAAACAAATGTTCACAGAATAACAAAAAATGCTATAAAATATATACACATGATTTTTTGAACTTATATTTTAATTTTAAATTAGATATTTTAACGAAGATTAACGATTTATATTATTTTGAGGTGGTTGATAATATTAATTGTTGTTACTGTAGTTTAGAAAAACTAGTTATAAATAATAAAAATAATAATAATAATAAATAATAAAAAATAAAATAATAATAAATAATAAAAAATAAAATTATAAATTAATAGTAAATAACTAATAATTGTAACCAATACCATTTATAAATAAAATACAAATTTTCGATTTTCATCATGAATATCAAAGTTTAAATTATACTTAAATATATAAACCAATAAGAACCTTCTTCGTGATATAATCGTTCATTTAAAAAAAAGTTTAAGACAATCGGTTGAGTAGTTTCCGAGAACATTAGCATCAAAGGTTTCAATTTTCGTTTTATTTATTAAAATGTCATACACACCATGGCATTTTAAAATGCAAAATGTTTTGAAAAAAATCGATTATCCTACCGTACTACTACAAAAAATCGTAAACAAAATTTCTGTAATAGCAATAATATCATACAATTTACTTAGTAATATAGGCTGATCGTCATTCCACAAAACTTTTTTTTTATACAATGATTTTATATCATTGAATTCAAGTAAAACACATCTATTATAGTGACTCAAATGACACTTATTGAACTGCAGATTGGTTCGCAATTACCCATATTAATTTATTATTTTGCAATCTGTTGTCCAACTTTTGAACTGCAAATTGTTTTCAATCTTTCACAATTAAGTCATATCATTATAGCAATAATTATAAAATCAAGACAGTTTTAAAAATAAATAGACTAATCTTAAGCTATTTTAAGTGCCAGTTGTTTAAATTAGTACTAAAAATCTAGTCTCTCTCTAAAACCTGTTAATATGTTAAGAAAAAAAACATTATCATTATTGCAATTCAATTATAATTTCTAAATTATATCCTATATTTATAAATTAGACATTGGTGTTTAGAATTAATAAAAGTTTTAAACGTTTTGAATAAAAAGAGATGTTTTTACTGTATAACTACAAAATATTTAAAGGTTATAAATAGGGTTCGGGACTTGTTGCATTTGCATATTGTTTAATAATGACTGCAGAATAGTCAAAGTAAGAAATAAATTTGTTTTAAGTCATTACGGATTGAAATACAAAAATTTTAATTGCATATTTTCGCATATTCTGCCGTTTTCTGAGTAAAACGCATACTTCACAAATGTTGGCAATTTTATTGTTATTTATAGCATATTTACGCAGTTTTCGATTCATGTTAAGTAAATTTATTTTATAGGTAACATTAACAAGGTACATTATTTTTTTTACTTTCATGATCATGAGTCGGTCAATATACCTAATCATAAAACAAGTCAGGACAGGGCAATAAGAGAAATACCTAATTGTTTCTCCGTATAGCTCGGTTTATGAATAAAGATAAGATAATAAATTAATAATATTATTAACTGGATTTGGCAACTAAGGAAGCATTTAAATTTGAAAATATCAGAAAATGTCTTATTGTACAGTCAAACTTTACAGGTAAACAATTTATTATTTTTAGATTTAATATTAAATAAAATACCAAACCTTTTTTTCATTGTAGGAGAAGACGAGGAAAATAAAATCGAACATACACAGTAAAGTAATATAGTTAAATTGTCAAAAAAAATGCTGATTAAATAAAATTGTCTGAATTTAAATGAATACATCAAATTTTTAATTGCTATTAAAAAAATATTCAGTTGCATATTTTGGTTATTTTAAGTGCATATTTCCTATAATTTGTGTGCAATAAGTCCCGAACCCTAGTTATAAAAGAGAATCAAACTAATCTAAAACTTTATTTCTTGTGCTTAACGCCCAAAAAACAAACAATTAATAAACATTTCTGATACTATCATAATATTCATTCAAGTGCTAATGCTAACCTAATGAAGATGTATAAAAACTATATTTATTCTAATCACATCGTTTAAAGTAATTTAATTATTATACTATACATACGGTCCAACTTGACCATGCTCCTGATGGCAGATTTAAAAACCATTCCGTTAGTTTTTCAACATATTTTTTTGCCGATTTATGGTCGAGGTAGACAAGACACAAATTTAGTGGGAAATGGGCTCCAAGATTTGTTTCATTTCCATAAAATTTCGATGCATATTTAGGTTGTAAATATGTTTCGATGATCAGGACTCTGAGGGCATTTAAACAAGTCTAAGTCTTTTTAATTTTGATTTAGTTATAAATTAATGTATTATACCATGCACCTACCTTGTTTGGCCATCCTTTTTCTTATACTCGTCTAATAAAGATCTCCAGTCGTTCGTTTCAGAAAAACTTTCATCTATTGCTTGAGTATATCCAATCTTTTGTTGTTTTTGATCTGCCAATATAGGTGCATCTAATAAATCCTGTCTCTCGTATAGGTGTTGAATAGCGTCCATACGTAATCCGTCAACACCCTTATCTAACCAGAAGCGCATCATATCCTAACCAAATTAAAAGGTGGGTTGATTAAAATATAGTTTTTCACTCATTATACTTTTTATTGATCGACGTACTTGTATTTCTTCACGGACCAACGGATTCCAGAAATTCAAGTCAGGTTGTTGTTTATAGAACTGATGTAAGTAATACTGCTGCCGTTTTTCGTTCCACTCCCACATACTATTTCCAAATATGGACATCTATGTAACATTTTTGTTTAATTTCTGTTTAAAAAGTATCATTTGTCGTCATAATTTATCAAACAAGAACTATATCAATAAATTTACATACACACCTATTAATATTCCTTGAGCGTATATTGTATACAAAGAATACTTATATAAAATAAATTGATATAGTAAAATGTGTATTTAGTATAAAGGTTTAAGTTTTCTATCGTTTTAGGTACTCACCCAATTGTTTGGGACTTGTCTGGTTCCGTTTATATATTTTGCATCGGCCCATAAGTAATAATCTGTATACGGTTCTATGTTTTGTACAGATTTATGAAACCATTCGTGTTGTTCACTTGTATGGTTAGGTACAATATCAAGAATAATTTTGATTCCTACGAATTTGAAATTTATTAATAAACAAATACAAGAGTATTATATTATTATAATAATTTAAAAAATATATATGTATAATGTATATAAGTTAACCGTTTTCGTGAAGTTTATTTATTAACTCTTCCAAATCGTCCATGGTGCCCATAATTTCTTCGATTCCTCTGTAATCGGATATGTCATAACCAAAATCAACACCAGGTGAAGGGTATATTGGAGTTAACCAAATAGCAGATACTCCCAAATACTTAAGATATGGGATTTTTTCAATAACTCCTAAAATGTATTAATTAAAAATATTTAACCAAGCAGTGTACATAATTATTTAATTAAGTATTCTTGTTTCAGGATTAAATTAAAATTTAATATTTAAATGAATGACAAATAAATATCTCATTTATTATTACTATTTAAGTACTTAACTAGTTAAAGTAATAATTGTTAGTTTTTTTCAGTTAAGTTCAAAAATCATATGTAAAGTTAAAATTATGTTTATTCATATTATACGACTCATAGTTAAAACTAATTAATTAGGTATATTTTTGTTTAATATCGCTTGATCCAATGATTTAACTATATTATTTTCATTAACGTGTAATAACATAATCTGTTACAGTTAGTGTTTAATAAGAATGATTAGTAGAAATTTACAGTCATATATTAAATGATATTATAGATAGTCAATTCTCATTGTTTGATTTGGATTTGACTCACTAGTGGCCGTGTGGCACTTAGTGGCAGGAGGATATATGCAACCTTATTTTACATTTTAAATCCTTAACTTTAATAATATAACATTTTATACATTTTGAATTACAAAATAATTTGCAGATTTTAATGACTTTTATGAATTATATCAAAATTTGAATTTTAAAATGCTTCTAAAAAAAAATCATGCATAATAATAATTTTTAATGTATAATTCAACAAATGTTAAATATTATAACAGTTTTTAAGAAAGTTTTTATTCACATTACAAGATGTTCAAGAAATTGAAACAATTATAATCAATCTGATAGAAAAAAACAAAAAAAAAAAATTGTTTATTCTTATTTGCCTATTAATAGCTCAAAAACATTCAAAATATTTTATGTTGTAAGTAAAAAGTTTAATTGATATATTTGTTGACAATTGTAGTATCAACGGTTATTCAGTTTTTAATTATAATAAAAAAAGAAAATCTTTTCAGGAGAAATCGGTTATTTACTGTAAAATCTCCTATGTCCAAAAATTCTGAAATTGAATAGGTCATAAGAATTAATTTTACCTTCCATTATTTTTTTTTTTAAATTTCATACATTTTTGGGGAATTTTGAATTACATTTTCTATTGTTAGATGTAAAAATTAAGATGTTTGATTTAAATTAACCTAACCTAGCAACCTCAATTTTTTTTTTCACTAACTTTTTTAATATTGTTTATAATAATATGCTTGGAAATTATGTCTCATTAAAATATGGTAATGACCATATGTTGTACTGAAAACATTTTTTGTATGATAAATTTAATAAGTGGTCAATTTTTAATATCTTTTGTTACCAAGTAAGTCTCCGACGCCATTATCGGTTGAGTCCTTAAATGACCGAGGGTATATTTCATAAATAATGCCTGTTTGCCACCAATCTAATTTTGTTTTATTTTTCTTGCTTAAAAATGTGTATTTTTCAAGTTTCATTTTATCTAAAAGTTTAAAACATTATGTTCAATTTTTTAAAATATACATTAAAAAAAATTAAAAATTGTATTAAAAATGTATTAATTTACTTTCCATATTGTCATCTTTATCTTCATATTTTGAATTTTGCTGATCTTTGTAAACATAATTAAGGTTAGTGTTCAACCCCAATGCAATTATAAATTTGTCCTTATGTTGAAAATCTGTACTTTCCTTATCAGCATGAATGACAAGTACACTGAAACACACAAATATTAAAACTATAATTGTCATGATTTATTTAATAATAACCCAAGCAGTATGACTTCTTCTAAAATACTAACTGACTTAATAAAGTACATCATAGTTCTATATTTTATAAAGATAAGATTAACATAATGTCTAATATCTTATAAAATTATGTTATTTTTATCGTTTTTAAGTAAGTATATTTTAATATTTTAGATTGTTACAATTCACATAACTGCTATGTTACTGTTTAAGTACATGTCTTATACATAATATGGCTAATATTATTAACCTCGCGTGTAATCATCTAGGTCCAAGAAGATTTATTAGCATTATATCATATTACACTAGGTATATATTTTTTTTTTTTAAGGTTTTTTCATATTGATTAAATAAATAAAATAAAATAATCAGTCATTACTTTTTAACACATAATTCACTAAATACCGATTACATGACAACGTGTAGGATTATAAAAATGATAACTGGTGGTTATCGTTTAAAATTATATTTCAATATTTTTAATACTTTCATAATAAGTTAGGAGGACGCACCTTACATATCTTTTCATTAGATGATAAAGTAAGACGCGATTGCAGTTCGAATTTTGAGGTCGTTGGCTTATATAATATTAGAGAAAATTTATCTAAGATCAAACTAAAATGTAATACCATTACCTGTGTTCTCCGTGAATATTTTCATGCAAATGACGATAGTTTTCAAATTGTAATATTTAACGTATTCATAATACTCTTAACAATCAACATTTTGTTATAAAATAATGATAGAATGTTCTTATCTATTTTGTTTGATAGTTGATCTAATAAATCTTATATCAAAGCTAACAATACAAAATTATATCGGAAAATCGGAAATATATTATGTAATATGTTGTACGCAATCTTAGAATGATGTGTCAGCAGTCGAAATCAAGTTAATATTCTTCGACATAAGTCGTTTTAAAAAAATATTTTATTTGTGTTTGCTGTGATATAAGATCTAAAAGTATATCATATTATTATTTTGTCGTCCTAGATCTCTTCTTGTCTATCAGCCAATATGAAAACAGCTTAAATTATAGTTATGATAATTATTATTATGATTATCATAATTTTATTGCTCAGAAAAGCCTCAACATGCTTGTCTGACCTGATAAATTATTATTTACGGCTTGATGCATAAATATTGACTGAAATAAAATATTATAATGTTTTGTAAATATCTAATATGAAATTCAAATATAGTTCAGCTAAATTAATTTAATAATTATGATACCCATATCTATTACATATGGCCGTGCGTGGATACTATGTTTATAATCCTGACTAGCGTTATTGATAATATTTTACCACTATATATATAGAATATTCTATAATCATGATGTAGAGATGATATTATATAATTTCCAAATTTCCATGTGTTTATACCCCTTAATTCATTCTCACACTTTAAAAGTGAAAAGTATGCTAGTCATGGCCTAATAATTAGTACAGTTGAAATGTTAAATAACTTAATAAAAATCGTTTTACTTATTGTATTCATCGCATATTAAAAAAATAATGGTGAAGGGTCGTTGAAAGAAAAAAATGTATACGTATATTAGGTAATTTCGCTTTAGGTGGTTACTGAAATATGAGAAATATGTGGATGGCATTTTTTTTATTCCTATGGCCACGATATATCAAATTATATTTATTACGTATGATGGACGCGACTTACTACCATAAAATATATTGTTATAATATTCTATGTGTACTTATGTGTTGTATATTTACGAACAATTTGTGATTTTGGATAACTTAAATATAGTTTTAGAAATGTCAGTCTTACACATTAGAATATTGCATAAGGTATGCAAATCCTTCAACACAATTAAAATTGTGATCTATGATTTTAATGCTTGATTTTTCAGTAAGATGTTAAAAAATATTTACAATATAATATTGAGTATAACACAATTTGCCATTTATATTCAATTACAAAATCATCTAGTATGTTTGTTACTAATATGCATACGTCTTAAACATATTGTATAATATATTTTCTATACAAATTTGTTATTTTGTATTGAGTTTGTATTATGTTTTATCTTTGATCATAATTTTAAGGATATGACGGACATACAATCTAGGTAATCTTGGTCAAGCCGTAAATTGGTTGTATTTATAAGTTGACAAACCTTTAAAGGCATATTGTATTATTGCAATTATTTTTTTTCAACCAAATATTTTGACTAAATTACAGTTAAAAAAAAAATAGACTCATTATTTGATATTACAGTTCTTAAATTTTTGAAAAAACCATGCATTTCAATGTTTATTGTCTAATGCATTTGTTTTTATTGTTCTAAAATCTAAATAATTATTATTGTTATCTATAAAATTATCATAAGCATTTATAAAAAGTAAGAATATATTTTCCATCACACTATTATGCCCTCGATTTGTCATGAGAGGTATGTGTATTGTGTATACTTGTTTTCATATAATATATTAGCTATCTAATTAAATTTTTTACGATACAGCAGGGGCGTAGTTACACATTTTATGACGGATAGAAAAAAATGCATACATACAAACATTTTTAATTAAAATAAGGTATATCATGAAAGAAAGGCATTTCCAATACCTGACCCTAACCGCTGGCGATGGTGCAGGGGTTCATAAAACAAAAATCCTTATTTTAATTTTAAATTATAAAATAACTTTTTCACTAATGTTTCTCAGACTATTCGTGTCAATTTTTTATATGAGTGTCTGAACGTAGAAATTTGACATAATGTATCATAACCGCTACATTTTGAAAACTATTTTGTAGCTATTTTTAAACGCATCATAGGCATTAGACATGTTCCCATTTTTTTTAGTTTATTTTATGTGGGTGTCATAAATCACAACACATTTAAGATGCAAAAAATCGTCAACACACTAACGAAGTTATTAAGGTAATTAGAAATAAAACGTTGTACATCTACGATAGTTTTTTATGCGCGGTTTAAAGGTAGAGTTTTTACGAATTTCATTAAAATTGCAAAAATGTTAACATTATTTTGTAGTTAGAAATGCATTAAAAATTGTTCTTTTCATATCTTAGATTGTGATATATCTTTAGATTTGAGTTAACCAACTCAATTTTTTTTTCATTAACTTGTCTAGCTTTCCTTCTATAAATTATTTAGTTTGTTTCATTAAATTGGTTATTACCGTTTAATGTACTGATAAAATTGTTTATAATATGATTTATCAAATAAACAAAACATTATCGATGTCTTATACTATATGGTACTACGTAAGTCCCCAACGGCATTATAACTTGAATCCTTACAAGACCGTGGATATATTTCATAAATAATATGAAGTCATATGCACGCCTGATTGCCAGCAATCTTATTAAGTTATGTTCTTTCTGCTCAACAATTTGTCTTTTTTAAGTTCAATTTGATCTAAAAAGTTTAAAATGCCATGTTGAATTTTAAAAAAATATGAAAATAATATATACTATGCACATTCAAGTCATAATCATTTTTAATTGAAAACAAGGTAATTAGTTAATTTACTTTCCATATTGTCATCTTTCTCTCCATTTTCCAAGATCTGCTAATCTTTAAAGTCATTATTGTTAAGGTTATTGTTCAAATCATGATTTGATTATAAATTTGTCTTCATAGTGAATGTCTGTAATTTCCTTACCGAGTTTCAATACTAAGTACGACGAAATACACAAATATTAAAAATATAATGTTCATGATTGAAAAGTACCTAAGCTGTATGATTTGTTCTAAAATACTGATTAATTTTTTAAGGTACAACATATTTATAATATACTTTATAGAGATTAGATAAATAATGTGAAGAATTTTATTAAATCACGTAATTTAATAGTTTTTAGGTCTATAAATGATATTATTTAATCTTGTTAATCCTTTCTTTATTGATTTTAAAATTGGCACCATTTAATTTAAGTAAACGTCTTATAATGTATGTTAAAACCGTGTAATCCTTGGTCCTACATGTTTTATTATAATTGTATAAAATACATTTTAATGATATATTTTTAGATTTTTCAATATTTATTAAATAGTTTAAATAAATCAAATACAATAATCCGTTAATACTATTTATTAAGTACTATTCACTAATATTCGTCGATTAGATAACAACATGTAGAGGATACTGGTAGCTTAATAACTATAACTGGTGGTTACCGCTTAAAATTTTATTCCAAATTTCTATTTTTTTCATAATGAGCTATATCTGTTTTTTAGATTATACAGTAAATTTGCAACTTAAGTTCCAAGCATGTGTTGTGTGCTTTAATATAAGAATTAACGTAATATGTATTATTATGCTAAAAGGTCAAGATAATTTAATCCGTATGTTTTCACCGAAAGAAAATACAAAAAAGTATTATTTATTGTATTTTGTTGTTCGGTATTGCCTCGTTATGAGCTTAATTTGTCCTCTGCATCTCGAGGTTTGTTATCTCACCGACATTTATCTAATATTAACAAATAGTATATAAATGCAAATTATTCATTTTTGAATGCTTAAATTTTATAAGAATAATATAACTCAAAAAAGTGTACATATTGTATAACAATATTTAAATCTTAATAAGATCTTAATTCAATAACAATACAAACACAATTTTACTTTAAAAATACAAATGGCACCTCTTCGTTCATGTACCGGTAAATAATTTCCCGACAACCATTGAAATATTAGATTAAATTAACGCTATACCTTTCCTATTTGGGATTACAGAGAGATATTTACAAATATGAGTGACGGAGCGATAAAATTTTCACTTGCTCTATAACAAACCAGACACGAGTACCCTCGTAACCCCGTAAGGAACCACTTTTTATGTGTATGGTGTGTCTTGAGATTAATATGGTGGCAAATTAAATAGTTTGAGTGGACCAAAAATATAAATATTGAAGTGTACCACCGATGCTCGATTCTAAATACCTCTATTTTTAAACACAAACAGTGCGGCTCTGTCACATCTGTCACAGTTTCGAGTTATTTAAATCAAATGTAGACGAATATTTAGATTCTATAATATACTATATAGGATTCAACGTTCAAAACTCTGTCTTATGTGCGAGGTTTAATAAAGACTAAATAATCAACCGTATATAATGTGTGTGTTACATAATTTTTATACTAAAAAAATAATAAATACTGTTTTCGTAAACTTTATTTATTACTGCTTTTAAATCTTCCGTTGTGTCCATATAGGTTCATCAATTCATCTGTATTTTGTAATTTAGTAAATCGTAACCCAAATCAACTCCCGGCAAAGAATATATTGGAGTTAATCAAATAACATATACTTACTTTATATAAGCTAAAACGGGAAAGGTTTTAGTTTCATTATTAAAGGAATCTTCCAAACACCAGGTAAAGTATAATATTAAACTTAGATCAGCACGGGATAAATTCACTCAAACAAATAAATAACATACATTATTGATGACATAATAAAATATATTTTTATAAAGTAACATAAAGCGTATACATATAGGTAGTAAAAATATGACACAATTTAACATAATATAAATCGTTATTCTAATAATTGACTAACAAAATTATCATAAATCAATTGATTTATGACTACAAGACAAGTGCCAACCTAAAGCTAATGACCATAGTCGAAAAAGCAAAAATTAGTACAATCAAATCTAAATTTTCATAATTTATTATAATTTTCATTAAATATAGTTAATTATGACATTATTTAAATCAGCGTTTAAGTATCGAATAGATTTAAATTCAAAATTAGTAAAATGATGATTCTAAAACAAGTGCTGCAGATGGCCTCAAAGTAAACGATTTGGCATGAACGACATCTCTGTAAATTGTATAAACTATTCATTATATTTATATAATAACTTTAGAAGATATTTTCAAGACCAATTTATTATTTGATTTTAAAATAAAATATATGTTTTGCATACCCATTCTTTTGTTCAGCAAACAAGCTAGCGATTTTCACTGTCAATCTAGAAGATAGTCTCATCTTGAATTTTTTAAGGTTAATATTTTCTATTTCGGATCCAAGGTTAACGACAATAAAGTAAGTCTTTAAGAATTTGTTACTTCTAAAATTAAAATTAAAATTATGGTAATATCTAATAGTGATTTTCAATCCAATAATCATTTTTACCTTGAAAAAGCAAATACGTATTCTGATATTTCGTACAGTTCGAGGTCTCCCGTACGGAATATTTCCAACTGCCTAAGATTTAGAATTTCTTTGAATATCTTCAAGTGACTTTCTTCAGCGTTTTGTTCAAATTCAACGTTCAACGTTACATAATTAGGGTTTACCGGTAACCATGTTTTTGTCTTATTGGAGAATCCGGCTTGAGGCGAGGAATCCCATTGAAATGGTGTACGACTTTTTTCACGAATCTTACCAATTTTTATCGAACTTTTATCAAAAATTTGATCATCCCTCAAATATACATCTGTCATTCCCAATTCATCGCCCATATAAACAACTGGTGTTCCTGGTAAGAGCAATTGTATCATGTGAATACCATCTATCATTTCCAATCCAAATCTCGAGGCTGCACGAGGGTTTACATCATGGTTTCCAATCTATATATCACAATAAAATTGTATGACGTATTCTTAAATTCTGAACAGAATGTTATTACTTATTTTATTATTTGATTCACAGTTATAGTGTGGTTTTTAGATTCTGATTAGAGCAATTAATGTATTTATTTTACAATTATGTAAACATGTATTTAAATAATAGTTTCTGTCAAGGATGAATTTTTACTAAAAACCAACTATTTTTTATTTAATTACTTGTTATTGTCTTAGTTTCAATAAATTATCAATACAATTTATGTTATAGTCAGAAATTCAAAAGTAAAATCTTTGAAAATTTTTAATTTTCTATTTAAAATATTTATTTTATATTTTATATATTATACAAATCATTTTAAAGAAATAATGTAAAAATGAAAATATAATACACGGGCACAGTGGCAGGTGGTATTCTAGGAATTTATACAAGTAGGTAAGTATATAAAAATACGGTAATAAAATTATGGTATTCATAATTATCCATATCTCTGCGAATATATATGCTATATTTATGTCACATAGAACCTAATTTTGGTAATTGAATGATTATATTATTATACTTACAGTCCAACTTGACCATGCTCCGGATGGCAAATTTGACATCCATTCTGTTAATTTTTCAACATATTCTTTTGCAGATCCGTGACTAAGGCTCGCAAGACATAAGCTTAATGGGAAATGGGCTCCAGCGTTTGTTTCATTTCCATAATATTTTATCGTATATTTTACATTTAAATAGGTTTCAACAATCACAATTCTGTGAAGGTTTAAGAATGGAATCTAAATTACTATCGCCTATTATAGTTATCTATTATAAAAATATGTTTCATACCTAGTTTGACCATCCCTTTTCTTGTAATCGTCTAATAAAGATCTCCAGTCATTTACTTCATAAAAACATTCGTCTAATGCTTGTGTATATAAAACTCTTTGTAGTTTTCCATCGTCCAACGTAGGTGCATCGAGTAAATCCTGCCTCTCGTATAGGTGTGCATTCGCATCTATTCGAAATCCGTCAACACCTTTATCCAACCAGAAGCGCATCATGTCCTAATATGATATAATATATGATAAGTTGATTAAACAATTATATTTTGCTTATCAGATTTTACGTACTTTTATTTCTTCGCGGACTAATGGATTCCAATAATTTAAGTCTGGTTGTTCTTTATAAAACTGATGTAAAAAATACTTCTGCCTGGTTTCATTCCACTCCCAAATACTACTATTTCCAAATACTGCCATCTAAGTAAAAAAAAATGTACAATAAACTACATGGCAAATGTAAACAACTGTTAATTTTGTTTAAATGTTAAAACAAAGTATTTATATAAATGTATATATAAAGATGTTTTATATATGAATAATGTAGTTTTCTATTATGTTGTCCTCGAGAAACTTAAATATTAACTCCTTGAGCTTGTATTGTGTAAGAACATTTATATAAAATAAATTGATTTAGTAAAATGTGTATTTATAGATAAGGTTTTAGTTTCCTGTCATATTTTCTCACCCAATTGTTTGGGACTTGTCTGGTGCCGTTTACATATTTTGCATCGGCCCATACGTAATAATCTGTATACGGTTCTATACTTTGTACTGACTTAACAAACCACTCATGTTTATCACTTGTATGGTTAGGTACAATATCAAGAATAATTTTGATTCCTACAAATTGTAATTTATTAATTTACACTATTATATTTTTCAAAAATATACCTTAAAAAATCATACAAACCGTTTTCGTGAAGTTTATTTAATAACTCTTCAAAGTCTTCCATTGTGCCCATAAGTTCATCAATTCCTCTGTAATCCGTTATGTCGTAACCCATATCAACTCCCGGTGAAGGGTATATTGGAGTTAACCAAATAGCAGATACTCCCAAGTACTTAAGATAGGGAATTTTTTCAATTATTCCTAAATTTTTTTAAATAAATGGCCATTAAGATAATACGCTGTAGAACGTATACAATAGTATATAGTAATATATGTATTAATGTAACGAGTAATTTTTTTGTTGAAATGGCAATGACCTTTTATTAATAATTTATTATTTTATTTCTGAATATTTTGTAACAGATTACTTAAGAAACAAAATTGTTTTAAAAATCTTTAATTACCACGTAAGTCTCCAACACCAGTGTCTGTTGAGTCCTTATAAGATCGAGGGTATATTTCATAAATAATGCCTGTCTGCCACCAATCTAATTTTGATTTATTTTTCTTGTTTAAAAATGTGTCTTTTTCAAGTTTCAATCCATCTAAAAGTTTGAAATATCATATTCAATTTTAAAAAATAAAAAGAAATCATACATTAAAATTATAATAATATTGTTATTAACAATATGTTTATTTACCATCCATACCGTTATCTTTATCATCATATTTCGAATTGTGCTGTTCTTTGTAGACATTAAGGTTGGTGTTAAACCCTAATTCAATTTTAAATTTGTCTTCATGATAAATGTTTGTTATCTCCTTATAACTCGCTTCAACACCAAGTACAATGAAACACACAAATATTAAAAATATAATTGTCATGATGAATTTAATAATTAACTAATCCGTCAGACTTCTTCCAAAATACTGACTAACTTAATAAAGTACAACATGGATTTATATTTTATAGAAATTAGATAAATCATGATTGGAAAAGCAATATAATATTATGTTATATAATAGTTTTTTGGTAGGTAGGTATATTTTATTATTTTAGCGTGTTACACCTTTCTAAATTGTTTTGGAATGCTCAAGATACAATTAAAGCACATCTCAAATACATGTCAACATTATGTAACTTCTTACGTTCTAATACATTTTTAGAATAACATTTTCTAGTATACAGGATGTCCCAGGTCTGTTTGACTAATGCAATATCTTTTACAGCAGTAACAGTGATTAGCAAGAAATAATTTTGAATTTTAACACACTTTGAAAATTGTTTAAAAATTAACGACTTAACCAAATTAAAAGTTTTAAACGCCAAAATGGTTTTTAAATACTTATTTATGAAATAGCTATTTTGGATTATTAGAAAAATATTAAATACAAAATTGAAATTATTTATTTTTGTTGTAAAAAAAAAAAAATAAAATATAAGATATACAAATTATAGCGCAGAGCTCTACAAATCATTACAAAAAAAAAAAAACTTAAAAATATTGAATAGAAAAAAAGTTATTGCATTAGTCAAATAGATCTGGAACATCCTGTATATATATTTTTAATTTTTAGGGTTTTCAATAATATTTAAAGAACTATAATAAAATAATTAGTTAATTCTTTTGAATACGATTCACTTTATACAGATTAGATAACTACATGTAGGATGGCAGCTTAAAAATCATTACTGGGGGTTATCGTTTAAAATTGTAATCCAATATTTTTATTACTTTCATAAAAAATTTGGAGGACATTACTTTTATATATTCTGTTTATTAGATGATATAGTAAATTTGCATTTGGAGCTCAAATTTTATGTAATTTGGTTAAATATTAGAGTAAATTGATTTACGATGAAGCTAAAAGGTAAGACTATTTCTTGTGTTCTCTTTGCAATATTTTATTTTTTATGCAAACTTTGATATTTTTAAAATTTTAAGTCGCTTAATAATTACAATTTAGTAATAAAACAATGTGAGAATTTTCTTTTCTTTTAGTTTGATCTATTAACTCTTATATTAAATCTAAAAACACAGAATTATAACGGATGTTCGGAAATGTATTATGTTTTACTTTCTACTCATACTCAATTATAGAATGAAGAATGTGTCAGCTGAAATCAAGTTAATATGCTTCGACATAAGTCGTTTTACAAAAGACTATATTTCTGATCGTGGTGATATAAAATCGGAGAGTATATCATATTGTTATAATTTCGAGATCCTTCTCTCCCGTTGGCCAATACGAAAAATGACTTTTATGATTGTATAAAGGTTATAAAGAAAGTAAATTTTTTTTATTTTGAAATTTGACAAGAACAAAAGATTTGAAACTTGAATTAAATTCAAACTATAAAAAAAAAAAGTATTTAATTAATTATAGTTCAAGATCAATAACATTGACTACCTTAATAGTTTTAAAGTGATTTTATGTGTTTTGACATACACAATATGAATGTATAAATTATTTACGTAAAAGTTTTAATAAATAATAAGGATAATTATATCTTGGATCAGGGATTCTCAAACTTGTATGAACACTGTACCCCTTTTTACCATTACATTTTTTCGGGTACCCCTTCTCAATTACTAAACTAAAATATATATAAAAAAAAATGTAAAGACTTACATATTACGTTTTTATTTTATTGAGATTAAGTTTTTAAAAACTAATACGCAAAAAATTAAAAAAATTAAAAGCTCTTACTTTTAAAGATATTAGTGAGAAGAGTGAGCTTGTTTCGGTTCGCACAGTTATATAATTATATATTCGACTGTCTGCCACTCTACTTGGTATAATATGGTAGACGCGCTTACTCAATCAATGACGAATGAAAGATGCGGTATCGTTTTAAGCCTGAAATTCGTCTGAAATGTTATCTTGGATTTTAGAGTTTTTTCTTCTTCATTAATTTGAAGGTTTGTCGGCCAGACTCCTCGTACCCTTTAAAAAATTTCGAGTACCCCCAAGGGGTACGCGTACCACAGTTTGAGAATCCCTGTCTTAGATCATATTATTTTCTCTGAGGATCATATACTATATAGTTTATTGTATTATAAGTTCTAATGATAGTGTGATATTATGATTTACGTGATAGTACATAATATGATGTGATGACACTGATAGCTAAAAAATAAAAAGATAAAATTTTGGTGACGTAATCGGCTGTATTTAAAACGACAATACATGGGTATATATTATACTCCTGAATAGTGTTATTGATAATATTTTATCACTTAATTAATAGAGTATTCTATAAAATCGTTAACACAAATTAAATCGTGATCCACGATTTGTATGCTTGGTTTTTGAGTAAGATGTTAAATATTTACAATAGTAGACCATGAGTATTACACAATATGTGTGCGACCTAATCCAATTATATTCGATTAAAAACTATTTAGAACGTCGGTAACTAATAACTAACGTTTTCTAATCATATTATACTTTAGTTCTAAAATTAGTTTGTTATTTCGTATTTTTTTATATTATTTTTTTTACTAATCATTTTATGTGATTCCAGGTTGTACTAAATTCAATAAAATTAATAATTATAAAAGTATTTTATTTTATTTTTATTGGAATGGAAAATCATAGTAATATTATGATAATTAATTAAGACTTACTTTTATTATTTTTGAAACTTTGTTGCTGTAATGTCGTTAATGTAAATTACAGCGCTTTTTTGAATTCCGTAAAATTAATTGTGAATAATTATAATATTTATAAATAAATCTTATAAATCATGATTTAAACAATCACTTTGGCAAACGTGTTAACTAATTTTAAGGACATAACGGACATACAATCTATTGGTCAAGCCGTAAATTGGTCGTATTTATAAGTTGAGAAACCTTTACAAGCATATTGTAGTTATTATTCCACGACCAAATTTTGATTAAACTAAAGTTAAAACAAAATTAGACTCATTTGATTAAAGTTCTTAAATTTTTGAAAAAACCATACATTTCAATATGTTTATTGTCTAATGTATTTGTTTTTATTGCTCTAAAATCGAAATAATTATTATTGTTAAAATTGTCATAAACATAATATATATAATAAACATAATATGTAGATATACATTTTTCCTCGCGATATTATGCTATCGATACGTCATTATGTGGTAATAATGACGCAAAACACAATGGTGGCTATTCGACCATTACATTTATGATAATGTTATTAGAACTGACTCAATATACATTATACGAGTGCAAAATGGTGTACTGAATGCTAAACATACATTCTTCAAAAGTACCGGTTCTTCATCATTAGTTCAATGTATTAATATTACGAGTTATCGTTCCTTTCTCCTTTCTTATAATAATTTATATTTTAAAAACTAAATCAAAAGAACATAATATCAGTTGACCTGACTCGAGAAATATAATACAACGGACAACTATTATATACAGCGAATGCTAGGAATCAAAAAAGTATTTTTTTTTAAGGTTTGCATAACCAATAAGTGTGATTTACAAACCGAAAAAATATTGTTTTAAGACAAAGCACCTATATCAACAAAGAAAATAAACATAAATTTATTTAGAACACGACAACGTCGATACTCTGAGAATTCCGAAGATCTACATAAATTCAAATATTATTATCCTTTAAGATTATTTACTGTTAGCAGTATATTTTCCCACAAAGTCGTATTTGTGATGTATATTTCAATAATTGCAGCTACTTAATGCCCTCTTTTATGATATCATGATTCTAAGAATGTGTTTTTAAAAATTATCATTAGGTCTGAATTACACAGATTATTAGCCAGGGTACAGGTTACATACTATAACATAATTATTGTAATACCTACTAGAGGTTTTACATGCTTTATTTTTTATGGGTTGGTTAAAGTTATTTTATATCTAATATAACAAATATAGTTTTTAAAATTGTGAAAATATTGTTGGTGTTTTGTTAATTTATGGCTTCTTCTGGTAATAATAGATTAGATTTGTAGCGAGATGACGATAAGTTGAGCATACAGTATAACCTCCCATGGGTATGCATTTGTTGCACGCTGGCATATGCCCATTGGTGATCACTTATCACTGATCTGCCTGAGTGAGTGAGGTGGAGTGGCCTATTCTAGATCTATATATAAGTTATTATTACAGATATTTAAAAACATAAAATAACAACATGAATTTAGAACTGCTGATCACAAATGTACTTAGTTGCACATTTGTAAGACGGAGAATGTAGGAGGGTTATTTCTTGATTCATCACAACAGTTTTATTTTTTAAATGTGTGTATGTTATGGTAGAACGGGAAATAAAAAAATAATTAACCTCTTCCATGAAATAAAATCAAGCATTGAATTAAGGTTAAACAGGTTCCATAATAGTACCATTAAAATATATCAGCAGAATTTGAAATATGAATATAGAAAGAACAAAATTAAAATGAAAGTAAATTAACTAATTTTCAACAAAAAACTTCATAATTTAAATTAATTTTATTCGTATTTTTTTAGAATTCAACAAAGAATTTAAATTTTTGCAGAATAAAACATAAAAAATAAGAGATTTTGGGTAAGAAAAATGAATTAATATAGTATTTGATATTTTTTCCACTAAGGGAAAAAACCATTGACTGACATAAAATTTTTTTTTTTGGTGGCTGCTGTTCTAACGTCGCAAATAAAGCGGAAAAAAAATCGAATATGTTAAAAAATAAGGTTTATATGCGTAATAAAATACTATTTAAAATTTTTAAATCCAAAAATCCCAAAAAATGTATTTATTTAATTGTAATATTAACACAAATATGTGATGGCATAAACCATTACAGCTAGTGTGTGATAAGAATGGTTAGGTAGCAAAATTAATTTCAAACATAATGATTAGTTCTCTTTTAAAAATTGCACATTCAGTATAGGGTTGTTCACTAGGTATTATAAAAAAATCAACTTTTGTTAAACATACCCTGTAAAACATATTACAATTGATTGTAATATATTATATTATACATATTATACACAATCACCACCCACGAAATACAGATAATAACCTCAATACCATTCTATGTAGATCCTGTAAGATTATTTGAATTTTGTTTACACATCAAATAGTAATGCAGCTTTTTCTCAAGAAACGTTTGACTGTGTTGGTCACTGTGATAAATAAATTGAGATCGATAATATGATTTTAAGCTACATGATGTTATATTCAAGAAGTTTAGAGAATAAGCGATTTACGCAATATATATATATATATATATAAAAGGCCTGATGGTTTCGAATAAAACAACTCCAACTCCAGAACATTTTAGATTCTGAGCGGAGCGATAAATGTATTGATTACACAATGATGTGTGTGCGTGTGATTTTTTTAATTGAAGTTCAAAAACGGTCAAAATTACGAACATTTGTAAACGGGATGTATACGGAATTACGGATAGCACGTCGCTTTTTTGCAAATGTGAGAATTCCAATGGTTCAGACAAAAAAACAGATTTTGTTTTAATATCTACGTTGGTCGATGAAAGTTTAATGAAACGCATTAAATCATTACAATGGACTTTATTTTAAAGCATTTATTTAAATATTGTTCTAAAAATGTAATACATTTTTTTGTATTATTTCAATCAAGTACTTGAATACTATATATATGTTGGTTAGATAGTCGTATAACTTATTTTTTAAAAATGCACAAAAACTTCATAAATATAGTTTTTTATTTGGTGCCTTCTGGTTTGTCATATCCTCTCCCGAACAAGTTAAAACTTAATCACCCAGCATCTCAGGTATTTTATTTCACCACTATTCATAATAACAATAATAATATTAAGAAATATAAAATCCTCTATAAAAGTTATCACAAAGCTCTAACGACTTAAACACATTATATCCATTGGCATTCATTGTACTACGATTAAATATATGGATAAGGTACATTAAGCGTGGATCAGCAAACAGTACGATTACATTCTAAAAATTAACTATTTATTATTTATGAAAAAATCTAAATATTTTCTTGAATGATAACATAGTTAAAATACAAATTTAAACTGTATAATCTAAATAGGTATTTAAGTGGTTTTATTAACAAAATATCATAAACAAAATAATGATGACTCCAAAACAAGTGCTGCAGATGGTCTCAAAGTAAACGATTTAGCATGAACAACATCTCTGTAAATTGTATAAACTATTCATTATATTTATATAATAACTTTAAAAGATATTTTCAAGACCAATTTACTATTTGATTTTAAAATAAAATATATGTTATACATACCCATTCTTTTGTTCAGCAAACAAGCTAGCGATTTTCACTGTCAATCTAGAAGATAGTCTCATCTTGAATTTTTTAAGGTTAATATTTTCTATTTCGGATCCAAGGTTAACGACAATAAAGTAAGTCTTTAAGAATTTGTTACTTCTAAAATTAAAATTAAAATTATGGTAATATCTAATAGTGATTTTCAATCCAATAATCATTTTTACCTTGAAAAAGCAAATACGTATTCTGATATTTCGTACAGTTCGAGGTCTCCCGTACGGAATATTTCCAACTGCCTAAGATTTAGAATTTCTTTGAATATCTTTAAGTGACTTTCTTCAGCGTTTTGTTCAAACTCAACGTTCAACGTTACATAATTAGGGTTTACCGGTAACCATGTTTTTGTCTTATTGGAGAATCCGGCTTGAGGCGAGGAATCCCATTGAAATGGTGTACGACTTTTTTCACGAATCTTACCAATTTTTATTGAACTTTTATCAAAAATTTGATCATCCCTCAAATATACATCTGTCATTCCCAATTCATCGCCCATATAAACAACTGGTGTTCCTGGTAAGAGCAATTGTATCATGTGAATACCATCTACCAATTCCAATCCAAATCTTGAGGCAGCACGAGGACTTATATCATGATTTCCAATCTAAACCATAATAAATAAGGAAAATATACTCTCACAATAATTGTAAATTATTTGAGTGCATGTATTTAAATAATAGTTTCTGTCAATGATGAATTTTTACTAAAAAATCAACTATTTTTTATTTAATTACTTGTTATTGTCTTAGTTTCAATAAATTATCAATACAATTTATTTTATAGTCAGAAATTCAAAAGTAAAATCTTTGAAAATTTTTAATTTTCTATTTAATATATTTATTTTATATTTTATATATTATACAAATCATTTTAAAGAAAAAATGTAAAAATGAAAATATAATACACGGGCACAGTGGCAGGCGGTATTCTAGGAATTTATACAAGTAGGTAAGTATATAAAAATACGGCAATAAAATTGTGGTATTCATAATTATCCATATCTCTGGGAAGAATATATGATATATTTATGTTACATAGAACCTTATTTTGGTAATTGAATGATTATATTATTATACTTACAGTCCAACTTGACCATGCTCCAGATGGCAAATTTGACATCCATTCTGTTAATTTTTCAACATATTCTTTTGCAGATCCACGATTAAGTCTCGCAAGACATAAGCTTAATGGGAAATGGGCTCCAGCGTTTGTTTCATTTCCATAATATTTGATCGTATATTTTACATTTAAATAGGTTTCAACAATCACAATTCTGTGAAGGTTCAAGAATGGAATATAACGCCTATTATAGTTATCTATTATAAAAATATGTTTCATACCTAGTTTGACCATCCCTTTTCTTGTAATCGTCTAATAAAGATCTCCAGTCATTTACTTCATAAAAACATTCGTCTAATGCTTGTGTATATAAAACTCTTTGTAGTTTTCCATCGTCCAACGTAGGTGCATCGAGTAAATCCTGCCTCTCGTATAGGTGTGCATTCGCATCTATTCGAAATCCATCAACACCTTTATCCAACCAGAAGCGCATCATGTCCTAATATGATATAATATATGATAAGTTGATTAAACAATTATATTTTGCTTATCAGATTTTACGTACTTTTATTTCTTCGCGGACTAATGGATTCCAATAATTTAAGTCTGGTTGTTCTTTATAGAACTGATGTAAAAAATACTTCTGCCTGGTTTCATTCCACTCCCAAATACTACTATTTCCAAATACTGCCATCTAAGTAAAAAAAAATGTACAATAAACTACATGGCAAATGTAAACAACTGTTAATTTTGTTTAAATGTTAAAACAAAGTATTTATATAAATGTATATATAAAGATGTTTTATATACGAATAATGTAGTTTTCTATTATATTATCCTCGAGAAACTTAAATATTAACTCCTTGAGCTTGTATTGTGTAAGAACATTTATATAAAATAAATTGATTTAGTAAAATGTGTATTTATTAATAAGGTTTTAGTTTCCTGTCATATTTTCTCACCCAATTGTTTGGGACTTGTCTGGTGCCGTTTACATATTTTGCATCGGCCCATACGTAATAATCTGTATACGGTTCTATACTTTGTACTGACTTAACAAACCACTCATGTTTATCACTTGTATGGTTAGGTACGATATCAAGAATAATTTTGATTCCTACAAATTGTAATTTATTAATTTACACTATTATATTTTTCAAAAATATACCTTAAAAAATCATACAAACCGTTTTCGTGAAGTTTATTTAATAACTCTTCAAAGTCTTCCATTGTGCCCATAAGTTCATCAATTCCTCTGTAATCCGTTATGTCGTAACCCATATCAACTCCCGGTGAAGGGTATATTGGAGTTAACCAAATAGCAGATACTCCCAAGTACTTAAGATAGGGAATTTTTTCAATTATTCCTAAATTTTTTTAAATAAATGGCCATTAAGATAATACGCTGTAGAACGTATACAATAGTATATAGCAATATATGTATTAATGTAACGAGTAATTTTTTTGTTGAAATGGCAATGACCTTTTATTAATAATTTATTATTTTATTTCTGAATATTTTGTAACAGATTACTTAAGAAACAAAATTGTTTTAAAAATCTTTAATTACCACGTAAGTCTCCAACACCAGTGTCTGTTGAGTCCTTATAAGATCGAGGGTATATTTCATAAATAATGCCTATTTGCCACCAATCTAAGTTTTTTTTGCATAAAAATTCATATTTTTTAAGTTGATTCGAAATACCTGGTTGAATAAAAAATAAAATACAAATTAAATTAAAATTAAAATGACAAACATTTTCGGATGTAATTTACTTTCCATTTTGTCAAATAGATCTTCATATTTCAAGTTGTGCTGATCTTTGAAAAGCCCATTAAGGATCTTGTTGGACCTTAATGCAAAGCTAGATTTGTCTTCATGGTGCAGGTTAATGATGTTTTGGTTTCTAGCATGAACCCCAAGTATAATAAAACACATAAATATAAAGAATGACATTTTTTGATGAATTTAATAAAATATACCTAAACCGAAAGTCACATAGACTCATTCTAAAGTACTACTTAAAACTGCTGTTGCAAGAAATTATAAATTTTGTGTTTTTGAGATAAGATTTATAACTTTAACAACGTATATTATGTACCGAATACAATTGTTTTATAGAATGTTATTGTGTTGTGTTTATGATTCTATAATCTTTTGTTATTTTTGAAATTGTCAATATAATAATAATGCAATTTAAACATGTGCCATACATACTTTAAAATTATCTAGTCACTTTGAAGATTAATTAGAATTAATTTTTTTATAATATTTCATAATTGTATGGATTTTTTATTTCAATATCGATTACATCGATCTATAAAAACTTTTGTTATTTGTTGTTATTAAAAAATAAATAACCCTAGCTAGATTGTTTGACATATTTACTTAAACAATATCTGGACATTCTATATATTTCTAAATATTTTGGCTCTTTTTATACTTTTTAAAGATATTACAATTTTGTTTACATTTCATATATTTTCATAAATTTTGTTCAATAAAACGTCTTCTAAAATATTGACTAAATATATAATGTACGACATAGTTATTGATTTTATAATAGAGATTAGATAAATGATGTTAATAATTGTATTAAACTATGCAATTTAATAGTTTTAGGTAGGTATATTTTATTATTTTAACTTGTTAAACCTTTCTTAATTGATTTTGAAATACAATTTAAGCACATGTCTTATAAGACATTTTAATATCATTTAATAACCATGGTCTAGAGAATTTGTTAAAATTATACTATAAAAATTTAATTTTTAATTTTTAGGTTTTTCGATATTGATTAAATAAATAAAATACAATAATCTGTTTATATGTACTATTCAATAATAATTATTGATAAGATAACAACATGTAGCATAATGAGAGCTAAATAATTATTACTGATGGTTAAGTTACATTCCAATATTTTTATAACATTAATAGTAAATTAGGAGGACGTGACCCCACGTGTGTTTTTCAATCATACAAATACATAATAAATACATTCAATTTGCGTCGTATTTTCATTTTTGTGTCGTTGACTTTAATTAATTAAATATTGTCAAGACTCACGGGAAAATGCTCAATATTATATAACAGCGAATATTCAATAGGTTTCTCATAAATACTTCATATGGAATCAAAAAATCTTAAACAATTTAATCACCAGATTTTTTTACATAGTATATACGTTTAAAGTTTGAATTTTGATTAAATAAGATAATTAAACGAAAGAAAATAGATATTTTAGTTTTTTTGTTGTAATTCACAAATATTGTTCGTGGGGATTAGAAAAACATAGGTGTATTATAATATTATATAGGTACACACAATTACATTTTCAAATGCGATGTTTTTGGAAAAAATTAAACCTTTCGTATTACTTATATTAAAATAAATTACTTTAAGAACAATACAAATACGTCATTCATGGTAATATATTCTAGCTGACAAGACCATGTTTACCCAGAATCTACAATATTTTTTGTAATACTACGTTTTAATACTTTTATCTTGTTTTTGTTTTTATTTAAATTACAATACTTATCTAGGTATTTCATTGGAGCAAGTATTATAATAATTATCAGAACATTAGAACCTAAGATAACAATATACAAATATAAATATATTATAAAGTAGGTAGCAATTAAGTAATTT
Organism: Neotoxoptera formosana; assembly: GCA_022818045.1. NCBI lineage: Eukaryota > Metazoa > Arthropoda > Insecta > Hemiptera > Aphididae > Neotoxoptera > Neotoxoptera formosana. The sequence goes on along the minus strand of CM040632.1, from coordinate 41,459,196 downwards.
AATGCAAATTATTTAAAAATGTAACGCCGGCTTAATAACCTTCTTGTTGATGCCTTAGACAATTAATTTGAAAAAAAAATTAATTTTGAATCTATTACTTTTCTGAATTGAAATGAGTTACCTTCAAAGGTAATCGTTCAATAAAATTGTTAATACTTGAATCATGTTCATTAAATGTATGTCTACGAAATACTATGCATTTTTATTGACTTTGAATTAGGTAAAATATTAATTACTATTATTGAAATGTATACGATTTTGAGTAATATACTTCCATACAAATTAAAACCAACCTATTATATATGAACAATGCAATTATTTTATTTAACATAAATCATTAGTGGTGATAAATACAAAAAGGACATAATAAATCAAGTGGTTAGATTAAATTGTGTCCCTTAAAAATAACATATATCGTTGAATTTGTTTATCAAGACTACTAAATTAATTTCAATTATAACCGATTCTATAAATCGGGATAGTATATTAATAATTAATAACTATACTGTTTACATGACAATAAAACGGGCTTGTAGTTTGTACCTACCTACCATAAATTATAGCATAGACACCTGTTGTTGTGGAAATATATTCTGTCCTTGTTAATCATTATGTATAGTAATCTAATAAATTTAATTTAACTACTGCAATAAACACATAAAATACAATATAGTATAAATTATATTAAGACCTGGCGGGATTATGAGTATCAGATTAAATGTTTACTGATACATTGTAAAGTTTATGACCTAGTTGAAAATATACAAATAGTATAATATCTTTACATTTTTATTTCACTTATAATACGTCGAAGCTAATCTATTATACTGCTGAGTGCTGACACGTACAGTCCCGTATGTCAGATTAGTATCCGGAAAATAAAGTCGTACCTCGCCAGAACAGTAAAGCATAATATATTTTTTTATTATTTTATTCACCAATTAAACTTTAGCAGCTAAGGTCACTAGTTTTTTCTCATTTTTATAAAGCGTCATAATATAATATTAAATTACGTTCTTTTTTTTTAAATTTAATTATTTTAATTGTTAACTTTGCTTATCCAGTCCTAGTGACTCACTTTGCAGAAAGAGATAATGTCTGGTCCTGTGGATTCGTTAAAGTTTGAATTTATGTTGTGTTTGAATCTTGCTCCTTCGTAAGATCTACATTCCATGAAAACGAGTCTTACTGTCATTGTCACTCCACGAGAAATGCAGGTCGTTGGATCTTTGATACCCATTAGGAAATCATGTATAAAGCTAATGTGGCCTATTCTCAATCTGTTGTTTACTGTTTTAATTTTTCTAGATGTTCCAGTAGACTGCCATCGTATTATATTTAGTTTTATTTCGTTTAGTTTTGTTGTTTGATTCAACCGGTGGTTTTGCTAAGTGTTGAGCGTGCATGTTACAATTGTTTTTTATGTCTAAAATTGATTATTTTTTTGGACTAACTATTGTTGGCGATGAGTCTGCCTATTTTGCTTGTCGGTCAGCTACTTCGTTTCCTTTGACATAGCAGTATCTCGATAATTGTTATATTTTTATCTGCAGGTTTTAACTTTTGTATTTTGTTGATTATTAGTGGTGCTATGTCATTGAGGTGAAAATAATTTTGTATGCTGCAGATAGAAATTAATGAGTGTGAATAAAGATAATATTGAACTTTTTTTTTTGGGGGGGGGGGATTTGTAATATTTTCAAAGCCTGTGATTATGGCTTCTGCTATATATAATATACAATTTTGATTTGTTAAATTTATTCGATATATTTTATTTTTTGATATTACTGTAATGCCGACAACATGTTCGCATTTTAGGTGTCAATACAGATATCTTCTCCTTGTAAGGTGTTTTTGATTTCACGAAATAGGTTTTGGGAAATTTCTAGAGATGTTTTTTTTTTTTTTTGTATGATTCGAGTTTTGGGTTTGTGTATATCTCTCTAGAAAATAGTGGTGTTTGACAATGTATGTGCATTAATAGGTTACAGACATCTAATTGGTATTTATTTAAAATCTGAGTGATAAGTCTGGTATTAGTGTTTTTCTCTATTTTTCTTCGATAGTATATAGCTGCGAAGGTGATAGTAATTTTTATTAGTCTGATCCAGACTAGATAAGGTTCTTTTGGTTTACGTAAAGACATTCGACTGGACTGAATTTGAAAGCACCAGTAGCTGAACATATATTTGTGTTGTGTATTAGGTCTATTATTTTTAATATAATGTGGTTTTTAGCCTGAAATTTATGCTGCTGCACTTTGGATTTTATTGGTGCTTTATATTTGTCCAATCGTAATTTTATCTGAGAACTTTATGTTGTGTGAGATAATACTTTTATGATACTAGATCTTGGTGGTTTTTCTTTTTCAATATTTTTAATATGAGGTAGCTATGAGAGTCTTATATTGAAAGTAACCACGGAGATTTTTATAATGTCATAATATATAACTTGACCATTTATCGTAAAACTATTAATCAAGAACGTTTTCATTTCTTTTTTTTTTGTGAAAAAAATACTTTGAAATTTGTTAAGTGACAATTTAAAATCTGTTTTGTTTGACCACTTTGTTACGTAGTTCATAGTTTCTTGTAATAGATTATTTATTTTTAATACATAAAATAGTGTCCAAATAAAATATTTAATTAAAAACAGTTGAATTCTTGGTAGGAATTAACTTCGAGTTTAAATTTAAAATACAAACCATCTAGCGTGTGGAATAAAATAAAATCTTTAAGATTACTAAAACGCAACAACCAAATAAATTTACTGAAGAATGAAACCAATACTACCGCCCCACACCAAGAAGCAGCAAACCTCTTAGGAAAGCACTTAACAAAAAAAGTAGTAATTTAAATTATAGCTCGGCATTTAGATTTAAAAAAAAAACATGATGCCGAAAACACACCAATTCAGACAGTGAACTGTTACACGCCTTATTCAAGTGCAAAATCAGAATCTCCAGCCCAAATATATATCTTATTCCTTTATCCACCACCTTCCAAACAACTGTAAACTTTTCCTATGCCACATTTAAAATAAAATCTGGAAAAAAATGCTTTCCTTATAAATTGGCAAAATATCACAATAATCCCACTACCAAAACCAAAAAACTAAACTCCAAGTTGACAGTTATAGACCAATATCCTTAAAAATAATATGTGTAAACTTGGTACTTGAAAGAATAGCAAACTCGAGGCTGATATGGTACATAGAAAAAAAAATTACATTAATGACCTTTAAGCCTTTTAAAATTTATTTCGCAAAAACAAATCCACTATAGTCACATTAGCATTCATCCAAAACGAAATCAACAAAGCCTTTACTGAAAATCAATCTATAAGTTTAATAAGCCTATATAGACATAGAAAACATTTTGACTATATATGGAAACATAGAGTAAAATCTAAACTAAGTGCAATTTTATGTCATTGAAACCTTCTCAACCTCATCATACGTTTTCTACAAACCAGAACATTTCAAGTCAAATTAGCAACTCAACCTGCTAGAATTTTCTTCAGGAAAACGGAATCCTACAAGAGTCAAGTCTATCACAACAATATTTTTTATAGCCACAATCGATATCTATAACGCTATTACTAGCCTCATAAAAAACACTATATTCGCAGATGGACCTAAATATATTTTTTTACATCAAACAAATAAACGCATAATATTGTTTGGTTCGAGATCTCTAATATTCATACGAATTAATATTAATTTATTAGATTTCAATTATCTTATGTTAAGGAAATTCAATGTAGTTAATCGACAACCAACAAAACCACTAAATATTACAATAGGTAATTATACATTTTCTTAGGCCAGATTGATGTAATTTTATAAAATAAGTATAACTAGCTGTTATTTATATTTGTATTACATTTTAATTTGTCAGTTCTAATGTACTTTTCAATTCATAACAATAATGGTTTAATACAAATATATCGTAAATAATTAACTGTGAAACGGACATACGATTTTGTTTACAAAAATTGATTTATATTGTTTAATATAAAGTAATTATGTTTTAATATATCAAAACAATAGCACGTAAATACTCATCATAATATTATGTCAATGATATTGTATAGTCCGTACTAATTACATATTCTTATAATGAAACATGTGGATTTTTCTTTATATTAAATATAATGTTTTTATGAATTTGAAAGTTTAAAACTAAATTGTTGTGTAACGTTAAGAAAATTAATTTAACCTTTAATTATACAAGCTAGAATATTTTATAAAAATAACATATTAACGACCATAATATTTTTTTTGCTACGGTAATGTAACATTAAGTTACGTTTTTAAAAACTGGTTTTTTGTTGGCACATTTTTTTTCTGTTGACTACTGTAAACCTTTAATAATTTCAAGATTAAAACGACAATCATTTTTTCATCCCTCGTCATTATAAAAAAAAAATCCTCCACTACCTCTTTCTAATTATTACTCTACGCATATTAACGTTTGGAGAAAGTAATAATAAATCTTTACCTAAACTAAACCCCGTTCAGCCATCCATAAAGATTTTCAACTGAAAGACTAAAAAAAAAAACTGATACGAAATGAAAAAAACCGCAATTTTTGATGCAAAAAGGTTAGGTTGCTATAATTATTACCTACAACTAATGTGAAAATGAAAAAAAGTGAATTCTGAGCTCGAAAACTTTACAATCTGTATCATTCACAAAACCCATTACTTCATTTATTTTGATAAATATAATTTACATAATATTATGTATGGAAGTCATAGAATTTGATATGTTTGATATTCGCAAAAATAAAATATATAATATACATATAATAATAATATGTAAAAGCTATTTTACCATAGCCAGTGGTCACAATGTGTCCGATACGATAACAATAGACACACATGTGGACATTTGCATTAACCGGTCATGTATCATATAAATTGGTCGGTTTGTGTACAACAATTTGTTGTTGAACTATTTCTGGTTAATGCATTTCGTTAGGTTCAAATCTATTGACAACTATTTAAAAATAATAAAAAAATGTTATATTTGAAATAATAGTAATCGGCAGATAAGGTTACTAGGATATATTGAAATATCCTAATTTCATGTTTTTTTTATAATATTTTACTATGAAATATAGGTAATACATTCAGTTTTTACTGAAATAATTTAGTTTTTTTTCGGTCGGACCGTTATTATTTATGGTTTTTTAAAAATTCAGGTGCGTACTAAAATAAACAGCGATATTATTTTTATAATATTTAATTTTATACATATATTTATATAAATAAATGTATTAAAATGCATTAATTTATCATTTTTTTTTTTTATATTTGTTAACTCTTCCACATCGATGGTTATTAAAATAGTAAACAATGTATGCAATTAAATTCAATTCAAAGTATATTATATCTGATGACCTCAGTGGAATAAAAAATAAAAATAAATGACTATTTTTATGCAAATTACGATTGGTATGATATTTCAGAGTAATAAAATGATAAAACAGTTGATTGATGTATATGTTATTTTCTAAGTTTGCTAACTGTAAATTGTAATTAAAAAAAATACTTAATTAATATTTAAAAATTGTCTATTATAATTTATTGAATTATAACTGTATTTTTAACTACAATATAAATGTAATTTAAATAATTAATACTATTTTTTAAATAGTACGTCTTTTCTATAATATATTTTAATCATAATATATTCATCATTTGTGCAATATCATTTTACTGCAAAATATGTGGTACGTTTACAAGATAGTTATAAAAATTATGTGAGATTAATTTTTTTCGTTCTATAATGTTAATTTTAATTCATTCATTATTTTCCCTTTATACTAAAATAATCGGCTGACCAGTTTACATTTTTCACTCTTCCAAGTTGTAGCCAATTGTTTATTTATTATTATTTTTTTTTATATATTGAATGACGTTTTACTAAATTAAACTCATTTATTTAAACTCAATTATTATTGGTACAAAAATATGACTTAATTTTATAGGAAAAAGTAAATTGTTGGATTCGACAAACAAAACCCACACCTTACCCACACTACAAAAAAAAAAAAACGATTAAGATTTCATTAAAAATGTATCAACATTATATGTTTATTGTGAATTTGTTAGAAAAAATAAAAAATGTTATGATAAAATAAATAGATTTTTCTTTTCTTTTATTGGGAATTTCTTATAAGCTATTTGGAAATATTTGAAAATAAGGTGTAGTAGAACAATATGTTTAGGGTGGATGTAAGTTGTTGAGCTGTTTTAGACACAGAAAGGCAATATGCATTAACCGTAAAAAGAATGTAAAAAATATGTACTCGTTTAAAAAAACAATAGGTAGCTCCGTCCCTCCTACACTCAGAGTCTAAAATGCTATTACGTAATGTAAAGAATTTATATTGTTTTATGGACTTACTAAAATTACATAAACAATGCACCGTGAAATAGATTAATATATTTACAAATGTAATAATGATTGTACTCAGTTCCTGATCCAATATTACTAAGTATTCAATTAAGTCCAACAAAAAATTCGATAGGAAAGAGTAGAGTTTTCATTGTTATTACTTAGTTATTTTCTAAAACCTTTAGTTTACCTACACGTGTACTAAGACTGATATTTTGTCTATGGGATTTGAAAATATTTGTTCTATACTTTATTCGTTGATGCAACTCGATTATTTTTCAATTATTATTTTTAGACACCAGGGTCCACTACATTACAAATAATATTGAATTTCAAAAATAAATTATCAAAAATTGAATAAAATAATTACTTCTACAAATTACTTTTTCATAATTATAGTTTGTAGACTGTAGGATTTAAATCGAACAATGATGAAGTGTTTTAGAATTATCTTTGTTTTTAGACATTTAAACAATTTATGTATTATTATTACTTATAGTTGGTCTTCAGGTTTAATCTCTCAATATTATTAAATATAAATATTAACCTTCTAGATGTTTTATAATCAGACCAAAATCCGTCTGATAATATTAAATTGGAAGTAAGTAGTAAGTAGTAAGTACTACACATTTAACTTCCTGAACCACCAATGAATTACAATTATCATTAGTGACATACTGCTGATATGGGATGATAGTATAGATTGAAATTTGTCTACAGACATAATCTTATCGCATGAATTGTATAATATGTATATTCCCTATATTTTATACTAATATAATATTATTATCTCTGTTACACTTTTCTTGATCAAATTTACCTTAATGTTTTATCAAGCCTGGTGACATGTTTTGTGTACACGAAAACATTGCAGTGCGCGCTTTAGACATGATTAATTATCGTTAAATTAAAACCGTGGAAAAAAAGTATTCAGAGAAAGGGCGAGGAAAAAACTCGTAAAACTCAAATAAATTACACTTAACAAAAAAACCAAAAACAAACAGAGAAAACATCATTCATATTAATTGCATTTATGACGCTGCTACACTTTTAACTGTGTGGACGTCTCGGGGAAACTTAATATGTGTGGGAACTTTCAGAGAATGGAGAAAACAAGAGTAGACGACTAGAAAGATACAGAGAAAGACAGGAGATAAAAGAAGCAACGAGCCTTTGACACTGATTGATGAGCGCGTTGTTCTCTCTTTCCCTGTTCATCCTCATCCATTTCTTATGAAGAATATTGTGCGCAGTATACTACAGTACCACCTCGAAATTTCAATAACATCCGTTTTATGTATATCATGATCTGGAGGGTAAAAAAATAAAAATGAATGTATATTTACACCAAATGTATTGCAAAACAACCGATTGTTTCGGTCGCTCAATAAATGGTCTGAAAAAAATTTGACACACTCGGAAGCGAGAAAAAATATATTCGACTATTTTTTGTATTTTATTCATTCGAAACATTGAGTATTTTATATTGATTTGTAACTGTTTTATATCAATTCGTTTAAATATTATGTATAGGTATAGTTCGGTTGTTACGAAACAATCAACAATTCGTTCAAGAATGTTTCATTAGCTAAAACGTTACAAAAGAAATACAATCATAATATCAACTATCATATTGAATTTTAATAAAATATTTAAGATTCGTCTTTCTCAACATTATGGTCTTTACATATTTTATATACGTATCAACTATATTTTATTTATTCTAACAAAATTCGTGTTACCAAAAATATCGGGCTGTTTGAAAAAAAGATTTATGGAAGCAATTTTGCATAATGATACAAACATTTTTTTAACTTATTTGTATAATATTCAGGATAATGATCTTAATACGTACATAAAAAAACAAAATACGTATACCAATGAGAAAAATGCATATTCATTATGTTTATAACAATTGAGTTATAATTAATAATAATTAATTGTGATTACTTTATATTTTTTAGGGACGAACTGCCAAACGACTTTTCAAGTTCAGATGTAAAGTTGTTGGATATTTTGTATGATTCTGCACAAATCGTACTTGGTAAGTATCATATCAATAAACCTACCAAAATATTATGAAAAAATTTAAAATCTAGTATTTAAATCGTATGAAAAGATACATAGAATAATAAATATCAATAATATTATAATTATTAGGGTATTTTTTATAAAACTGGACGTTGATCGTAAAAAAAGTTTAAAATTGTATTAATTCAATTTTTACAACTTTGGTTAAATCAATGTAAATTCATGATATAATTATATTGCACTATAAAAAAAAGATAAAATGTTAATTCACATAATATTTTGTATTTGTATAGTGTAAAATTGCATTTTTTCCATTAAACTCGGACTAGGAGGTTGGTAATTGAATAACAACTTTATTTTACACTGTACAACATTTTATTTGTTTTTATAGTTTATTACAAGAGCAATATGATATCCGTGTTTTATTAAGTTCTGTGCACTGAAAACTGATAAATTTACGTAGATCAACACTGGGGTAAGGGAAAGTAGAAACTGTTCAGAAGTTGTGTGTAGCGAACCCAAAATTGTATTTTATTGCTCTGGCACTATGCCATAATAATAAATGGCTTAGTCAGTTCACAATATGTTCATTTAAATGAGTCGTTAACTGATAGCTTTCGACATTAAGATCGAACATTTTTTTTCTCATGACAAATATCATCTGTCAATTATATATTATATTATTGTAGTTTTTAATTATAAAAATGTAATAACACCAATACAAAATGTCCATTAATTAACTAAGGATATTATATTCGTACAAATATTGTAACTTAAATAATGTTTATTTTATTAAATATTTTATCGATCAAATCATATTTTAAATTGTAAGTTGATATATAAATATTAAACTTAATTATAGTTCAAAACAATGGTATTTGATGTATGAAACCAATTACGGAAAAAGATTTTACAATATTTTTTCCTAGAATATGTAAATAAATCTTTTCAATACGAATTTATTCAATATGAGAAGTTATTTATAATTTCTTTACATAACATTATATTATTTTATGAATCAGTGAAATGTCTGGAGCAGTGACAATATTAGTCTCAAAATTAGATGTTTACTTTAGATTTTGTTATTCGACTACTGTAAAATAAAAAAACCCGTAGTATATAAAGGTAAATATAAATTCAAACAACCAATCGAATTATTTTATACTTAAAATATTATAATATATTACTAATACTAGGTACATCTAAATTTTAGACTATAATTTAAAAAATCGGTAAGTGACTCTGCTGCACATTTGTAGATGTCATGTGTTTATTATATTTGAGTAAATTACTGGAGTGGATATGTTAAATTTGAGAATACGAAAACATTTCTAAGGATATTATATTAAATATTTAAATTTCTATTGGAAATTTTTTTTTGTATATGACTTTATGAGTAGGTTAAACTAAAAATTACATTGTACGTATTATACCAATCTTATCAATAGTTTATAATCTGTAACTTGTATATGTAAATAATGTATTTTAAGAAATCACATTTTCTTAACCTTTAAACCTTTTTGTATGCCAATGGCCATAGACGCCGAAGCTTAAATAAATAATAAAAATAATAAAATAAAACAATTGCTATAATATTACTAGCTGTTACTATAACACTGCAAACAAGTGTGATTTATTGATTGATTTTAATGATATTAAAATAAACATTTTCGATTTATATAATTTATATATAATATACATAATTGGTATAATATGGCAATATGCAGACTATAGGCTTTAATTGATGCATTGTTCTTACGGGGACGTTGGTCTATGAAAAATGGCTTTCTTATATTTTACAAAAATGAAAGTAAAATTCGTAATATATACTTAGATTACCAAAATTTAAAATATTGCATCTAAATAGCACTACTACTTACATCGAGAGCATTATAAATACTTATATTATATTGCTATATGTTTTATATTCGGTTTAATGAAAAAAATCTGATAAATTGTTGTGTTCAAGCAACGTACAACGAATTTCTGAGTGAACTTATCGCTATAGTATGATATAATATCATGTAAATATTCACATTAAAACCATCTTAATATCCGTATAGTGTCTAAGACAACAATATTATATAATTCGTTGTTGACGAACTTTCACTAACCGACTGACTACTGTGGTTGTAGATGATTCAGTAGAACAATACAAAATAATGATAATTTTTTCTTAGCTGATTGCCCGAAATGTCGTTTGATAAATTTATATAAAATATAAATTTCATCGTATTATTCGATCTTGTTATTCACCGACATCGTCCGTATAAACCAATATTGTTGTAAACGTTGTTTTGATTTAATACATCTTTATAATAGATATAGTCATGTGATAAAATAATTCGCCAGAATTTGTTTCCCATAAAATAATATTGAAAACCATGTACAACCGCCATTCGACACCCGAATTGATCGAAAAACTCAATCATAAAACTATTCAAGTCCTATGGAGTACGTTAAATAAATTGTGACGTCGATTCTTAATGGGAATCTGTCGTAATATTTTTCACTATTACTATCATTAATTTGCTGTTTGTTGCTTCTAACTTCAAGTAATAGTTATTTCTGATTTGTGACGTTAAAACTAATTTCATTTTGTTAGAGTTTATCTGCCGATAACTTATTTATTTACATTACCCAAAAGTCTATTAAAGAAATGTCCACGAATAGGTACGGATATAAGTGTATTTTAAATTAGTTTTTAATACAATAATAACTTACTGTAGGCGATTATTATTTGCATTTATTGTTTATTATACAAACAAATGAAATCATATTTAGGTTTTGAGATTAAATTTTTACAAAAAAGTTTTAAATATTTCAATGTTTCCAAAATACATTATATTATACTAAAGGTCCTTATTCCATAAACTTGTTGACTTTTCATAAAAAAAAATTGTAATGCAAGAAACAATTTATGAGATTTGTTTCTATATCAGTCACGTCGGAAAGGAAAAAGCCTCCAAACTGGCCCTATCAGTTTTATTTTTAAATATTTTAAATTTCTGAAGTTTATTTCATCAGCCCGTCGTTATTGTATAATATGTACTTAAAGGCGAAAAACAAAATGTTAAATTCTAAGATTTTAATTTGTAAATATTGGTCAGCGGATACTTTTATCATAGGGTGTGATGGGTTAAATAACATCAGGTAGAAAGAGAACAGCAAAATATATTGGTACCTTTATGGAAAATGTCTGGTCTGTTCTATACCTACCTATTGTTTCAACATTTTCAAGGGTTTAAGGTAATACTATTTATAACTAAAATTAGCTTTTAATAGGTATCAATGGTTCCTCTAGAATACGTTTTATAATGTTTAAGAAAAAAAAAATATAATAAATTGTCAATATAATATTATGTTTGTGTGTTGAGGCACCAAATGTATTTTACCTCATAATACATAGTTTAAACAGATTGCTTTTTCTACAGTATTATAGACCTTCATGACGTAATTATAATATCCAATCTAAATTGAAACTATTCTATAATTTAATATACTGTTGTCCAGAAAATTCATCAACACATGTGTCCCTGGTATAAACTAACCAAAATTGATCGATTTTGTAGTTGTTGACATATTGTTTTATCCCATACCTATATAATATTGTTTGTCGTCTACAGCGAATATTAAGTTGAACATAATCGCTTCGCTTGGCGATGTATCCTAACCTTATAATATTTAATGTTGACTTTAAATCTCGTAAAATGTATCGACTGGAGCGCAATATGTCTTACAACGGATTTGCCGTATCCTTGATCCAGAAGGTATAATATCCTAGATTTTTGTACATATTTTATAATTATTGTGCGGTACAGTTTTAGACATTCGACACCATTACTCAACAGTTCATATCTATCGATCTGACACCACTTAGTCACTAATATTTTATTCACTGCGATTAATCGAAAACAATAATTGTACCTGTATGTTTAACGCACTCTTGTATTTAGTAAATCAATACAATAACTGTCAAACGATTAGTACCTAATATAATACTTGTACTGGTATAACAGACTGGCCGATTCTCCATGCGTTTCTATTAGATTTTTTTTGAATATTAAAGAAAATAATATTAAATTAATTGTTTGCGTTATTCATATTGTGTACAACAAACAGCAATGCCAGCACGAGTTTATTGATTATAGGCTCAAAAACGGGTCGAAAATTTTTCACAAAAGTTTCCACGTGATTGTTCTTAGAGATATCAGAAAAGTGTAGAAAGTAGTTTGAATCACGTTCGAAAATATACCAAGTGCTGTATCCAATCCAATCTCGGACGAATTAGTTCAGAAAGCGAGGTACACCGATGCCGATTTCTCCGAAAACTGAGATACACTAAAACCGAGATACACCGACATAGCGTCAGTACTTTTTATGTTTGTTCATTTTTTACCGGGCGAAGTCGGCAGTTAGTCAGTAGTAGTTTATACAGCTAGTATATATATTTATTAGTACAATCGTTACTACTTAATGCAATTTAACGTTATTGGTGTGGAATAAACGAAACGATATGTCTTAGTGATGGTTATATTATTTATTTATCTTCCGAATTGTTTTTTATTCCATCATAAATACTTATACGTATGTACTTACGTTTAAAACCTAAATACTTATATTATAATAGGGTTACACGTCTTATCCTATTCTCAAATGCAATTCTACATTAACGCTTAAATATTTATTCTTGATCATATTTTTAATCGCAAAACAAATTTGACGATAAGGATGAGGATAATTTTATAATATTTGTTGAAGTTACTATGCAATATGTACGTGCATATTATATTGATATCGAGTATACACATATTTTTGTTCACGATTTATTCAGACAATCATAAATTTTAATCTCTTGAATTTAATAGATATTAATTTGATGCCATTAATTAAAATTTCATGATAATAATAATTTACATAATATTATAATAATTAAAAATTATACAGTTCAGAAACATAATAATATAATGACAATGTTACAAAAACCTCGATTTCGATTATTTTATTATTCTGGGAACTGAATCATACATACTCCAGTTAATGTTGTAACAGTTTTAGTTCATCATTTTGTGCAGCTTCATAATGTAAGTACGTGTTAATCTTACTATGATGAAAGACACGTATGATTTATGAATAGAAGTAGAAGTGATGGGACATTGTCCTAATTTGACCCTTAATGGTCCGTAAACTGTATAATAATAGTATATGTTACGTTTTCAACGTCTTTCACTAACTATAAGTTTCATACATTTTTCATCTTAAAGTTTATGGTCTAAAACTTTGGTAAACCGTTAGTACTGTCATTACAGAACTTGATTCATTACTAAAAATTTAAAAGTGGGTATAAGTGTTTTTAATTAGGATGAAAACAATTGTTGTGTATAACAGTTATATTATTATTATTAAATAAACGTTAATTTTATGTGAGTTTCGTTAATATTTATCACATCCATTAAAGCTAATACCGTAAAAGATTTATTGCAATATTCTTGTAAATAAACATAAATCAAAAACAACTGAGATTTTATCACAAGTCAAAATTGTAGATATTTAATAGAATGTTATTTTACAGGTAAATAATCATCTGACATTTATATTATTCAGTTCTCTGTACCTACTAACTTATTCGAGAACGATATAATGTCTGTCTCAGAATATTTTCCATCAACGTACATCCACGCAAAAGAATATTTCACAACTAAAATGTTTCAAATCAACCGATTCATTTTTATACATATTGTATTATTTGAATTACGTTACAGTTTTAGTGACATAATAATGCGGATAACTTGTTAATATTATCACACGATATTTACATAAAATCAATATTAAAAATGACCGAATTTGACGGATTAATTGCCGAAAATCTCACGGTGAAGTTTTTCTGATTGTTTTGTAAATGTAAGATGGTAGATGGAATGTTTACTTTTTTCCAATGAAAAACTGTCTACTCAAAACAAAGAAAAAATCCACGTTTGAGTGTTTGACGCACAATAAGCACAACTATTATTATGGCAGTATCATTCCATTGACAGAAAACTGATCGATTTTTGTCATTTCGCCGTTATTGGAATATCATTATCGAAGTTGTATCAGTATTATTCACCTTCTTTTCCACCAAATCCACTCACGTACTACACATTGACCTAGTTACAATCATTGCAGTATCTTCACAATCATCAATTTATTTATTTTACACCATTTATACATAATATAACATTTATCCAATGTGGTCATGTCATTATAGTGTTTACACTTATACCACCTACGTCCTTCACTCTTCAGTTATAATAAATGATGTTATTAGAAATATTTTCGACGTAACGGTACCAAAAACTGTGTTGTTATGTAAAAAATTATAATAAATTAGAAACTTGTGTATTTAACTAAATGTTATGAATATATAAATTTTTTTTTTATATATTCGTGGGTAGTTGATAAGAACAATATTATGAGTTCGTAACAAATTAAGTCCATTATTGTAAATAAGAATATAGAAGTTCGTTAGAATAATATTATTTTCTAACATTTAAAAAGTATTTTAATAAACTATAGGATAATAAATGTTAAAATAATAGAAATTATACTTACAGTATGTTAAATTTTAAATTATAATTATTATTGTTCATCATTTTTCTCGCTTTTCTTGGTTGAAAAATACTATACATAACTATCTGATGAATTAATATTTATTTACGACGTAACCTTATATTGAAATCATTGCCAAACATACACGATAAGTATCTTCTCAGTTTGTTGGACTTAATTCCAAGCAATGAATCATCGGTACCTATTATTATTTTAGATATTTTTGTTTCAATATAAAAAAAAGTTTTAAAAAAAGTTATCGTGTCAATACTGTCGGTAAATACAAAATACCGCAGTAAATATTTAGTGGATATAACTTATGTTTGGGTAGGTAGGCAAAATATATTGTACAAAGGAATAATGTATGGGCAGGCAGAATGACACGATTAGGTTATATTATTAGCTTCACAAGCTAACTGCTCTTCTGGAACACTATTAGACTCACTATTACACTTTGTGTAATCCCTAGTACGGTTTAAGATATTATACAGGTTTATCGACGGAGCAGTTATTTTTATGTCCAGTGAAATCTTCCTATGAGAAAGGCATCTACGCCTAAGCGGAAACTGATTGTAGTTAAATAGTGTACATTTTCATGATATATATATATATTTAATTTGATTCATATATAGTTACATACACCGAGAGCGCTAGCTGTATACCGAACAGCTGGTAATTTTGGGGATGAACTATGCGCAACACTCTCTCGAGGCCACTTTCTGTTGAATAACCTACGTGTATCTTTAATCGTGATCCCTAGTGACACTCATGTCGTCGTTTAGTGTAAACTAGTGCGATGATTCGGAAACAAAGAACAAGGCACGTGATACGTCAAATCAATATGCAGAACTGAAAGTAAAAAAAAAATGTTTAGAATTAGGGATTACTGCCATTGAACTCTTTCCAGAATCCTCTTACCAGCAGTTTTCTATGCCGATAATCTTCCAGACATTTCAACCCCGCCATTTCAGTCCAATGATGAAAAAAGCATACAATAAATAGTTCATTTAGGTACTATTGTTAAGATCGTGGCGATTAATTTCGTTCATTTACTGTTCACATTAGCCAATTTTATAGATATTCCATTAAATTAACAACGATCAAAGAAATAGACACCGAGGCAGTTATTTTACTCAAAACAATTAATTAAAAATAATTCATCATGAGCTTTCTGCTTAAAAGAAGAAACCCGCCATAGTAAAAATACAAACATTGAAATATAATATTTCTAAGTTGTCTATTTGTTGATATTATTAAAACTAAGAGAATCCAACACAATCCGGCTTAAGATTCGTAAAGTTATTCGGATGAACTGGTTATTAACGTTGACGATTTGAATATTCGTATCTAAAACTAACCGGGTACCTATATATTATACTACGTATTAATAAAAAGTATTATGTAATGTTTTTTGATGTCCGTTCAATATAATATAAAAAATGTCATAAAAATGCATTGCGTTTGTATTCGATCATTCAATGTTTATTGCATTCTATAAACGTGTAAAAGTGTTTTACTAGAAATATAGTTTTTACATATTAAAATAAAAGGGAAACGTGTACAATCAAATCGATGGGTTGAATGGTTCGGTCTCAAATAATGCTATTTCATAAAAAGCTTACAACAAATAAACCGAAAGTTTTTTACGCCAAATATTAAGCTATAGGTAGCTGCTACCTTAAAATTAACTTAGGTAAGAAAAACTAAAGGGTAAAATCCGTATTTGGTTGGATAAACACGAACAATATCCGAAGCCGAACTTTGCCAAAACTTTGCTCATTGGCTTATACGTTTTGGTAAAAGTGTACGTTCCGTCTTAAACACTTGCCGAAATACCGAACTATAATAGGTAATAGTAGACACTAACAAGGGTAATAAAACAAAGTGCTCAAGACAACTTGAAATACTTTGTTAAGTCAATGTTCGAAATAAAATTAATTTTAAATTAAAACGGGTTCATTCATTTATTTAAAAAATATGATCAATTATTGCCTAAAATGTCTATAAAATTGTTCATTTGTTAAACAATTTTGTTTACAGTTTGTTACAAACAACAAAACACAATATTATGTAAATGATTTGTAATTATTCATAAGTACGGAGATTGTAACAGTTTTGTTTATAAGAGTTGACAATTTTTCGAAGCGTGATTGTCATTTTAATTTCATCAGAAATAATTTTAAAATCGAGTCTCTAAGTCTTAATCCATCAACATTTCTCACTGTTGGATAACTGGATCGTCATAATTTTATCATGTCATAAACAATATTATAAAATGTTAAATGTATACAGAGAGATTCTCTTAAAGTCAATCATTCCCTACAGGCGATACCAACTTAAAATATATAAGATTATTCGTTAATGTGTTTTGTTTTATTTTATTATTGTATCGTTCTCCCTTTATATTTCATTACTACTTCTAATCTTCTTCTAATATTTATTAAAATGATTGTTTGTTTGTTCATCCTCTATAATCTCAAAAACTACTGGATCGTTTTTAATAAAAGTTATATAAATAGATGTCTCGAGTCTTTGGGAGAATTTGTAGTTTCGTTTTTCAATACGTCATGATACAGTGGCTCACGCATGAATTTGGTTTCGGCTCGCTAAAATTGATCTGTTTATATTATATAGAGTTCCCAGTCTTTAATGGTTACAGCTTACAGACAATAAAATAGTAATTACGATTGGATATAATTGTTTGTATTATATTTTGTCATTTAGGATAATAAAGCTATTCTATATAAATGTAAGATTGAGTAACACAGCTATTAAATTAGAGGCAAAGTTTGAAGTCGGTTGTGAAAGTAGTTGACGATTATATTAAAAAAATACCCGACTGATTTCGACAAAAAGCAATTGAAAATATTTCATCTGAAGCAAAACAGGAAAGATAGATACATGTAGTAGATAGTTTGGCTATATTTAAAACTAAGCGTATGAAAATCCATGGTTTTTGACCCATTGGCACCAAATTTTGTACCCATATGTTTTGGCATCCCGGACGAGTAGTCAGTGTATTAGAATAGAAGGCACGGGTGACATATTATATTATATAGTTATAAAAGGCAAAGTGTACGGCTGATGCTTGTATAAATAAAACATATACTCTACCAGTAATGTTATGTTATGTCCTTAGGTACGTGTACAGATAATAATATTTTATTGTTCAAAACAAATAAGGCTCACAATGAGATAGATGGAACCTTGGAGAAAAACATAGGTTAATCGTGTTCCTAATTCTGATTTCACTTACTAAAATCGATAATTCGATATACTGCTCGCATATTGTCCTCGATCCAAAGCAGTCGGATTGCATATCTACGTGGCTTAGTTGCATTTAAATCACTTGAGGTTAATCTTTACTTGTGCATTGGCTCGGGCAACGCCCGGCGGGACAGACAGTAGACAAATATTATGTAAATTATAACTAGTTTTTTTTTTTTCAATCCTTATAGATTGGTTAAATGACTTTGATGGCTCTCCACCTATCAATTACAGCTACTTTTAGTTTCTACCTAGTAATTATTAGTTAAATAACAAGGTAATATTTTTCAATTTCTTATTTATTTTATATTTCAGTTCCCATTTTATACTTATGCAATTAAAATGATTTAAAACTTTTAAGGTGATTCATCAAATAGTAAAATATTAATTGATTTAGAAAAGTCAACACTTTCAAATAAATTATGACTCAAATTATAAAAACACAAAAAAAAAAAACCATAAGATTTTTTTAACATGCAGGTAGCTAATACTTTATTTTAAATCAATGTTCATACCTACAAAAAAAAAACTGAAAAACTTCTTTTTAATAATATTGAATACTGTTTATGGTATAAACATCTTTAAATAAACAAAATAGTATTTTGAAATTCTCATAAAACTTGAATTTATTACCTACTTTAAACAAGTGGTAATATATAGTAGAATTAAATTGTATTTTTCTTTATCGAAACATTTATAGCTGGTTGTAAACATTTTATTCAATTTTAATAGCTATATAAAGATAAAAGTTGTATATCATTTTTATGTACTAAATTCATTAAAACGAATAATAAAACTTATATTGACGTTGGATAAAATTAAGTGTTTCATTAAAAAATATTGTTTATTAATATATAATAGCAGAAACAAAAAATACATATTTTGAAAACTTTCTTAAAAAAATATTTACCAATACAAGTTATTTTTTTTTTTTTTTTTTTATTTCGTGGTACAGCATAAACTGCTAAGGTTATTAGCTTAAAACAAATAATTAGGTAAATACTAGGTACAGAATTAAGTGGTGTTATAGACAGAGATTCTTAAGATTAGTTTGTACATACCGGTTTGTTTTAAGTTATATTTTACTTTTTTTTTTTCAAAAAAGTGTTTAAAAATCAATAAACCTAACAATAAAAGTATAAAAATAAACATTACATACATTTGATGTTAAAAGTTAACAGTTATTAATTTAAATCAAGTTAAGAGAATAATATGATATAGTAATTTAAAACATTTCTGTTTTGGTCTGAGGTAAAAATGTTTAGTTTCTAATGATTAATATTTATCTCCATTATGCTATCTAAACTTATAATTAGATTTTATTTTTACATACCTACAGAAAACAAAATTAAATTTTTTTTCATAGATCTCCTCTCGACTGTAACAATATAATCTATTAAAATAATTCAAATAACAACTATCTATGTTTTTTACACGTGCCCATTTCAAAATGACCATAATTTCAGTTCTAAGCATAATGTACAAACTCACGTAGGACTTATGTACCCATTGTAACCATATGGAATAGCGCAGGGATAATAGTTATTAAAACGTTGACTCGTCTTATTTAGGTTTGATGTGATAAATTCAGTAGTTATATGAGCATACACATTATTATTATTGTAGTTCACAATTTAATAATTATAAACAATTAGAAGATTCGTATCCACAGCATAATAATCTTAAGACAATACGATAAAGTTTATTATTATTTCCCCATTATACTTGCGGTATACGTCATTATGATGTGTTTAATTGCGTTTTATACGCACCGTTTCCAACTATATCCATAAAGCGAAAATTCTCACTTTAATGGGCAAGAGTACGATTTACTGTGTTATGAACTAAAGCTTAACCGAGTGTGGAGTTGTTTGGTTTACTTATCAGCTTTAGACTTCGTGTAGTTAAGCTATATATCTGCATGTTCACAATGGATTACAATTGGATTGTATAATATATCTATATCCGTGTGTAATGTTTGATGTTAAACGAAATTATCGTAGTAAACTAGCAATTATATTGAACTGAGGCATAAACAATAACAGCTAAGCAATAATTTGGGCACAGGTTCATAATGAAAAGCAAAAGACATTGCTAAATATGCATATATGAGAACAATTTCAAAAATGTTCTGTAAAAATACACATCTAATAAGTAAAAATTATAAACGTACACGTGCATAATAATTAAAAAACAGGTGCCGTTGCTTGATAAATATTATTATTAATAATAATTCATATTTATCGACAATATTTTGTTTATTTTTAATAATAAATGTAATTTACGTTCGTTAAATTGAATTTATATGATAAAGTTTAGTACATTGTCAGACAATTATAGTTTGTTAATACATAACATTTTAAGAATATAAATAATTATTTTAACTTATAAATGATAACCAACACGAACAAATGGATGTAAATAAAAGTATAAACAATTATTGGACTTTGGATAAATTAAAAAAAAAACAACCCTTCAGAAACTAGCTAGTTTTGTATGTGTGATGATGAAAATATGGAAAAATGATAAAATCAAATTTAACAAAATACTATGGATACGACTGTATGATAATGTGTATGCGGTGGCAGATTTGGATGTAAGGTTTACGCGTATGCGGCCGAAGTCGTCGTCGTAATAACAATAATAATATGGTCGGACTAAATATTATATCGGTTTTGGAAGTGGAAAAAACAACGACACTTACAATATACTTTCATCTGAATATCGTAAACGGATATTTTCACGATCGCGGCGGCGGCGGCGGGCGCGTTTGCGGCCACACACGACCGGGGAAAACGTGTCGTCGAAACGCGCAGCAGGTGCCCTGCCAGTGACAATCCGACCGGTCTCTGAAAGCTCGGGACGCGGACGGGGCGATAAATAAAACGGTGTCACCGGTGGCGGGCAGGGCAGGGGCGCTGTTTTCAGATATGTTGATTTATCGGAAACTAAATGCCGAAACAAGATCGGCAGACATAATCCGCGTTGCCACCGCGGCGGCCGCAAACCATACCGATATTATATATTATATTGATGAGGTCGCACGCCGCTTGCGTGCGCACCGCACACGACGATGCCGCTGACTTTTAATAAATATAATTTCGTTTGAAACAGAATTTCGTCTCACTAACCCCCGCTGCGTGAAGGTAAAATACCTATACTATTACTATTATTAGTAAACGCCCACATACCACCCCCGCCTGCTATAGCCAAAGTCGACCGATCCGATGCCCTGTCAAATATTTACCTCTTATATAGAGGTTCCGCCGGGGCTGTTTAATACGCGTCACGGGGTACCGCACCGGAGTCCATTATTATTATTATAATAATATGTGGACGACGAGTCTCCCGCTATCTCAAAATATTAATATAGTAAAATAGTTATACGATCTGATTTGGCCGAAACGACAATATATTTTATAAAATAATAATATGATACTATGTACTGTGATAATATTATTATGATATAATATTTTACGCGCTGCCGACGCTAGATCTACCTGGATATTATGAATATGAGGCGGAAAACGATTTCGATACAGAGACGATTTAAATAACGTTCGATATCGTTGTGAAGAACTAATCGATATACTATGGAGTCCAGGTTAAAATACATTAATGTTTATCCTGCGAATCCACATTTGAAAACAAATTGAGTTCCATCTATTTTGAACAAATTCGGAAAACCCCGCCACCTGGAACTTGAAATAACGGTACTAGTCGGAACAAAATAAAACATATCAAATCAAAAATAGATTCAGTTTTTATTAACTATACCAAATTACCATGTATGTTACGTTTAGCTGATATTTTATTTATAAAAACATAATATGAATGATATAATATATCATATAATTACACTTTAAATTTTAAATTAAAATGCATATGAAAAAGTTTTAGTTAAACAATTTACCAGCTACATTGGTACTTTAACAGACAATGTTTCCTATTTATCCAAGATCAAATACCACTAACGATTAACGAACTGAGGTTTTTTTTTAAAACAAATTCAACATTGTAAGAATAAATAAAACACAGAGGTATTTGTTCATTTAACTTTTAATTGAGTGCCTGAACAAATAGTAGTTATAATATTTTATATCCACTGACAGAGTTATGTTTACATATTATAGTATTATACAATTATACCTATTCAAAATCATAGTGCTTTGTTATTTGATATCAGTTTTTAGTCTTCCAACGATGTAATACAATATAAGATAAATCAAAAATTATTTAAATTCGTTTTTATAAACGTCTTATAAGAAATACAAATAGTGACAACAATTATAGATGTGTTTACAGTGCACGTAATAGAATGTGCTACTGTAAAATCGAATAATTATCTTATTAAATACTACACTTTTGGATTTTAATTGAAGATATTCGTTTAAAAAGAGCTTTACGCATAAAATATTCATATGCAGTTGTCAGTGAATATAAAACGAATTGTTTGGGGAGACCAAGAAATTATACTGTTTAAACGTGGGGAAAATAATTGAAATTACAACTTGAATTTGAATAAGTGAAACTGTTTATGAGAATATTAATAATAATTATTCACAAAGAAATAGACTATTAAGTGTACTATATTCCCCTCCATAGTACATATTGATTTATTCCACAAATTATGTTGACATTTGACGGAACGTTTATTTTTCATTAAGTTAATTATCATCTTTTAAATATTATATATTTTTTTTTTACATCTTACTATTTGTTTGAAATTATAACTCTTTATTTATTTTACACATAATATATAATAGAATTACTTAAATTGAAACTTAATTGGTTTTAGAGATTGCTCTCATTAGGTAGTAGGTACTATGTAATTCTTATTTAAAAGCCTAAATCACACACAGTTCGTCAAATTGTACAAACAAAAAAAAACAATTTTTATTAGATGTACAAATACTATACAGATTATAAAGACCTACTATTATTGTGAGTTTTATACAACCTCATGGGCATATACGAGAAGATTTATTTCATTATATTTGCATGGTTTTTATGAAAATGGCTGAGTATCTACATATTATCCGCCATCAAGCTGAAAAAATATTTAGTACCTACAATTTGCAAGCAATTTAAAACATCAATTTATTTATGAAATAATGTAGATTAATGAAAATATTTTTTGTTTATGATATAATAAAAACATTATAAATACCAATGTATAATATTATAGTAATATTATTATTACGTTATATAAATAAATATTTCATACATTACATCATACCTCAATGCTATATTTTGACTTGATTATCAAATATATAATGTATTATCATTAATATTATTTTATTCCTTTAATATCATATTTAATAAAAATGTTTTAAAATTTAAAATTTGATTAGTAATTAAGATTTTATAATGTTCATAAATGTATTATCTCTCATCAAATATACGTATTTACAAATACGTTGTTTTCCAAATGTTTTATTCGACAGATTGTGATATTATCACGGCGAATTGTTATTATAAAATATATAAAAAAAATACTACATAATATTTCTGCTAAATTGAAAAAAAAAGAGTATCGATTTGATATTGAGTTTTTCAAGGATGAGCTTTAAGTTTTATTTGAAGTGGTTTGATTAAGGTAACACTCCAAAAAGTGTTCATTACGAAAGATATTATGAAGTCTCAAGAAGGTATCAGAGTCTTATGGGTACACAAATAAAAATAAATACTTATTCTAGGCAGCCAGAACATAGGAGTGAACCCAAAACAATTTCGATGTTTTAATTTTATTAGAAATTATAATTTTAGCTCGAGGAATTGTTAACGCTAAGTGATTTTAATCCATCAGAAAGTTGGCCAAAAACCATCCGTCTTATTTAAAAAGTTGTATTTTTATAATTATTTCAAAAAACAAATTATAATTGTTATGATAAATAAAAATGTATAATTTATCATAATCATGATACGTATATTTTAATCGTATATATTTTATCCTAATGCAACAGTTCGTGTTATGCATATCATTGTGGCAATCATGACTTGAACGCGTGTTGGCATTCCGTTCAAATTAATACGCTAAATATTCCGACATCCGCCTATATCTATAACTCTTGTAAAAAACGAATGCATATTGCGGTACGGTTTATTTCTTTTTTTCTGGGTTCCAAATCATTTTCCATGCCTCTTCGTTTTTACTTATGACTTATTATTATTATTGTATACGCGGTACACTTTATCGCACTATAAATATATTTATATATTATGTATTTTTTCCGTTGTGATTTTTACGTTTAATAAAAGATGAAAACAAAAAAAATATCTGCCAATGACGTCGTGGATAATTTATTTGAATTTTTTCTCCCGCCCGGCAGGTGACGGTGCCAAAGTAATCGAAACCGTGGGCGCGACGCTCATACAAGAATGCCGCGACGACCGGCAAATCCGAGCGCTGAAGAGTTTGGGCGGCAACCTGTACCACTTCCTGACCACGTTGGACGGTGTGCACGACGTCCTGCAAATGGGCGACGACAAGGTAGGAGGCGATACTCTAATAATGATAATATTTTAGTATTATTTAATATCAAATGATTATGATGGCACAGCTCATACACGACGTTTTGTATCGCTTTTGTAAAAAAAATGTATCAAGAAAAAAATTCCGTTTCAGTAATATTCATATTCTTTTAATTTCTGTACCAACTGTAATCTCCGTTAGAATATAATAAAACAAAAAAATATGGTGTAACGTTTACGGGCTAAAAAGTTTGGTATTACACAATATACAATATAGCAATATAACTACTAATTGGTGCGAATATACAATTATTTATTATTACTATTTCAGATTAACAAAAAAAAAATAAAAAAAAAATCTAATATATAATTTAAAACATAAAGTAAGATACGTAGATCATTAATTATTTTGTATAGTGCATACATGATTAGAAATTGAAAATATTTAAAAAGCGTTTGAGATGTGTCACGTTATTATAATAAAAAACAAATATATCTACATTCTACATACGAAATAAAAATAACGTCATGAAAAAAAAAAAATAAGCCTATCGAGTACTTTAAATATACACAAACATTTTTAACTGAAATTGCAAATAGTTAAATGTGTAAACAGACGGTCAAATAACTTGTCATCTTAAAATTAAGTCAATGATTTTCTGAAATTATTGAAAACATTGTCAACTAAAACATAATGCAAAAGTTTAACTTAGTTTTTGTATAAATTTGGTTTTATAAATTTCTATTTTAATATTTGGTTATCATCATATATTTTTCGTGACATTAAAAGTTGGTAAAATCATTAAAAAAATTAATTAAATATTTTTAAAGTATATAGGGTAATATTATAAGTATAAAAATAACATAGACCTATCATAGAATATGCTAAACGTACTGCAATATACTCGTAGCTATTATTATCTTCAATATTGTCAAAATGTAATCATACGAGTATAATAAAACTCAAAATCATTCGTTGTCTGTATATTATCATATTATATTATACTTATTAGATTATAAGATTTAGTTCATTATAAGCATCATAATATACATAATACATAATAATATATTATGTATATGTATACATTCATACAGTAGGTAATCTGCAAAATTACTAGCTGTCCCTCCCCCTAAATATTCGTTGTCTTATCGCAGTTGTTTCTCGTGGTTTTTCTGCCAAGGCCTTCCGTGTGATGCTATTCGATAAACTGACCATTGTCGGTTGGTGTTGTTTTTAATGGACTTTTAATGTGGCTTACATATCTAATGTCCACCCCTCCAGGTTGTGGGTTAGGGGTTGGCGAGGTGGCGAATGAAGGTTTTTCGTTTATTACATTTTAACGTTCATCACACCTCCAACGTTCCTTACACAGTCGATTAAATTCCATTTTGTTTGTACTGTGACTTCAGGGCGGCGGTGGCGTAGTTATACATAAACGTATTCACCGTGACTGCTGCTGTTCTCTCATTATTTCTCACCGTGACGGAGAAATGTTGGGTAGCAAGCACGGTTGTTAGTGATGCTGAAATTCAACAATATCCTTTAATTAAATCCAGCTACTCGACAAACGGGAAAGCTGCACCGCCTTCCGAGAAGTGACGGAGTACCAAATTTCTCCAAAGAATACCTCTCCGCCACTCGCCCAAATAAATTATCTCCGACTGCAATATTATATTGTTATAAGAAAACTCGCAGTTTGTTGCCGCACACTTGTAATATTTTTTCTGGACATTTATACATTTCACCCGGCAAACGCGAAAATATTTTACGTGACCCGAATATGCGCCCGTATATACGCAATAAGACGATCCTAAGCAAGTGCAATGGCCCCGATGACAGATTATCAATTGCATAGCTTTTTCGTAAAGGCATCTGCCCGTTAACATCATTCTCTCAGAACAATATTTTAGTCTGTGCGCGTTCTCTTATTATGGCCATCCCTAAAAATAATATCTGGACAGAATGCGTCTGAGTTTAATATAAAAGTCATCAGTCATAAATACTCGTATCATAATGCATTATTTCAGAGAGCACTTTCGCAGACTCCAAATGATCAATAACGAACCATTTGAGGTTAAAGGATTTCGAAGCAATAAAAAGTGTAATGTGTGTCGTATAATGATCAAGCGCTATGTAACATAAGCGCATTCTTCAAAATAAAAAATAAAACCATCCGCCAACAACGCTATTTGCCATTGAGAATAATTTATTTTTATTTCACAGTTGATGATGTAGTATTATAGATTTTCTGTATAATGAATAACATTTTATTTCACTATTTCACTTGAGTAATCCAAAGACAAAAATAATGCATTAAAAAGGTAAAATACTTCTAAAAAGTATGTAATTTTAGAATAACAAAAGGTTCGTGTATAATTCACATTTGAAGTTAATTAATTTTATTTTTAATTCGTATTGTTATGGTCAGCAATCATTTATGTTTTTTTTCTGCACTGAAAAATTAAAGTGGTAAAATAATATATAACTATTTTATATTAAAACAAATTTTAAATATTATTGTATTCTATTTATTAAAATCATAAATTAAAGAAAAATGAAAAATAATTTTGAAAGATGGATGTTCATTTTTTAATTTTTCCATTCGTGATTAAATGGATGATTTAAAATATTGCTAAGGGTACAATATACAGCAAATGACATAAAAAGATGCCACTGATTTTTTTTCAGAACTCTAAAAAATTATTATTATTGTTATTGGCTTTCAGGTTATAGAATACGACATTTAAGTACGATGCACCTACAATATGTGTTAAAATATTTTTAAATTTTGTTAGTATTTTCATTCTTAGAATATTGTATTCTTAAAATTTGTACGAAAACCTTTTTTGCAGTCGGTCTCTTTACAGACATTATAGTGATTGGAATAACCTTTTTTTTATTAATAATTTAAAAATTATAAGATAAAGTAATACTGTGATTTTAATATCACGTATTTTTCATTCTCGTGACACTTCACATAAACTCGTTACAACTGACACAACACTTTCATGATTTACATGCACTTAAAAATGTACATTAATCTATTTCAACAATCCTCTCAAAACGTTCCAAGACATTAATAATTGAAAGCAACTATTATGTGTGAAAAAAACAAGTACTCTTATTAAAAACTGATTCGCATTGGATATTTCATTAAAAAAATTGTCTTTAGTTAATTATGTCTGATAATTAATTCGGTAGAGATTTTATCCCGTAGATATTTTCGTACCACCTTAATTACTATTTAATACATCGAAAACACGTATTTCGTAAAAACTTTTAAAATGTCATACAGTACCTATAAATTACCTAATCATTTACTCGTTTTTCTAAAACTGTAGCCCGTCAAAGACACATTACAGAAGAACCTTAAAATACTAAACTATGAATAACTAGATACCCAACTTGTAGAAAATCGCATTTTGTTTGACGCATTACCAGACACACCTTCCTACTTTTTAATACAAGTACTATTATTAATGTCTTTACTATCATGTTTGCAAGACAAATAGTCAAAAACAAGTTGAATAGTTGAATCATTTGAAGTTAAATGAAGTTAAATAGTTTTAAATGAGTTTAGGATTTTGTAACACGTTCTTTGTTTTTATTTTTAAAAAAAAAAAAACACTAAATTGAAACTCAAAACTTCCTGAATCAACTAAATTTCAATCACGGGAATATATATTAAAAAAATAAAAGCCGCAACAGTACATGTATTTATAGAAATCTAAAAAACTTTTTTGAAATGCGTTTTTATGATGAAGTTATACAAATCCATAACTTATAAAATATCGTGACATATATTATCCTTAAAAAACGTTTTATCCAATTATTTGAAAGTATGTACCTAAGTTACACTATACTATATACCTAAGTACTGGAAAAAATAATTAATTAAAATAAAATATTATATTTATAGGTAATGTGAGACCATTTATATATTTTACGTATACTACCTACCTACCTACTTAATTTTTAAAACGCTAAATGTTTTAACCGAGGTAGGTAATAACAAACCACAGACTACCTTTATATACACATATAGTATACTTTATTGCGATCGCGTTATTCGTGTAATATCTCAACTAGATCAAGGTCTTAATGCATTTTCACTACCCGTCCTACAGCCCTGTGGGGGTGTTATTTTTTTTTTTAGCTAAACCGTCACCACTCCCTGTCACATATTAAATTCTCTACACTCCATACCGTCCAGACATGTTGATCCGTCTCCTTCGACCGTATAGTTATATCATCGGTGTGATTCGTTTTCGCGATATTGCAAATCGTTCCGTCACTCGTCTCGAAAAAATTAATAATTTCCATGTCATATGGTGCTTTCAGACGACCGCCATCGCACATCACGATATAACTGTCGGCAGAAAAATATTGTATTTGTCTATATAATATAATGTACACCGTTATATTATTATTATTATATAATTTCGAAAATCCACACATTACTCCATTGTTCGATTATAGGTACGCCTCCGCGTACTGTGACGGATGCAATTCACGCCGCCGATTTACAAGAAAATAATAATAATATTACAGCGTGTGGACGATGTGCAGGAAATTAAACTGTTTGACCGTTATAAATTGTTTCGATAAGCTCACTGTGTGGTGTACGTTTGGAGCGAATATAAAACCTACCTACATAAATACGAAGTTCATAACATAAACTAACAAATAACGAGCAAAGATAAAACTAGCGTAGCACAAAAATGTCTGAGATTGGTTTTCAGTGAACACATTAATGACTATAGAGTTAAAAATAAATGTTTGTCTACGTAACACGACTCGTTTTTAATATTCAAAAGATTTAAAGGCTCAGACGTGGGCAGATGGGTGGGTAGCTATTAAATTATATACTGTAAATCTGAAATCAATATAGTTTAGTTCAGGTTTTTACGAGTACAATATTATGAACCGGGAAAGCAATGATCGTGTGAAGCCGTATCGTGTAATATTTAATTGATAAGAAACCATTTTCGTTAACTAAAATATGTTCGTATAGATTTTTGTTCAATACACAGTTATGAAATACAATCTGATCTAAATGTAACTAACAATAACTCATCAACTCAAATAAAATAAACTTAATATTAGAGTTTAATATTAAATTAAATAACTTAAATAGTGGTTTGACCCCCCTAAAACATTCGTTAATTTTACTGTGAAAATATGAATTATTTTAATCTTAAAACTACTAAAAAGAGAATTATAAAAAAAAAACAGAATTGTATGACATATTTTTATCTGAGAAACACATCGTGTTTAATACAAATACGATTCACATTATTTAATGTTCAGTGTTTAAAACGCCATAATCTAAATTATAAACTAACAAAAAATGTAAATGACATCCGTAATGAAAATTTTAAAATAATTTGTTCATAACAAGCAGAATACAAGTAATACTATGGACTATAATAGTATTGTTACGAAAGTGGTTTAAAGTTTAGACTGTTGTATATATTATTATAATATAATTACAATTTTAGACATAATTTATATTACATTTTTGAAAATGAAAAGTGTATGTTTTTGTTTAATTAAGGACGTGCATTCTTCTTTGGGGCGCATCATACACTCGAAGTATAAACATCGAGTATTGTATTTTATTCTAGTAAAACTTAGTTCGTAAATTATCAAAAATAATTTGAAATATTTGTTTAAATCTTACTGATTCTTTACCTTGGCTACGTATTTAATGAGCTAAATATATAAAACAATGCTGGAGTAAGAAATTACTTTCGTCTATAATATGCCGTTTGATGATTTGCACAGCGCAAAAACGAGAATGTACCTATCTAAATGAACGCCTATGTAAAATTAAATTTCTACGATTTTGCGTTTGATGTCACATCGGTTAAAACGTAATACTATTATCTTTATATTATTATTTTTGAAGAGCCTGTCGTCTATAGTCATAATAGGATTATAACATTGCACGTCACACACAGCACGCCATACTACTCCGCGCAGAATACACATCATTATATTATATTATTGTATCGTTGTCAAAGGTTTCAAAGTTGCGCAAAATAATATCGCGTGTGTTTTTCACAATAATAACAATAATAATAATGCGGACGAACGTGCAAAACATAATAGGTAACTCGAAACGTTGCTCTTTACGTTATTTCCCTGTCCGATTGCGTCCACTATAGTCAATATATTATTGTTAATATCGGCAGTCGTAGAACATCAGCAATTCATTCTCGAGGAAATCCCGGAGACTCGCTCAAAAATATTTGATTCTCTGGCTTGTAGTGTAATAAATAACACAAACGACACACACCTATAATAATAATATTGTACACGAGTAAGACTTATGTAGCCGGTCCTGCTGCTCCCTCTGCACTTACCTTCCCTTCACCCTCCTTCAACCACTGCCTTGCCATCATCTCCTCCTCAATCCACCGTCGAACCCCCGGCAAATTGAATAGCATTTTTTTTTAGTACTAGACAGGCCATCAAGGCCTTTTGCACGCTTCTACCAAACTTCTCTCCACCCATCCCGATCTCCAGCAGTTTCCATTGACGCGTTGACATCTGAAATATCTTTCCTTACCCTTTCCATCAACTGTCGGTTGGGACCTTAATGATTTTTTTTTATCGGGTTTCTAACTAAAACATTTTTCATATCAGTCTTTCATCAGTCCGTATTGCCAGCCCTCTCTAATCGTTTTGCCTTTTAGAAAATTCTAATATCATGGTTTGTTGTACAACCTTTCCAGTTCAATATTTTTTCGTCTCTCATATTCTCCTTTTTGATTTCACACATGTCCGTGTACATTCCGCAAAACGTTTCGGTTAGGTAAGTCATTTTTCTTCGTCTCCATACATATTCATAGTGAACCTTGTCGATAAACATACATATCATATTGCCATTGGTCGCAAATAGGAAGTGCACAGTTTATATTTTGTAGTTTTCAACAATAACCTTTAGCTGAGCATTTTGTTCACGTCAAAATAGTATCTATTTACAGCACTTGTTCTTAATCGTATTTCGTTATACATATTATAATTTTGCGGTTGATATTGATTGCTAAGTACTTCAATTCATCCACTCACTCGAAGTAGTACAGGCCTATTACACTAATTGTCTGTTTTCTCCATCGTATTGCCATTACTACGTATACAGGTTAGGTATACATATTGTACAATGTACATAGGTGTTTTATGTTTGATGATAACGAGGCCTATGTTGCAGTCATCTAGATTAATGTATCTGTAGTAATCATTTACTAATTTTTGCTATCTCTCAATATCATCAATGCAATATATTATATATAATTTGAATATTATGAAAGCATGCTTCTATTTATCTCATTAGGATTTTTTGGTTTATCTCAAATCAATTTTTCCAGACTTTACAGTTGTAGGTGTTCGATTTGCATATTTAAATGATCTTAACAAGTAAAAAATGTGTGACAACTGACAGATTAGTGGAGCATACTCGTATTATGTATTTTGTGTTTCATAATAGCCATCGACCGATTGCAATGAACAATTATACAGGGCTTATTTTTTGTAGATATCCTAAAACAAAATTTGTCGATTTCTATTAATTATTCAAATATTTTCGTCAGTTTTAAAGTCGGAGGTGTATTGTAGTTATATACTTAGTTGACTGACGTATTCAACGATACATACGCGGGGTGAGACACTATGTCTGTGAAAATGAAATAAATATACAATATTAATATTATACCGCGTATTATTATAACTTTAGGTAAATGTTAATATTCGTATTTCACGAGTCAGTCAAATAATAGTATTATATTCGGGGACTGTTCAACGAAATAATTATATTTATATACATATTTTAGTTCGGTATAATTTCGATCTGCTGCGGGGACTCTGGCCGTTTCGTTAAAACCGTAGGATATCACCGCTCCGTCGGAAATAATTTTTATGGTACACTTCTTTCCCTAATGGGAATTAAAACCCATAGCGGTTTTCGAATTTATTTATTTAGTACTTTATACACACACAACTGTGCGCTGTGCACATATGTACCTACTATATATTAAAACGTAATGCGGAATGTCCCACTAGCTACTATATTATACTGACACGCTGTCTATCTGCATACCGTATCCATTGTTTTTTTTTCACCATTTCAAAAGTTATTATTATTTTTTTGGTCTACAGTTATATATTTTACGAAAAAAAAAAACATCACATTCTATACAAATAGTCAACGTTTAAAAAATAAATTCATTTTTCTGAGAGAAAAAAAGTCGTTGTTAGGTCTCACTCACACACACACACACACACACACACACACACACCGCACAATCATACGCATAAATAGTGTATTTAGGACGGTAAGTCGGCGGGAAAAAAAACTCCGTACACTTTGAATACGAGTCACGTATTATCTTCTAAAACCATATTGATGTCAAACCAGCCAGCGATTCATAAACATTTATCGTACGACCAGTCTATGGTTTATTCTCTTTCGATATCTGATTTGTAATCCAGAGTGCCAGACTTTAATGTATGCAACTTGAATAATTAAAAATGCAACTGTATAATTGTTTAGAAAAATATGTATAGTATGCGATTCGTCATGTGCAAGTTTCTGTTTAAAGTATGCATTTATAAATTGAAAGCATAACTGAACTGTACAATATTATTATATTTTGTTCAATTTGGATTAATCTACATTATGTTAAAAATATTATATACCTAAATATTTCAATTAAAAAACGGTGATTAGCGTTATTTTTATTGTATTATTATTTAAATTGTTTGTTATAATATCATCAGTTATTATTATTATTCATTGTCCGAAGAACAAAATATGTCCTCGTACTAAAGCGTACGTTTTTTTATACATATAAAAAGTTTTTGCAAAAATCTAAGAAGAAATAATAAGCTATTAATTTGAAAATTTTAAGATTTATGTTTATAGTCTGTTTGCAGATATTCGCTACTTATATTTAAGTTACGATGCTAAAAGTATGAGACTTTTTTGTTCTAACTTATTTATTTTGTTTCCGATTTAACTGAACAAAAAGTAAAATCTATTGCAATGATCTCGTACAGGGGTTTTAAGACTACGTTCGTAGAAACCCTAAAGCCTTGCCAGTTGGTTTAAGTTAATTCAAATTTTAATTTCAAACAATATAAAATATAAATATTTAGTTTAAACTTATTAAATGCATCATTTTTAACATTTTTCATATGGATTTGGGTATTAAAATATTCGTTGAATATACAATATATCTGAAACATGAAATATAAAGTAGAAAATCAAAAATAATTGAATACGACACGCGTAGTTTTTAAATTATTTATACATTTTTATGTAATAGAATAATTCCTACATAAATAATTAATAGACCACCATATTATAATACTACGAGTTATTTTAATGGTGATTTAAAAACAGATAAAAACTCAATATGACTCCAACGATTGTTACGGTATTTTAACATAATATGTAATTTAATATATATTATATTAGTGTTAACAACATTCAATATATTACTATCATGTTAATGCTTTTTGTTCAGCGAAACGCCTAAAATATTTAAATCGAAAATGAATAAACAAAATATACAATTATAGGCTGTTTCGGTGTGTACATTGTATACAAATAGTATAGGTAAATATATTTTTTTTATTTTTCACTTGTATACATGTGCATTCCTGTTCGCTGTTTTACGATGACCAATTAAAAATATATAAACACATTTGCCCGAAATACGCCCATTTCATAATTATTTATTCATCAGGGTTGAATTAATTTAATTCGAACCGTTCCGTTTGATTTTATTATGTTTACGTTCAGATCGATTTTCATTCCATTCGGAATGTCCGTAAACATTGTTTCTATTCTATTAAACGTATCCCTATTTCGAACGACGCATTCAATTATCACCCAAAGAGACGCTTTCTGTTAAGCTTCAAGAAAATTCTTATTCTCCAGATACCGTCAACCCCTTAGCTTTAGACGCATATAAACTAACGTGGTAGCCATTTTATGACCAGAGGCTTCGAATGGCATTTTGTACGGGTGCAAACAATTTGCTACACAATCGAAAAGTGCTTTGTTGTATATCGCCGTAATGGTTGATAACCACTCAGCGAAAAAATCGTTTTAGATTATTCACCGTTTCTAACATTGGAAACGTTTCACGTCGCTATAACTGTTATACACTTCAAAAAACTATATAATATTCAGTTTAAAGGAAAACTTCAGGCCAGCCAGTTACTATTGTTATCATAGACTTATCGTTCTACGGCATATCGCCGGATCATCGTCGTCATCTAATTCCCTCTAAAAGATATCACTTTTTTCAAGAGAAAAAAAAATAACTACACAAGTCAACAATACCAGCAGGAGATAATAATAGGAGATACCTAGTTTGTATATTTTGCCAAAATCAGAATTTCACAGAAAATTGTATTTTGGTGTAACCATTTCCATATGATGTATTTACACGTGCTTAGGTACAGGTATATTATATAAAATATCCTACTAATCATTTTTTCTTCTCTTATAAAAACATTTATTACAAGAACATGATTCTGTATAATATCTAAACTTGTATACAAGAAAACCCTACAATTCTATTTAACAGATAAACAATAATAATAATTTAATTCTTCCATGAGGTACAATAACATTAAAATGATCGAATTGGAATAATTATTTCTTAAGTACATTTTATCTTAGAGAAAATAAGTTTTATTATTTTGAACGCAGTATCTACAAAATAATTTCATACAGAGTTTTAATATAGGTATTCTAATATTTCTTAAAAATTGTAATCCATGGATGAACATTTTCGGGTCACTAAATATAAATTATTAAAATTTAAAATGAACCACGCTGCTATCACAGAAATAATCACGTGTAAAACGAATAATGTTTATACGATTCGTTTAGTACCAATAGTAATAGAAGAATTCAAAATGTAATATCATTTTATGAAAATATTTTAGAAAATAACTCAAAGGTATAATATAATTTAACTCATTCGTGGCAAGCGACCATACTTATTCATTTCTCCGCTAGTTATTCATACAATCTACCTTGATAGTATAATACAATATGTTTGACGGCTTATAACATTTTCATAAAAGCTTAACTTTTTAATTATGTTCGTCGTATTAATATAATACCAGACTATTTATTATTCAATGTAGTATTCATTACTTATCGATGTCTTATAATATCATTACAGGAAGCCAGCTCCGATTTAACGTGCCGGCCAGGCGACGAGCCAGGTGTGTTGGACTTGACCCTTCGGACAAGTCGACCAGATGGAAAGCGTGTGGCCCACCTGTTGACCGGCACACTGTCCGGTGTCGCAACCAGGTTCTACGGGTCACGACCAGATATCCGACTTGGCACACACCCAAGTGACCCGTCATTGTATAGGTAAGTCGTATTGTACTAGAGAAATGTTTACAAAATTTGACAGTAGTTAACACATATAGATTATGTTATAATTCATTGAACGGTTTATCAAGAATTAATTTACACATACAATTATAATATGACTAGGTATATAGTTGGTGAATATAAATACGTTTTAAGTGTTTCGTTGTAGTTTTTAAATACTATTTTTATTTCACCAGGATATCAATCATTTGTAATTTATAAAAATGTTTAGTCATAAGGTGTAATTTTATCTTTGTCTGCATTTTAGTATTACAAATCGTTGATTTTTGGATATTGTTATGAATGTCATATTTACACTATATACACGAATGAAATAAAATAAAATAATAATAGCTTTTTTTATTAAAGTGAATTTTTATTTGAAAGCAATTTTTTGCATAAAATAATTATTATTTTTGTTTGTCATGACAAAAATATCAAAATATATAAGCTACCTATTTTATGTTCACAATTAAAATATTATATTTACCTTTATGATTTCAAAAGCATTAATTAAATTACTAAAATCTGTGAATACAATTATCAAGTACCTACGTGTTTAGTTAATAATATAGACAATTTAAACTGTTGTAAATTAGTTATTTATTAACAAGTGAAATACATATTTATTTAGCATAATTTGAAAGGTTTTTTTTTATCTTTGTATGATTGTATTTTGTATCACACATTTACGCATTCGTCAACATATAACTAAAAATAATAATAAAATGCTGAAACAATTTTAAAAATAATATAATATATCAGAAGTTTTTGAAACGCGTATACTCTACATTCACACAAATATAACTAAATACAAATCATGTAGTAGGAGCGGGCTACTAATAATCCATTATTTCCATTTAACCTTGTACATGAAATTATGATAGTTTTTTTTTATTCGCAATGACCATTCCCGAGGGTTGGTCCACTTTCCAATAAATTATTTTGCACAAAAAGCATTATCAAACTCGCAGTAGGTACATTATTATAATTATTATTTTTTTTTTCGAAAATTGAAATCGGAGATATAGAATTTCAATAAACACAAAAACCAATAAAGGAGTTTATCAGATTTTACTGTGCAACCAATTTTACTAACACAAACAATGGATTTAGTGTTAAAAAACGAGCATAAAATTATGTATGTCACACACATTTTCAAATTACAGTACGCCAAACTGTTGAAGTATTCACTATGTTTTATTCATGTTCGACTCTGCAGGATGAATTTTAGTAGTGGTCCTTAGATTATTGATTGTATTGATACCCAACACTATTTGAATATTATAATAAAACCATGAGTAGTGACTAACTTGTTGGATGAAATTATCTAAAATTGTTTAATATTGTGTAATCGGAGAATCGCTGGACTCACCTTTTGTTTGAGTAGTTGTTAATTTGATTTCATTACGCTTCCACTATAGAATTTTAAATAACTGAAATCCAATATATCTGTCGTTGACTATAATAAAGGTACCAACTTCAGGTAACTAATTTTTTGAATTACAACTGTATATCTATAATTATGATCTATTCAAATCCGAAAATCTATTTATTTTTTATTTATATACATACAATCAAAATACCTCTATTTAAATTGTATTAATAGGAACTCTTTTACAGATTTAGAAGTACATAGATGGTGACACGAGAATTAAAATTTATATAATTTAACTAAATGAGTTCACAAGACACCTAAGATCTTAGATTACCGATCGATCTTTCTTAATTGTAATCAACTCTAACTGTAATATTACAAACTATTTTGATACAACCAAAAACAATACAATACAATTAATTATTTATTTATAATTAAAAATAACAGTACGTTTTATCTGCATTGAATAATACCTATAATTTATATGATGTAAAATTTACATAGATAACGGATATGCTAAATAGATATTTTTCTTTCGATATGGCCAAAAAAATACGTTTTGAAATATAATCGTTGACAGTAAATTTATGCCAATATTATTTTGAATAAAAATTATTACAACTGTCGTACTATATAGTCAGACCTTTTTTATCTTAAAATACCAAAAATGTTGTGTTGGGAAAGCATGTTTTTATAAAATAATATATACACATAGCCTATACAAACCTCGTAAATCATTTTAAATATGTAATTCCTAGAATATTCATATATTTTCAACACGTGATGGTGATAAGAAAATGAATAACGAGACAACATTTCGAATAATAACGGTGACTTTAGTAATACTTGAATAAATTATGTTATGCACCGTGACAAATCCTATATACTCTATTAAAACATTATTTTCTGTCCTATGTTTTAGCAGATAACTATAATTTAAAATCATTCAATAATTAATTCTGCCCAATATCGTATTACCTACTTTTAAGTATATATTAACTTTAAACTCAACCTAACTAAAATTAGTTACCTCTATTTTTACATTCGTCACATGAATGTAAGCATTATTATCATGGTATGTGATTACATTTGTGTAATGTTTTAATTATTCAGTTTTGCAGAAGTGATTTGATAATTTTAATGTGACCATATAGAAACATTCACACTAATTTAGTATTCATCCACTGAATGCAAATTTAAATAAAAATTATGTAACAATAATATACAATCAAAAAACCATAAATTAATCAAAATGATAATAAAATTACTTTTTTTTTTCATATCAAACATAATGATATTATATAATATCACACACAAACTACAAAATATAATTTTCTTATATTCATATTAGTATAATATTATATTACAATAATCTGAATACTGATTCCCGGTAGGTACATTTTATATTAAAATTGAGTTCCACATCAAACGACAACGTACACATTGCTTACATACGACGCATGTACCATGGTAGGTTCGTGCTTATAATTTATTTTATTTTTTGTTTGACGTGTATGAATGCCGTAATGAACGGGATATAAAATAAGAACGAACCCAAGAATTTCCCAGAGCTACCTATAATCTGATAAAATAAAAAAATAAAAACTACGAATGAAGTATGGAAATACATTCATATGAGAGCACGTCGAAAACTTTCGGTGTGGGGGCACAATAAACTTCACGGGATTCA
The DNA here is from genome assembly GCA_022818045.1 of Neotoxoptera formosana. Classification (NCBI taxonomy): domain Eukaryota; kingdom Metazoa; phylum Arthropoda; class Insecta; order Hemiptera; family Aphididae; genus Neotoxoptera; species Neotoxoptera formosana. The sequence goes on along the minus strand of CM040632.1, from coordinate 41,419,955 downwards.
TTATTATACAGGCCTATTAGACGGTCCCTCCCGCTAACGTGTCGGTATTATAAATGCATTTTCAGATTCATCAACGTCACAAAAACAGCGGACTTTGAAAGCCAAAACCTCCCGTTTTTCCCGATTTTGGCCCACCAATCTACCCCTCAAAAACTAGGTCATCGTTATAAATTGTTAAACGTTTACGGCTGTCATTGGTCGACTGGTCAGCAGATAATATTTTATGATCTTTACAAAAAAAACGTTTTTTATCTTACTCGCAACGTGTTCAATATAAAGACAATTTTTATTATGAACTCATTGTGACAAAACATAATATTATTATCTCCAAAAAATATTCACAAACTTGGTAGGTACCTACTATTTAAAAAAAAAAAAAATCAAACAATGCATTATTGTTTTAAGTGTCATCAAATATACTCGTAGATATAATCAAGTTTCCGATCCATTGTAATTATGTATATTAACTCGAATGCTGTCATGCTAATATATACAATGTGTCCCGGGGTGAAGTGACCGGCCGCCGTCATATGAAAGTATACCTAAAATGATGAAGAAATAACCTTTAAAGTGGGGGTCTAACTCTTTTTTTTTTGAGTTATGGGCAATTTAAGTTTTTTTAAACCAAACCAAAACTACCAAGGATTTTTTTATGTTTCTCCGAAACTTTTCAACATTTTAACATAATTTTTTTTTTATTTTAAAGCTATTTAACTGTCCTTTCAACCAACATACGCAATTAAACCAAACTTATGTAAATTATCATTATTAAATTGAAAAAAGTAAATTTTTTTTATCAAAAGTTGGAATTTTTAAAATTAAATCTAGTATTACTCAAAATAATTTAATATTTAGTATGGATTATTTTGGTTGTGTATTATTCTACAGAATAATACCTAGAATACCTTATAAGTTTGGTTTTCATTATGAAAGATATGATTAAACATTAGAATCAACTGATTTTGATGTTATAAATTATAATGATGTGTAAAACAACTAATATTTTACAATGATATATACCACATGTCTAAGAAGCAAATAAAGGATTAAATAATTTAACGCTATTTGAAAAACAGCATAATTTTAAGTTTAAATATTTCACATTGTTTTCTTAGACATAATACGATTCTACAACAATACATCAAATAACAAATTCTTAACCAATTAATTTAATATTTATGTTAATTACTCAAAAGCAATGACTTACTTAATGGACAAAATATAATCGTGCAAATTAAGACATATTTACTGCATTCATAATTCAGTTATTTACTATTTGCGTATCTAATTGGATAGAAAGGATCTAATAAATAAAAAATATTCCTTTATAATTGTTCTATTTATTTTTTAATTTACTTTGTTAAAAGCAGTTTATGGCAATATGCAATTGTACATTTTAAATATAAACCGTTGTTTACACGTGGAGAACTATTCCAACATAATAATACATAATACTTATTATGCATATCGACGAAAAAAATTTAAAAAACACTGGTTATGACATAAGCAACCAGAATAACCGGGGGTCTCTTTTTAAAGACTCTGATTGGATCTTGGTGTGAAAAATATTAAACTGCGTATAAATAAAATGCAATTGTATATGAACATCAAGCAAAACTGATTAGAGGGAGTTCATTGATTACAAGTCTGGCTCGTTGCCAAATACGATATATATATAATATTATATATTGTTATACAGAACACATTGGTGTGTTAATCAATCTATCAGCCTACCGTTGTTTAATTATTTGAACTATACATTTCACTGTTCTAGTTTGTTAATAATGTAATAATTGGCTTAAAATAATCAAAATAATTACTATTTTAGATTCTGAGCGGACCGGTAAATGTATCGAATTTTACACAACGCTGGGTTTTTATATTTTATCTGAACACTTCTTATAGTAGAAAAAAAGATTCAATTTTCAACTTCTATATGTTTTCTGGTATGAAACATTGAGTCGATACATTTTTGACTCAACAGTAGAAAAACAAAAAAAAAATATAGGGAAAAAATGAAAATAAAATACATACTATTAAAAATTTAAATATTCAAATATTTTTTGAATATAATAAATGCAATTTTTCAAGAAAAAATTAATTTAACTTACTGTATTACCAATAGTAAAATAAATTATCATGTTAGGAATATAAAAATATATACTTAGATGTATATAGACATTAGATACACATTAATGGCTTTGCACAGAATCGTTTTTAATGTGCAATATTTATCATTGAATTCAAATTTAACACATACATTATCATACATTATAGTGACTTATTCAATGACGAGGGGCCGAGTATATCTACTGTACAGAAGAACAAGTACCTACTTTCCACCTCTTTTGTATTTATTTTTTATATGCTACAAGTAAATACTATAACTGAACCCTTTTAATAAACAATGAAATTACAATTGCCAGCTAATATCAGTTATTTTTAACAACATACTTAACATATTAATTATTTTAATAATAATATAAATATAAATATTATACAACATTTCATATATATTTTAAAATTAAAACATTATCCATAAAACACATAATGCTGTTATAATATAAAGGGGATTTAATTAAAATACTGAAGTCTTGTCATTATTCTTATATATGTAATAACAATGCACATTGCTAAGTACTTTTACTCGTTGCCAGTAAATCATATCATGTACTTATCACATCACATTATTTTAATTTTCCTCGTAGGAAAAACTTGTTTAAAAGGTGTGAAATATTCATTTTTTTTTAACAGGATATAATATTTTCATTTTGCATAAGTCTTATGGCATCTGAAACACATTCAGTTGGAGAATATATTTTTTATTTATAACACTAGAGTTTTTGACCCTGCAAGTTGATTAGTCTATGGCGTTAAACCAGCTATTTCAAAATCAGAGGTTGTGCAGCGTGTTCCTCTGGGAATACCGTCAAAATAAATCTTTTTAATGTCGGATTCACCAACGGTGATTGTAGGTAAAAAAAAACTTATGTATTCCGTTTGAACGACCAAAATTTACAATTCAATTCCATATAGGTAGTCAAACTCGTGAGTTCACGTCGTTATACACTGTGTTTATGGAAAAAAAATATTTAGAATCCAACAAAAAAATGTTTTGGTTTTTTATTAATTTTTATCGTTTCGATAATTATTTGTGTGTGTGTGTGTGTGTGTAAATATACCAAGGTTCGTAAAGTTGCCCCGAGCCAGTTTCAACATTGTACAACCAAAGTTTTTTTAATTTGCAGTCTAATATTTTCACTGCAGAATAAAATTAAATGCAACAAATATCTTACGTCTGCTTTAGAAGTTTTATACTGACTACCAATTGACATTCAAGTGAACAATGTTTTGTTTTTATTTTTTTATTGTAAGTTATTTATAATATATTTGATTTTTGAAAAAACGTTCAAAAACTAACATTTTTAATTGAAAATATAATTTTAAAATGTATTAGACTTATATAAGTACATAGCTACGATTTTTTGTTTAAAACAAAAAAAATTATAATCAAGTTAAAAATGATCAAAACTGTTCACAAAAGTTTAAATTTGATAAAAGAAATGTAGTATCATATAACATAATATCGATAATATAATACAAAAATAAACATAATACAAAAATGTTCGAGACCACGACACATAATAATATTGTATAAGTTTCCACATACAATAAAGTACTGTACTGTAATCCAATTCAATTTATTGTGCATTCAGTGAAAATAAATGTATTTTACTTTTAAACGATACCAACATATCATATTATAAATGCAATTTAATTCAAGCTGCTATATTTTATGACAATATATGACAAAAATAATACTATTCAGAGAGTATATGACATTGTCCATAATACTATATATTATATAATATTTATAGTTTGTTATTTAAAATTAGGTGTCATGATTCATAAGTCATAACGGTGAAACGATAATTTTATAATCATGCTATTTTGACATTGAAATAGAAAGGGGGATTATTTTGAACCTTTCGTTTGAGATAAAAAATGAAATGTTTAAAATGTATTGCATTGTCTCTACCTGGAAAGTTAATTAATTTATACAGAATGTTACTTTGCGATTATAACAGACCGGCCACGTTTACATAATACTAAATTCATATTATAATATGCAATCAAATTAACACGATTCATTGTAGCATTAGTAATTTGGGTCCAGATTAAACTTAGTAATAGTGTTACAGGTCTGAAACACATGGAATTCAACAAGCTCGTCGCCAACAATCTTTTGTTATGCCGTATTGTAGACCCTATCATAAATCCCAAGTTAGTTGACCACCTCTGATAGTTTCTCTCGAGTCTGCGTAACTTATGTGAAGACAAAAGGGCAGTTTTCACTGTCTTTGAAAATTAATTAACGTTTAATCTTCGAACAATCTACTCCGTCAGCACTTCGATTAAACAACACGTCAATACTGTCAATTGTTTATGCACGTGAATGCTGCTTTTCCATGTGGACTATTCAAAGCATCCCATTAAAATATTCATTAGCATCGGTTCCAAAGATTTTGTCCAGTGGATTATACACTCTCGAAAATCACTACCACCTCGACATTTCTATTCTTATCCCATACACAGTATACGCCAACCACCGAGAGCGACCTCAAAATAAAATTAAGCTCAGGGCAAGATTAAAATCCAATATGTTTAATTAGTATAATATTGTTATATTTTGGTGTGTCATAACTCATAAGTACCTTTATTCTAATATATAGCATACCGCCTCATTTTGAACACTTTTTCTTTCGAGAAATATTTTATAAACTTTATGATAATATTATGAATCCAATTTCAAATAATGTACAACTAACAAAATCCCAAGGGGGTGAATCGTACCTTCCCCCCTTCCACACTGCGGGTGCCCTTTCAAACCGCAGTACCTACCCATCGGGACAACGAATGTTTCCGTGGTTTGTGAGCATTAGACCAGGTCAGAAATATCGTTAAAAATAATGTCAGAATGTTCACGTAACATTGTTGTTTGATTGCTAATGTTTTTGTTTATCATAATGGACAAATTTTCACAAAAATCCGTTAGACAATTGAATATAGGTAATACATTACTACGTCGTTAGGCTATGCGTTTAGAGCCAACAGTCTGAACGAAACGAACGAAAATATAAGGAAATTGTTACACTAATTATTTTGCCTTCACACATAAGTTTTGTCGTATTAATTGAATGAGAAAACACATCAGGACGTAATTCAGTTTTATATTTGAATCATTTATAGCTATTGTGTACCAAGTAATCAATATTCCTAGTCATACTTGTTTACTACTACTCTCCAGTTAACTTTTTCTATAATATTTGTATCATTTATATAAATAATATTACATAATAATAAGTAACTTTACTACTTATCAATCAAAAATAATAATAAATTCGATTATAGTACGTAAGAATTTGGTATGAAAATAACTTTTGATAGAAAGTTTAATAGACTCTAATATGTATAACATTTTCCAGGTACACAATAAAGACCTCCGTTGACACTGAAGACGTTAAAGACTCTGCTCCGTTTTTGTCACATCGAGCCAACGATCTTAAAATGGGTGTAACGAGTTTCTGTAAGGCTTTTCCGTGGCACTTGGTATTGGATAAACGACTAGAGTTCGTACAATTAGGTTCTGGGTTCATGAAGCTTTTCGGAAAATGCCTACAACAATTCGGTAAGTACCTACATTATTTGTCATATTAAAAAGGCTTATACTCGAAGTTATTACGTTTTAAATAACTTAATATATTCACCATGATTACATAATCAATAATACCACATTTGCTATAGTATGTCGAAAATGAATAAAGTGTATATAAAATATCTTTCATTTCTTAAAATAATATTGCAGTTAGTTGAACTTAAGTTTATATTTCTTTCTATGGTGACTTAACGGTGATAAAGATTTGTTTTCTAAATTAAAGTTGAGCATGTTACTGACATAAAAATCAAGCAACAGTTGTTATTATTACTGAACTGTAATTAACATCTGGATTTAACCTTTAAATGCCAATTTGCTTTGTAAACCTAATGACGACAAATTAATTACCACAGCTTAAGTTTGGCTATCATATAGTTTATGCGTATTGTTAGTAGTTTTTTTTTTCAAAAATATTTGTATAGTTATTAAACTTTGCTATCAATTATTACAAACAAAAACTTCTAAAGTTTTAACATAGTATCATACAATGCAAATAATAAGCAACCCGTTAATTGGACAAGTTTGGTATTTTCTCAAAGGACAATTTTTCGTCTCCTTTCAATGAAGGTATACATTGTTGTTTTCAACATTATACTATACTAATAAAAGACAAAACTAAATATGCATAAAATATGACATATAATAATAATAATAATATGATTATGTATAACATAAAAGGTGCCACTGATTAAATTTTGGAAGAAGTCTAAGTTGTGCGTAACATGAGAGATCTTTTTGAGAAATAAGATCCATCCAGCGACGGCGAAGTTTGGAATAATTTCATCGGTAATTCAACGATCGACGACTTTCTAATGCCAGACATAATGGCTCTACTGGTTTGGTGGTTGTATTTAGCGGAGTGGTGTAAACACGAATGACTCAAATCGAGTTTAATTTTCTACGACCTAATGAATACAACAGCTATAGAGGCGGGGAACACAAAGCCAAAATCGATTTAGGTAATACTCGCGATGAAATAGCATATTGCGATCGGAAAAGTCTATTGTCGAGCATATTATCAGTACCGACCAGCGTTTTAAGGTCATCTACCTATGTGGCTTACAAATCCAGCCATTTGGTACTTTGATTAAATTGCTGGTGTGTGTGTGTATGTGTAGGCAAGGTTAAAATTTCCAGTGAGAAATTACCGGTAGAAAAAATAGCTGTGGAAGAAATGCAAATAAAAATTATATATTTCAATAGTAGGTTTACAAAAAGTGTTTTATTATGTATGTAATTCACAACATTATGGCTGAATCCTGTCACATCATGTTTAGATATTGTATTATTGTGTACAATTCTTTTTACAAATCCTTATTTATTAATTACGCTATTCGGATTTTTAAAAACAGTAGGTAGTAATAAGAACTGTCTCATAATTAACAAATGTATGAGTATAAATTGTATGGGAACATCATTTACGTGATAAAATACTCTGGCATTGGTACGAATGATCGTTGGATGATATTGGCTAATATTCTTACTGCGGATGCTTTTTTTACAAAATTGGACTGACTCACTGTAAAGACTCCTGAACTCTGAATTCTAGTGTTAGCTCGTGGTGATTTATTCATCGCTTAAAATTATAAAATTTTGATTTGACGAAATAACTATAATGCATTCCGGGAAAGTTTAAATTAGAATTTTTACTAGTTTGAAAAAAAAAATTACATAAACAGCAAAATATTTGAATTCTTATTTAAATTTATGTATGACTTTTACTTGGTCAGACTTATGTAATTTAGTAAAAAAAAATATTTAATTACGATTTTATTGACACGAAGCATTGAATAAATATTTGAATTTAAGGTAAGATTGTCATGACTTAATAGTTATATTATCTATTCTATGAATTGAAGTGAATACAGTGTTGAATTATATATATTTTTTTAATAATAATATTTGTTATTGACTTACATTTTTTCTTTTTAATTGCATTTTAAGTATAACCCACAATATTCAATGAAACCAAAAATTATTTATTGTATGAAATACATTTATTATTATTATTATTTTTTTATATTAATTTTTAATAATAACCACAACTTCATGTTATTCATCGAAAAATGTAAAAATATTCAGACATATTATTTTTACATATTAAATTGATATAAATCTAGTATGCGTGTAAAACACGATTGCATATTTATTTCACGAATAATTATCTATAAAACTTGATCTATGCTCTCGTTTAAAATTAATGATATGAAACAATTTCTACAAGTATATGTTTCACATAAATTTAAGTAAACCCAATAGTTTGTTTGAAAATATAATAGGACTACCAATGACCTTAGTTGTGACACATTTATTGAAAACATAATATTATACATTGTGCAAAATAATAATATTAATTACTTTTTATAATATACATAAATTCCTATTACATTATATTATACATTATATAACTAATTATGCTTGCCTGCTTTACTTAAACCAACTTATACCAGTATTTCTAGCTTAAAGGTTGTCATGTTCAATTGAAACTTTTAATTTTTAATTAAAAAAACTGTAGTTGTTTTTAATATTTACATCCAGTTTAAAATCGTAAATAAATATAAGAATTAAAATTAAACTCCCTAATAGTTCGAAGGAATTATTATTATTTTTTTTTTTTTAAATAAAATGACCTAACCCATTTTATTTTAGTTTATCTATTGTGCGATCTGTACCCGAAATTGAATGGAATTAACAAAACATGCTTAAAAATGGATTTGAGTAAATAATATGCATTTTACGTATAAGAATTCAATTTCAATTTCATTTTTGGCTTATATAAGATATTGTAACCGAACGTGAGGTTATTTTTCAGAAATATGGCAGTGTAACATGTTACGAGTCATAAACTTTTTATTTCGTTTGACAAATGTGAACAATATCTTCATATTAAATTACCTTTGTTTTTAATTTCGTTGTATTATAATATTATTATATGTATTGTGGATTTGAAACGCCGGTGCTCTGAGATATTTTACTATAAAAACATTAAACACTCTTGCGCCATGTCATACATTTTAAAAATATAGTACAAAACTAACCGTTCACGTTTTGGCTATAAAGATACGTTTTATTTGTCGACGGTAATCGTATCATTTGACCGGGCAGGTCTCGGCAATCTATTATAATATCTATCTTTGGTGTATCACCGTAGCGTGATGGAAGTTTTGCCGAAATATTATTATAGTCTATTACACATCGATAGTCATAATGCCATTACGCCGTGCTACGACAACAATCGAGTTTGGGAATTCTCGGGGAAAATTGTCCGAGCGTTTTTTACGAGTGGTTCGAACGATCGTTTTGAGAATCTCGTGATCTGTGAACGCACATCAGGTCCCCGGAGATGCTTAAAGGTTTTAGTGTCATTCGATTGTGGAATTGGACTTTACCGTAGTACGCAAATGCCGCTTCGATGCGTCCGGAGGTACGAAAAAATGCTGATATAGGTACCCGTATTATATATTATATTCTGTAGACTATATTAACAAAAATATAATATACCGAACTCATATTTATACCACGGATACTTTTTTTCTCAGCGTTCTTTTCCGCAGTATCTTATAATAAAATACCTCCTGACGTTTCAAATGCAACAGTTTAAGTCCCCGCACCATAATCCTTATAATAGAACAATAGAAAAACATAATTATTACGTGGTTATCAATTTCGAAACTGTACTGCTTTAATACTAGCTTGTGGTAAACAAAAAAAAATAGTGATTGCATAATATTGTCGACATTAAAACAATATTCTGCCACACAAAAATCAATTATAAAGCTGCTGACTTTTCTGACTATAAAAATGAGTCGAACAATACTCAAATAAAATTATTGGATTGTTCCTTTTTGTGTAGTACTCATTGAAAGTAACATTAAATATCAGAACCGTCCCGCTTCCAGAAGTTAAATTCTGGATACAATCCAGATTGTCATATACACGTTAATATAAATATAACTAAATGGCATTTAAAAATATCTTTATTTTTAATTGTTTTATCAAAATCAGAGTTCACATTATTCTCATCCGTCACTTGCTTTCCCTAACCATTTTTTTAGGGGTATATTTTAAGAACTGATGACTTCAGTAAATCTTTTTAATACAATAGGTCGTTTTTGTACAATTTAATTTTCCAAAATCAAAATGTATTATTTGATAAGCTGTTATCTGTCTCGGCAATCAGATTCTTTTTCTTTATGTGGTTTTATTTTTATCGATAAACTATTAATATTTAAAAATACTACAAATTCAATATATTTAATATCATATAATACCTATGCATATTTATTAAAAACGAATTTTCACAATTTAACTAAATAAAAGTAATAAAATAACATAGGTAATGTGAAAATGTAATTGTACACATTAAAATAGGATATGAAACATGTTTTTATTTTTGTGGCCAAAAATTTGTTTTGGGTTCATTAAAAAAATACATCACTATATTACGATCGATCCCTATAGTTCTCGTTATTTATTTGATTATTATTATTATTATTTTGACAAAAGGTTAGTTTCCGTCAATTTTTTTCTACAAAATAATAAAGTAGTTATCGTTGAGTAAACAAAATCCCTTTTATAAGCCACAAGCTCAATAGTTCGTTATTTATACACAACATTTTATGAAAATTCTAATAGATCACATCGTATTTTAAAATTAAAAATGTCATTACATAGTTATACCTTGTACTCATTTTATTAACATACAAGATTCGATCAAATTTACTTAAATAGTTAAAAAATAAAAAATAGTTGCAATATACTTTTCGTCAGTCCAATATACATAATAATACTAAATTATTATATTTTGACTTGAAAATATCAATCTAAAACATGAAATTTTACTCTCCGAAATATTTTAATGGTACCTACTTTTGTATAATGTAATATTATAATATCCGTTTAATAATCAGGAACGCAGTTGTATACCATAAAAAATAATACCTCCGTGAACTTTGTTTGTCAAACAAGATTAATTATTGAAAATGATAGAATATTAAATTATTTTCCATCAGCGTATGCCTGAAATCGATTTCCATATTGCTATTTCATTGGGTTTTTGTGATGCATTTTCGCGCTGAGTAAATGAATCAGCCACCAGACCATAAATAAATTAAGTGATGGTTGAAGCACTATCTTTCGTTTCAACTATTTGTTTCATCGTCAGTATAATGAGTAGTGGTTCGATATCAATGCAATAAGTATGCGTTCGGTTGTTGTGTCAACGGTAGTTTTCACCTAGTTTAATATAATACACTTATTTTACAATACCTATGACTTCATTGATAAATTAAAGGTATGTACATTTATTATGATAAAATATGTTTTATCTAAAATTTAAAATGTGCAATGCCAAAGTCGTGTAGTTTTACTATATTCCTATAGTCTATGGAACAGAGGTGATATGGAATGTACCTAATAGTTATTTACTGTTATAGTTGTTTTCAGAACAACGCAATAGGCTCAATTTTTTTTTAACTTGATATATTGGCAGATGTGCTAATAATTTTAAAAGGTTACAATAATGTACTATTTTCTAACTTTGTTTGACTTATCAATATATTGAAAAAAATAATAATACTCGAATAAGATCAATCTTATATTATAGACTGTTATTTCGAATATACATCAAAACCACAGAGTAAGATATTTTTTTTTTATTCTTGGTACAGCTTCAGCGAAAATATTAAATATTTATGCTACACTTGAATAAATACATTGGTTTTCCGAAATTGAGTTCTACATATCAATATAATGAAGAAAATATAAAATTACTGTTGCTGTTGTCTTTAATTGAGCTCAGTTAGATGTTAAAGTCATATAGGACTGTCATTCAATTTTATAATGGCTCTGTTAAACGAATTCCAACGTAGTTTCAAGACTGCATACTATTTATTGTGTCTGTATTTGAATGAATAAAAATGACATAAATAACGAGAAAAATCGTTTGATAACCAATCATTGTAAATGTATTGCAAATAATAAAATGTAAATTTGTTTATCGAACTCATTATAATACTTACAACAATGATTAAATACGTGGTCTTGTATCACGTGTCTGTGATGACGAGAAACTTATCTCGTTTCTATATTATCTGAACTTCAGTAGTCCTTCAGTAAGCTCTTATGTTATTATTTTCAAGCAAATAATATGTTTTTTTAAGCACAAATTATATAATATTTTAATTTTGGTTGTTTTAATTAATTATTAGTGAAAACTAAAATATTTATGTTCTACTATTTATCGTGTACTAAATTCATATTATAATATAGCAATGTGTTTAAAATGACGTATACCATTTTCTTTTTCAATAAAAAAACATTACAAAATAATCTTTACACGTAATTTTTCACGAGCACTTCAAACTCGATTTATTCTGTAAAAAAAATGTACATTACAATAAACATTTTCTAAATGCAATAATTTATTTCTGTTTTCGTCTTTTGTGTAAAAAAAAATACATCATCGCTGCAGTCGTATTGTGACGAAAAGAATACGAAATACCTGATCCATCCACGTATATCATGTTTTTTTCGATAGAGAGAATCAAATTATTGGAATTAATTAAGTGTCAACTGTATTTTAGTTCGATCATTTAGACTACAAACTTTAAATCAGAATACATAATATCTGAGCGTATTATATTTTTTATGATTTCGAATTATTGTTAATACTATTTTTGTTGTATACCTATTTGTATTTATCGAGTAACTATTATTAACAACGTATACGCACACTTCATTTCTGAATCTAATAGAGAAGGAAACATTATATTGTTTTGTAATATGTATAAAATATGAAAAACATACAGTTTCAAACTAACTTTGAGCCTTGTTCATCTAACCCTCATACTTCATTCGGCTCAGATCTCATACGCCACATGTAGTTACATATTTCGTATCCAAAAGGATAATCTCTTATTTTCAAGCTCGTCCTGTATTGGGATTTGGACAACAATTTACATTGAATGCGCAACTGAGATGCGTATAATTTTAAGTATGCTATCCTGCGTATAATTTGGACACACAAATAATAAGACCACCCGGCAATAAAATTAAACGGTTTTTTTTTTCTTTTAACGTTTATTCTATTGTAACGACTTGTTTATTATAATAATAATTGTAATTTACGACATGACTTTTTTTGTTCTATTTTTAATTTGAGTAGTACATCAAAATATATATTTGTTTAAGATACAATACACAGAGACAAAATTAAATCATATTATATTTACTTGGCTTTAAATCATTCCATTTACCAGTGAAATGAGAAAATATATAAATAAATAAAAGCTTACCTACTATAAATTCGTTCTTTTTCCCATATTCATGAGCATTTAAAATATTATAAAAGTTTTATTTACATTTAAATTCAATAATAATAACTGTGATTTTAGGATCTCATGATTTTAATATTTAAGTAGGTAACTTTTGGATTGAATAAACAAGAACTTGATTTTATTTTATAAAATAGAAAATAATATTTATTGTCTGTAGACTTTAACTTTAATTACATTAATTTAATAATAGATATTCATAAAATATTATTAAACTATTAATAAATGATAATTATAATCTGTACGCATAATCGTCTGGAAATGTATTAATTATTTAATGAGAAATTATTTATCCTTTAAACCATGCTTCATGACACATCTATTATTCATAATTATTTATCGAGTGATTTGAGATAAACGTAAAATAATCATATTATAACTCTCTAATTTTATAATGTTATAAACTTCTGTGTCCCTCAATTTTATATTCGATTATTTTAATACATCTTCTAGTAAAGCAAACAACAGCATAAGGCTAAATAGCACTTGGCTTATTCAAAGCAGTTCAGACAAATCAAATAAGATGACATGTAACTAAAATATTATCTTATCGTGTAAAAATATTATCTCCTATCAGTATAGATTAATAATTAAATATTAATTGATTCTTTTTATTTTTTACAGTTTACAGATAATTATTAGTCCTTTAGGCTGCTTTTACCGTCAATCTCAATAATCTGCTTCGTCCATTCAAAATATTACATCGATTCGATTTAAACCTTTATCTACTTGATCTAGCCAACGTTGTCAACCATGTTCTGTCTCGTGGAAGTGTCTGATCAGGCTTAACAGCTAATACATAAGTCACATTACTCATTAAAATTTCTAGAGTTTGTCATATTATATCCCCCGAAAATTCTAGTATTTTTGAGACAATATACGTTTTTGAATACTGGGAAATATTGGGTCTACTGAGTTCCTGACCCTACGGTAAATTATAGTATTAGCTAACAGACATATCTTGGTGCTACATATGAGTCTTTATAATTTGTCCTATTTCGGTTTAACATTTTAAATGTAAAAGAATAAACTATAAAGGAAAAATATGAAATATTTTAATTGATTAACTGTATATTTTTAATGATATTTAAATTGATTAAGTCTATATTTTCAATGATATAAAAATACCACTTATGTTATAATATTATACAATTTTAAATAATATTGTTCTTTGTCAATGATCTAAATAGCTAATTATATTTTAAAACCTAAGTTTAGATAACTTGAAATATGACTTTTATATTCTTTGTTATTAATAAAATAAATTTAATTATAGTTATTATTTTATGGTTAATGCGCTATAATATTTTAACAACAATATTAAATTTCTGTCTTACTTTAGTTTGAAATAATATTGCTAATAATATAATATCTATCAAGTCATATTCAAGATATTAAAGTAACTTTTATATTAGGGCACTACGCAATATTCCTGTTATACGTACAATATAAATTCACTTAATTTAAATAAAACAATTTAAATTGTAGTAATATAATATAAAAACAACATAGGTACTCACATATTATTATGAAAATTGAAAGCCAAAGCCTAAATTTTAAATTCAAGCAAATATTACAATAAATATTAAAAACATTTTTAGTAAATAGGAAATTGTCGGTTATTATAATATCATCATTTTTTATTTATGTATAGGTAATATATATTAATATAAATAAATATATATATATTATCTAGTTTATCCATATATTTAATTTATTATTTTCAAATACTGATTGAACATTAAAAATGTAATGGTAAATTAAATGATGGTTCAATATGGTTTATGTCAATATTATAATGTTATTATTTTATAACTAAAAAAACATGCTTACTAATTTAATTAAAACTCACTTTTTTTTTTGATTAAACGAGTGTTTATAAATATTTATGGATATAAGTGCTTAATTATTTAAAATGATTAAATTATACATAATTGAGTTTTGAATTACAAGAAAACTTAAATATTTTGAACTGATTAACATCAAGTTTAATAGGATTTTATATCGAGAGTGCACAATATTTTTACGGGGAAATTTAAGAATCATTCAATAATGTGCAATAACTTTGGGATAATGGTTAAAATATCAACTTTTGTCAAAAATCTCTCAACAAAATATGTATATTTTGTATATTAAAGTATTTTTTATGTAATGTAATATAATATAATTGTATAAAAATATTCTATTCATTGATAATACATAACGTTTATTATATATATAATTTTATCTAATAATCATTAGTATGCGTAATATTTAAAAACAATTTTTCAAAAATAAAAGAAACAATACATAAACCATAAACATTATAAGTTCATTACGGGCCATTAATCGAGTAATAATCACATTTTAATATATTTTATTTGGAAAAAAAAATAATAATTCATTAACCAATATTATTTGGACGGCGTCATATACAGTGGCAAATGACAAACCTAATAATATCATTATGCTGCAATGACTTTACTGTTTTTTTTTCTATTTAAAAAATGCTTTGTATTTGTGATAGGTGGTAACTTAGTTTTATAATATGCTACATTGTTAGAAAATAAAAATAAAAACATATAAATATTATTCGTTCATAGACTGATTTATTATAATATATTACAATATGACTTTGCAATAATATAACGAATCACGTATTTTGTGTTCTCAGGTCGATCGATTCACACGTATTTCAAGATCAGAAGACCGAAAAACGTTCGGCTCTCGTTCGACGGCATCGTGAACAGGGCAAACTCGCCGTTCGTGTTGACGCTGTGCCTGCCCGAGCCGCTCAATCACAATTCAGCCGAGGTAAACGATGAAACGATTTTCACTGCCGTAGTTAGGTTTTCTATTCTCGTTTCGCGCGTTTACAGCGCACCCTGACTCACCTGTAGTCGACCTTATTCAAAATGAGTTATAATATTCCAATAAATCAACGGTGGACTGCGTATTGAGTTGTGGCTGTATAATTGTCTGGTGGGGGTTTTTTTTTATATCGTTATATTTATATTCTTTTACTGCCGTGATAAAGTAAAAGCCAGTAGACAACTGACGGTTTTTCAAAAATTTTATTATCGCAGGATATTGGGAAGTTTTACATTGCGATTTTACTAGGTCAGTAAAACACCACATTGACGCCATCAAAAAGGGGCTTTAATATTATGCACCCCGAGATATCACCGAATGGCGAATACTAGACAAATGAGCAGTACACGAGATGTCCTTGAAGAATACTCAGTAAATTATGTTGTGGACTTACTGCTAATATTATCATGATATAAGATATTATAATATGTTTAGTACATTTATTTGGGCATACTGCGTATTTATTTAGTTGCCCTAAATGAATTGTTCAACAGATAACAATATCTACGCGTTTATTATTGAATGTCAATATTTTTAATCATACCTTTATACAATTGTCCAATACAGTGTACAGGTTATACAGTGTATCGTAATCGTTTTTAACTCGCAGTGTCTACTTCATCTAGCCAAAAAAAAAGTATAAATTATTGATTTAGCAAAAATTAAATTATCTAGAACGACTTCTGAGGTAAATCTCGTACAACAAAATATTATTGAACAATAATTATCGTGTTAACGAGCTAAAAAGCTTAGAAAAAAACCCGTTTTCTCAAGTACACGTTTCGTAGACACACTTTGGCGGGGCAGCAGTATTGTCATACAATACGTGTGTGACGTACACAATATAATATAATAATAATAACAATAATATAATAACGCACGCGTTAAACTGCAGCCGTTTGCGCTCTATGGTTTTTCCACGCCAGACCGTCTTTGCGAATCAAATACCTGTCAACTCGCTTCCGACGAGGGATCATCGGATTAAGCTCTGATAAGTCACATCAGTCGGTGGTCCTTCTTCTTCGGGTCTAGATCTCTGGCGCGGGCCTCGTTGACAAGACGTCACCCGGTCAAATAATAATATTATGGTTTTCCGAGCAAACGGTTTATCGGCTTAACTGCTGCTGCAGCGGCGCGAATGCAGCACATCGCGCGGATACGACGAGCGCCATGCAGCGGCTACAAAACGGTTGTTTTTGACTTATCGTATTATTATTTTTTCGGTCTTGATTTTTAACGTTATTTTTATATTTTGTTTTGCATGGTTTAGTCGTCACCGTTGTACATGCGAGAACGCGATACGTTCGCACATTATAATAATATATTGTATCACCGACTGTCTCCGTGGTCTATATTCTGATACGTCCGATGTAGCGAAATTCAACAGAGAAATATCTTAATTAATATGGCGTTCACATACTAATATTATATTTTAAACACTAGTGTTACCGATTTGAATAATAGAAAATGCAACTTTAAAATCGTCGTAACTTTTTCATAAGCCATATTTTCAGACTCACCTTTTTAGATTAATCTATAACCTATTAATTTTAGTACGACATCATATATTATATTTATAATTAAATATCCCTATGCAGAATATTTTAATACACAAAAATTGAATTTGGAACGAGTAGTTAACTACTTATAAGCTTATAAGCGTATAAAGATTAGGTAAACGGAAAAGTGCTACAACATTAAAGGGGGCAATGTTGGTTTACTACTTCGCTAGTCGCTAATCTAAATTGTAAATACTTTCATCTAATTAATTACTCGTCTGAAATTAAACTTGTATGTATCGAAAGTACTTCAATAAATATTCTGCTTAGGAATATGAAATAAAATAAAAAAAGGTTGCGTTCAAAAAAGTAAACCTTTTTTTTTTTAAATAATGTTTTGCAATGTCATACAAATTTTTTAAATTAATAATTTTTGAAAAGTTTAGACGTTCGTAATAATAAATGGATCATCTAGTATACACACTTATTTTAATATCATTAGACTAATAGTATATAATCGTTGTAGATATATTATATAATATTGTTGGAGTGTTCCTGTTTAATATTATGCAAAACAGTAAAACGAATACGGTGCAACTAAATTCATGCAGGTTTTAGTTTCTTATATTTATATAAGATAATTATCCTTGAAACTTCTTAAAGATGTAATTAATCTGGTTTATGTTAAAGCAACATAGAGTATATAAACGGGTTAATCTGTAGATTATTCCAAAAACTTTTCCAAGGTAAAGAACAAATTAATGGGCATCTGGGGTCTGATAATTTTGTTATCATTTACCAAAACCGCATTTTAATTAATAGTAAATCTACAAATCGGAATAAATAAGAGCACGGTTTAAACTATCAATAAGTGGTTTGTTAATCTGATTTGTCACTTATTACAATATTAGGATGGTAAATATTTATCTATACATTAACTAGCTGTTCCGCCCGACGTTGCCCGTGCCAAATATTTGTTTATTTGATAAATATATTTTTGAAAAAATCTACTTATCGAAATAGTAATATCATCGTTGCCGGGCTTAAGTATAAAAATGTATATATTCTTGTTATCTGGCAATATTAAACAAAAATTATTAGTAAATATGTGTACAGTATTGGAAGTCGTCGATCGCATATTATTTTATTACACAGCACACACAATACAGTAGTTTATTATAGCTTAGACACCTTAGAACCTGCAAATAAAATGAGAGATACGTATAAGGTACAGCTAGATGCTCACGGCTTATAAGCGCATTCTCGTCGATGTATTAGGTACCCAATTTATAAGTAAAATGTTGTTTTATTGTCAATTTCACCCCATTGAAATCATAATTTTGAAAAATCCTTTCTTGGTGCACGGCAAAATTATAATATTAATCTTCCATATAAATGTCAAATCGATGGCACTAATGATTCGTTGCTCTCCGTTGATTATGAATCAGTCACTCAAGACACTCTTGTTTATGTGTATAGATATATAACATACAGGGTTTCCCACGAGAATTAACTTAATGCAATATGGTTAAATAACGGATTTAGCGTTATTACCGCTACTGTTAGTCATAATAAACCTTAATCGGACCTTTGGTGGCTATATTTTATATACCATGTATACCAATATATATATAATCCTATTTTATTAATATTATTTTGAAAAACAGAAGTAGTATTATTCAAATTTGTTCGAAAATTACTACCTAACCTTCTCAATAATTTTGGAATGTTTTTTCATAAATATACAGAAAAAAAACTACTTAAAAAATGTATAAAGCCATTTAATTCGGTGGTATAGTGGTTTTTGGAAGCGATGGAGTGTACATTCGTTTTGCCATGCGTAGAAAACCGATCGAAAACGTTTCCGAATATTATTATAATATTATTGTATGTTACTATTAATATCAAAAAACTGAGATTCAACATTTCGATACCCATAACAACAACTGCCGTGGAAGTGTCTTAAAGCAGTCGATGCAATGGTCAAGTAATACGATCTATAATTCACGGGCACACGGATAGGTGTTTAACAAAATAAATCAGCCAAACGACTGGAACGGTTCGTTGAACTACACCGACTCGAAAATACGATGTCGTTGGAAACTCGTCTAATTAGTAAATCTAAAACGTTCAGCCATTAAAATGCTCTTGTGTACCTATACCGCGGTGGTGGTTTGGTTTATTGAACGTTCACAACACACACACACACACACACACACACACACACACACACACACACACTCTCATTTGCACACACATCACAACACAATACAATATTGTGTATACACAGAGACATAATCACCTATATATATTATATATATATCGTACACTCGTAGAGTATAATAATAATATGTGAAACAGGTGGGTGGATGGGTAGGTGGTAGATGCATCGTATGCGACACGAACGTTTCGCGATTATATTATTCGCCCGCGAAATAATGACGTGCGATTGAATGCCCTTTGGCATTTCTTCGTTTCGTTTCGTTTGTAAATACGCGTTAGGTACACCTATACGCGCGTAATTTTGATAAGGACGATACGGAAACGACCGAATGTATTATATTATATACATATTATTATTATTATTATTATTATTATTATTATTATTATTACGTCGATCGAAAGCGCTCGAGAACCTAAAGCACACGGGTACTTCGTATTAATAATATATATTGTGTACACAAAACATATATATATATACCTACCTATATATATGATATATTATAGAATATAACGTGCGCGCGTGTATAAAATAATGTATAGAGCACATTCAATACAGGTAGGGTGGTTTTTTATTTGCGGTAAAAACGTCCGCGTGGTATGTAAAACGGGTCCCTTTCCCCGCCCCGCACGGTAGTTATATATATATATATACAGGTGTATACATATTATGTACTCGACGTATATTACAGCCGAACGGGTCAATTATTCAAATTCGGGAATTTCGAAAATGCGTTTACGCGAAACACGCCGCGATGGTAATTTCGTCCGTTCCGCGGCGGAAACGAACTCTTAATTTATTTATTTTTCCGCGTACTTTGTTCGTTACGACCGTTGTACGTTATTCTGTTCGTATTATTTTCGGACGGCGATTGATGCCCTCTTGTGTGAAGCCGAGGTGCTACGCGTAGGTCAGCCGACGTGTCGGAATTCGCGAAAAGCCTCATAAGGCGATTGTTAAGTCGGCCGATTAATTTTCGCGTCATAATTTGACCACTGCAGTGTTCCAAAAGAAAGGATTCTTAGCAGGACCAAATGATGATTGGCGTCTAAAACCATTTCATTTTTTTGGTGCTGAATTTGTTTTTAAACTCAGTTTTTACATTGTGCATTCATAAAGTCCTTAAACCGATTTTTAAAATTCCGATGATATTATCTATTATTTATTATTTTTTAATTCTTAATTCTTTTTTTTTTTGACAATTAAAAAAAAATCTGATTGAAGAATATTTATTTTAAAATATATAATATATTTAAATTAAAGTAAAATATTTTATACCGTTTGGTTTTCTTGTGAATAATAATTTTTCTCTAATTTGAAAGTACTTACAAGTATAATATATTTTCTTAGTATAAAATGTTCTACCTAAGTTTAATATGCTGCAACTTTCGCAACCAAATTATACAATATCGTTTTAAGGACAAGTTGAGCGAATAGAAAACACTAATTCTTAACCTCTACTATCCACTAATTTAAAACATAGACACAACAAAATATTACATTTTGTTTAATATGACTATACATTATATTATATTATTTGAATTATATAATATGCAGAACTTGACGAAAAAAATTATTTATTTTTTTTAATTTATCGAGCACCACAAACAGTATAAAATCTTTACATTCAAGAATTTTAGCTCATTATTAAAACCCTTATCATTAAAATATAAACTATTAGTAAATAATATATTACATTCAGTATAGACTAATACAACTACACGCAATAGCGAACCGATTTAAAAACACACACTACACAATCAGTCACTATAACTATCAACAAATATAAAATGTGCAGTTGTATGTTCAATACTACTCCGATTATGAAAATTCTTAGTTTGTCGCCCTAAATCGACTTTCCGAAATACTGTGCGGCGTAGTATGGTAGTACGTTATTGTTATAATGACGAAAACGCACTGGAAACGGCCGGAAAAGCTCTGCGCGAGGATATCGTCGTCACGTACACCGCTGTGACATAACGCGTGTAATATTGGTGCAATCATCATATATTGGCCCAGAGACAGCTGAAACAGAGAGACGGTAATAAGAAAAATTACAATAATATAATAATACCGTCCCCGTTACAGTTTGTAGGAGGTGTATAGTATTTTCCGTACACTCAGACGACGGCTTTCGTAATAAAATGATATTATGTAGGCATAATATTATGTATATACTTTTCTTGAGGTACATGCTCGCAATATTGACCAAATATGTGCACACGTGTATCCTACTGCAGACGAAATCTCACACGTAAAAACGGTGAAAACGTTCCCCGCTCGTGTGTTGTATTGTTGTCGTTTCGATGCGCATATAGACATTACGTATTCACGGACGCACATCCAAATCGTTAAGCAACACGACATGTATACAGTACTTATCACCTCACTATAATATACGAGCGAAAACACTGTAGATTTACGAATACGAATTTCCAGTCACATCTTATATATGCACAACAACAATAATAATAATACCATGTCTAAACGGATTCGTCGAGGGTCGAGTTATATATTTAATACATTGAGATTCACTGCTGTAATTCACTGTAAAAAATTTGCTTTTTTTTTTAAAAAAAAAAAAAAACGAAGAATAGAAAAACGCATCGTTAACGTACGTTTAGGTTTTCATTGACCACTTTTTTTTTCTGTATTTCCAAAGGGTTTGGAGTTCAAAGGTCAAATGGTTCTGTGCAACGAGTCCGGATCGTTGCTGTACGTCGGTTCGCCGTTGCTGGACGGACTGGACAGTCTGACCAGCAGGAGCCTGTTTATTTCGGACATACCATTGCACGACGCCACCAGAGACGTGATATTAATCGGCGAGCAGGCCAGGGCTCAGGTATGAAACACTCACATACTACTATCGTATAAAAATTGTGTATAGTTTAGTGTTTATCTTATAGTTAAGTCTCCGTATGAAAATAAAATAACTGTTATCTATCAAACAACAATAACAATATTACCGAATTACGGAGTACGAGGTGAACTATTTTATTCCTTACTTGTATTTAATGTGTTACTGATATTTTTTTACTGGCGTCTTAAGCTTAAAACAACAAAAACGGCACGATTAATAGCAAATAGGCACCGTATTTCGTCCACGTTCATCTCACAAAAAAAAAAAAAAATTACCCTAAAAACACAGGTACACGTATAGTTTATGCGATCCATTTTGTCGACTGCATATTATATTATTATCTAATACTTTATAGTCTACCTAAATAAAAATGAAAATGTAAGACTGAGCGGTGATTATAGAATTGGAAACTACACTGAACCAATAGTCTCCAAATTGTGCACACATTTTGTTCCTTGAGCTTCTGGGAGACTTCATAGCTACCGTTTTTTAATCACTATAGGTAGCAAAGGGTGGCTCGCACACATAAACATCGTTTAGAAAATCGAATATTTTTTTGTTTATATAATATACTATACATCGTTTGTCATTGATTACAGAAATAAAAGATAATTTGATGTAAATGAATGTATGTTTGTAACCTATGTATATATTATTATACTCAAAAACTATTTGACCGATTTTGACGACAATTTCAAGAGATATCAGTAGATTTTCGAGAGTAGTTTGAATCACGTTTGAAAATATACCAAGTGCCACCGCAGGCGGATTTCCCATCTCGGTGAAATTAGTTCTCAAGGCGACGGACGCCGATGACGATTTGCCCACTCAACTGCGGTAGACTAAACCCGAAATACACCTATAACAATACTAAAGATACCTAATTTTACATCTGTTCATTTTGTCGCGAGTTAAGTCGTTCGGTTACAGAGCTAGCACAATATTAAATAAAACATTATAGTATTATATATATTGAGCCGTTATATTATCGCGTGCATCGTAACATTCCTATAACGATGATATTTCCTGTGAATCGACGTCAGGGGTACGTAGCTTAAACACTCCGAGAAACACGACGACCACTACCACCACTATCTAGGTGTGACAAATCAGACGTAGCGGGTGGTGTAATGGTACGATTTGTAAAGAATTTATGTCGACGAGCCACTTCATCTGATCCAAGGCAACCACAACAATAATAATATAAATAATCGTAATAATAACAATAATAATAAATGTAATAATGATGATGGTGATGATGATGATGATGATGATGATGGCGATAATGATGATGCGATGTTTTGCCCGTGTTTTTTCATACCTCCTCGGCCAGTAACGCTATTTCCCCACCGGCTGATATACTCGAACATTACTGAGCCTACTTTACTAACGGCTTCGCTTATATTTTATTCCAAAAATGCAACAACTGTGTTGTAGTCTATTTTCGTTTTTTTTTCACAACACTGCTGCTGCATTATCTACTCGAGTTAAGAACATTTTTATATTAAAATACATCGTAAGTTAAATAACTAATCAGTTCCCGGGTCTCTGCGTTGTTTTGAATTGATTACCACGTTTGAACTGAACAGTCACGATCGTCAAGCGGTAACCTGCGATATAATATTACAACTGTATACATTTATCAGATAATTAAAAGCTAAACGCGTTCAGGAGAATGCTACGACTCGTGACTGTAGGTGGCAAAAGACAACTCTTATATCATCCTCGATTAATATTCAATCCTACTATAAATTCAGTTTCGACCAGTATTATTGTTTTAGATAATATTATATCTCGTAATATTGGAACGATTCGTTTTAATTTGATTAACATTATTTATGAATATTATGTGTCCATTTTACTGTATAATTGGAGTGAATAATAATATTGTTATATGTGTTTCGTTTTTTGCCAAACCCGTCTCGTTCTGGGCACAATCCGATTTATTGTTTTTATTTTATTAATGGTATTCAATGAATGTTTCAAGATTTTCTTTTGTTTCTTCCCTCCCCGAAAGCTCAAGGTATACGATGATATATCGTGTTTTGTACACAAAGGTTCTAAAAATAAAGTGGCAGTATACTCTATAAGTTGTTGACTGAATAATACACTGCGGTTTTTTCCTGTTAAGATTTAATTCCACCTGTGAAATATTAAAACAATTTCAGTCTAACAAATCACATCATTCACCCTACCTAAAGACAGAACATGATTTGCACAATACGGTTTTTATAAGTACCACTTTTGCATAATTACTATCTCAAGTAAATAAGTTAAGCTCGTTACATTTTAATTGTTTTTTTTTTCTTAATAGTTTAAAAACAGGTACAGAGTTTTTTTACCGTTTAACTTAAATAAATGTGTTTTTATAAAATCATAAAAAAAAATGTTGCTTTTATAAATAATTTGTGTAGTTACAATAATATCAAACGTTTGGATACAATAATAATTGTTAAAAAAATATTTTGTTTAGAAACATCGGATTAATGGTATCTAATATTTTATCGGGCCACTAAGATAAAAGTTTCAGATTTTGATTGATGAGGCTTCATAATAGAATAATATGAAACTCGCGTTTATTATTCTGAAAATATTTCATCAGCTATAAGCTACATAAACCCAATGTTAAGTAAACTATAATAGTTTCAACACTCAAAATTATATTTTTTTGCAATTAAATAAAATAAATCAAATAATATATTTTCATAAAATGAATGTTAAGATTATGTTCTAATTCGTTCATAAAGTTTATATTTATTAATATTATCCTGTTTTATATAATATTTAAAGAGAATAATATTCTAAATTCTAATATCCACCTACGAATTGTTATTGTAGGTAACAACCAAAAGTCTCAATTCACCCGTATATGTGTAATAAAATAACTAAAATATAGCTTGGTTATAATGTTATCGAAAAAGTATACTCATTGAAGTTTCTGAAATGTAATATTATGTAGATAATATAGGTAAGACTATTAATGTAAAATGCTCTCAAACAAATTGTCTCAAAACGACAAAAGATTTAATTATGGTAATTAATTTCGAATAAACAGAATAATATCATTCTACATTCGTTTAGATGACTACAGAGCACAATATCATTACTACGGTGTTTATTCATTATAATATAATTAACAATTTTAAACTGCAGATTGTTGTTATTTTAAATCGTCGACGGCGGTATTAGGTATTATAATAATAATAATAATAATATAGCGCCAATAGTAAATAAATTTGTCGGAATCGGGAACAGTATTTTTACGGCGGCGGTATGAACAACGACGACGACGACTGAACATCTGATGACCGGCTATGTAAAATAAACGGAACCGCGGGGGCTGTTTATTGTCGGCGAAATAATATTATTATTGTACACGGTGGTCAGCCGATTCGGACGGCTCATTAATCGTCGGCGAATTTTCCGGAAAACCTACGTCGGAAAAACGATAACGACCGGGCGCGCACCGCACGCTACCACCTGACCGCCGCCGCCCGTATATTTTCCAGTAGTGCTTGTTTTCTTGTTTTTCTTTTTTCATCAGCCACGAGTTACTAGCGTCCGTCCGAATTTGATTCGCCGACCACGTGCATGCATTACTGCAGCAATAATCGCATTACGATCGTACGTTAAATCGAGCACCGCCGCCGCCGACAGACAAATTGAAAATATCGTCTCCATGTAAACGTTATCGCAAATGGGTTCCGGAAAACGGGTATGAGCGCTAAGTCGTCGCCGTATACGCTCGCCGTTTGCAGTTAAAGGATTTACTGACCTACATAAAATAAGCCATACAGATAAAGGGTTAAAACTCTCTTCTAAGATCCTTTAGACCTTTTCAGTAGACGACTTCAGTTATGCGTCGGGATTTTGCGGTGATGGCGGTGGTGGTGGTCGTCGTCGTCGTCGTTATAGCGGAAGCAACTCGGACCGAGCCACTCGGATACAGTCGACAACTCCATTATTTACGGTGTCTCGAGCAAAGAGTTACTTGACTGATATAAAAACGTTATCTTAAAATAATAAACGCACTACATATTGTTGGTTGGAAATAAATAAATAATAAAAATATACGACGTGCGACGTAATTTTCGGTTCGTTTAGGTAAACTATGTTAAATGTGTGTGTGTGTGTTTTTTCATATAATTCGATTGTATCAATTGATTTAATCGTTTTATAACTGATAAAGGTACTGGTTGTCCCCCCTTTGACATTTTACTCAATACCCAATATCAATATTCATTACTCAATATCAAATATTTTGGTTTAATCAATAAAAATAAAAACAATGGTAGATGATATACATATTATAATATAATATGACTTATAATTCCTGTGTTGCCATACATTTAATAACTAAACATTTCAATAAAGTTATTTGACATGTTAAGTATAGTCAAGAAAACGAAAAAAAAAAAAATAGTAACCATAACAACGTTACCACAATAATTTAGCGGACGCTGCACCTCAACGTACGGTCATTGGTCGATCCCACACTTTTGTTTTTAAAAAATAATCGTGTGTGTGTGTGTGGGGGGGCTTATTTCCCAGGATAAATTGACACAAAATAATACCATGTAATATAATATATTACACTGTATATATTATAGGTATAGTTATGTAAATTGAAAGGACATAATTCGATCAGACTTCAACGTAGATATCCTTACGTCGAGCTATAACACCGCACAATATAAATAGTGAATATATATATATTATATATATATATCAGTTACAGAGAAACTCGAATAATAAAATATCTGCAAACGGGATTCAAGTTCAGCACATATAATCCTAGTTGGCATGCACCGTTTCGTCCAAAAAAACATGCACTTTCTTTTGTCATCGATCATTTTGGCTAAACACAAAAAAAAGATTTAAGGATTAAGTAAAGTAGGTCATACGAAACCACTTGGACGCAATATTCTCATTATTCGGTTATGAAAAAATAAAAATAGTTTTATAGATTATTAGATTATATTTATATTATTATAATCCTAAGCTAATCCTTATAAATAAATAGATTCCTGACACTAGTATAATTATCTTCATAAGCGAGTATCATTAGGATACAATTTATTTAAAATTCATAATTTAATACATTATTATTTTATTGCCAGTAAATTGGTACCAATTACGGGAAAGAAAATGTAATCTTTAGCCATCATATTTTTCTATCACAAACGATTATTTTCATCTAAAACAGCATTATATCAATGAATCATATTGTTTAATTTAACTGTTTTATTTTAAAATGTTATATAAAACGCTTGAAATGGTTATATATAATATATAGAAAAATATACTTTTTAGCTGAAATAAAAATCAAATGCATACTTTTATAAAAATGTTTTTTTTTTCGCAAAACGATTAACGTCCGTTGTAGCGTATTTAATAACAAAATATTACATTATTAAATTGTATCGGGAAATATTATATCGGTCCTGTAAAGACGTTTTATAATAATAAAAATAAACTTGCTTAAGCCAATAAATTAATAACAGCTATAATAATTGTCAATCGCATTCCGCAACGATAATAATTCGTAAAATGTTTTATAAATTTAAAATACATTTTTTCATACGTCCGTCACAGTAGTGTGCAATACACACAACAGCAGTGTGCGCCCCATAATATTACGTCATAATAATACGTAATTATTGTTGTTGTTGTCGCAGTGCTCGGAGCTGTGCACCGCCGCCAATTCAGCTGAGATCTAATTATAATTTCGACCGAAAATCCGTAGTGTGCCCGTATTTTACCCTGTCGGTGTAAGAATCTGGAATTTGTAATGAATCAAGTCGTATTGGAACTGTTTGACGGCATGCCGCTGGCCGCTGCGGGTCAAGCGCTAAGCCGCCGCCCCATAAAATCGTCCGGTAAATGGCTTTTAATTTCAAAATCGATCAAATACCTACGGAACTCAAACAGAAATTATATTATAATCGTAAACGAATGTACCAATAGATTGGAATCGATAATATTTCGTGTTCGACCCGGAGACGACGTTTGTTGTTCGCTTCACTACGATTCTCGACGATTGAACAATTACGGTTCGTGTACATAATATTGTATATTCAAAGTTGTATTCACAAATCGTGACAAGTTATAAAATATATTTACGTTAATTACATATTATATCGTTATGATAACATGTATGAGCAAATGCTATTTTTTTTTATTCATTCTAAAATTCTAATCCAACATAATATATAATATTATCACGATAACAAGTAAAAATGATATTTATTTCAAAAATAAAAACCACCGTATTGATTGTATAGATAACCTCGGTACGTCTGGTCCAACGAGGGTGATTTTTTTCCCTCCGGGAAACTTGCTGACAACGTTTTGGCACCGAAACGACACGTACCGCTCGCCATTGAATTGGCTCGTTGTTTATTTATCACCGCCACCAGAGGTGGTCACGATCTTTGGCTCATCAAAACGTGTGGTAAAAAACAAATAAGCGAATTTATGTCCAATCAACAGTGTAAACAATTAGAGAGATGCACTTTCGTCTTATAGTGGTCGATCGATTGTGGTCGTCAAAGCCGGTGTCGAGGCCTATATTACATACTAACATACTATTATATATACATAATAATATAATATATTATATTATTAGTGAAGGGTATATAGGTATATTGTAATAATAAAAACAATAATGTTCGAGAGGGTTATTTTCAACGTGAACCATTCATATCTAAGACGATGCGAGCAATTTTAGAATCGCAGGAAAGTGTAAACTAGATATCTAATAGTAGGTGTGTTCTTGAACGTTTTAAAAATAAAAATTCCTCGTATTTCCTACAAAACATTTCCCGGCTAAAGACAAAATAATCTGTTATGACTATAATAATATTATGTTCTACGAATTCATGTTATATAGCCGTACGGCTTTTCAGCAGCTAGCCGACCGCTTACAATAACAATTATATTCATGTTTTGTGCTTCGTGTTTCGATCTCGTTTACCAGCACGTATACGTATTATATCGTGTCCCGTTGAAGACGACGTACCGACGTAAACGTTAGCAATAACGTACCTATATATACATTTAAAATACACATGTCGTATTTGATAGTAAAAAAAAAAAAAAAAAATAATCCGACTATTGTAGCGTTTCCCGGGGCTTGCATAATATTCCCATTTAAGCAATGGGCTAAGGTTATGGCGAACGTTCGCCTTGGGCGCGTGCGTGCGTATATGCGATTTGACAGAGCCGAGGTCGAGGAACCGATGATAATTGTTTCGTTCGAAGATTCACCGTTTGTCGCGGTTAAATACAACAAAAATCGTTATCCAATAAGACGTTTAAAGTGAATATGTGTGTTTTCCAATGATTATGTGACGCGCTCCACTCAATGTCGACAACCGTTCGCCGGAAGTGACTTTCGATAAGCGTTTAATTCGACGTCCACCAGACGCGATTATTACACGACGAGCGCGTATATATCGGGTACGTCTTAAACACCTTTTGTCCGCGATATTAATTATGGCCATGCTTTTAAACTTTTCGTTGTTTTCTTCTCTCCCGTCGAGCGATTTCGTAACAGACGATTACTCGACTCTTCTTTGTCGTTTTTAATGCCACCGCCGTCAGTTTCTCTGACAATTTATTACCCTCTATACTTTATGCTGTGTGGATAAGTATAATTCAATATATTTTGTATTGTGCACAACGAAAAAAAAAAACAGTAAATGTATAATATTATAAAAACGACGGGAATATTTAACGTATTCTTTTAAAATTCAATAGAACTCTTCGTGGCGTTAATAACTAATTTTAAATAGGCACAAGTTTTAAATGAAATTCATAATCAAAATAAAATACCTGTATAAGTAGTGAAAAAAGTTGCAGCATCTCAAAGTTCTGAAATGGATTACCGAGTTTGTGTCATAAGGTAAAGGTACTATAAAATAAGAAGAAAATTATATTTTTAAAATAATTTGACAGTTGTTTTGTTTCACTCGATACGACTAGCAAACTTTTAAAGTATTATGGAAAATGTTTGACATTCTTTTTTACAATTAATATAATAAAAATAATAATTTCAAACACACACAGTATATAGATAGGTTTCCCTAAAATTAAAAATCACTGTGTATATTATCGCAGTTTTAAAATATCTTTGAAATTTTGTTTATAATATATATGTGTTAATTTATTGTCCTCTAGACAAAACTATAAAATACACGGTATTCGTCTAATTGTATTTCACGAGATACATCTGAATTATTTTCTTTATTCAAGCCAATTAAATAAAATAAAGAATGACTTTAAGTGGCTTTTCGTGTACTGCCACTCGTATTTTAGTATTTTTTTTGTTTTTTTACTATCTATACATAGTATTACTATTACATTTATGATAAATACTCGACAATCACATTATAATTGAAATAATAAACGATTTATTTTGAGTTTAAATCTATATAGTAGTAGATGTAATAATTATTAAAAGTCTCAACATTTTATTAAACGTGTTTGAAATAGACGCTATAGTGGTGCATATTATTACTACGTATACAATATATACCTGCTACTTCCTAGGAAACAATAGGTGTGTGTCGTACACAATAATGTATACGACATAATACCGTATTTATATTACTTTTACGAAAATTGTTTTTATCTAAGCCCAAAACACGGCCACCATATTTTTACCGAAGGGGTTCAAAAAAGCAACTACCACCTCACCTGCAGGAGCTTACCGAAAATGTTCGAAACTGAAACAATAACCTTTTGTAATGCAACTATATAATATTGTGTAGCACATAAAAATGCTACACAATAGGACGACTCGCATTTAATTTACGATTTTGAAAACCACTACAAACGCAAACGTCCACGTCACAGTATTACGACGACAGTCGATGTCGTTCCACAAAATATAGTCTGAACGTTTACATTGGCCGACTAATGAGATAAACAACTGATGTAGTACACACCTTCGGGTACCTATAATGTAATGTCCATTTCAAGTGTTCGACCATTATCACGACGGTTTACACAATATTATACTAGAAGCGTTCGGCCACCTGATCGATGTGATATCGCAGTGGCTTAATTTATTCTCACCATTAAAAAAGTAAATATATATTAATATAATATTGCATCATACCGCATTGTACTGCGTGTGACTTGCAAGTAAAACGTATTCATCATTTATCATATACTATTATACGACCGCTTTTCGACAACCGATTAATTATTATTAACAGTCAAAACGACTTATAGGCATATAATATTATCATCATAATAATAATATATCGTTTTAAATAATATGACCAACAACGCGCGGAAACACAACGGGATTAACGTGTGCTTATCAGAATAGACGCGACGTGTCCTGCACGCATGCGCCGCGCCGTAAAATCCACCTCCCCCGCCCTCTGCCCGGACGTACGTATATATACTATTATTGTTTTCGGAACGAATTCGAAGGGTAAGTCGTCGTGGAGGTGGGCCCGCCGTGTTTGCGCGAGCGCGCGGTTAAAGGGCTGTGGGTGCAAACCCGACTTAGGCCGATAGGAGATTGCTCTTCCTGCGGGTCCTTCTCGATACTCCGCCATCACCCACCGCCCGCGCCGACGCCACCACCACCCACATTACCCGCTGACTGATCGACGGCGGCTCAGAGACGCGAACGCGTGGCTTACGCGAATATAATAATAGCAATATAAACACGGCGAGCTTATAATAGGTACAGTGGATTTTTAATTAAAACGTCGAGCCCGCCGAACGTAACGTCATCATGCATAACGACAATATGCAAGCTCACGGCATATTATTTCATCGCGGCTGCAGTTGTATTAGGTATAATATTATTATTATTGTGTTTTCTGATTTTTTGTCAAACATATATTATTGTCTTTCCGCCTCGCTCGTCGGTCTTTGTCAGTTTCGCCGGCAAACGAAACCGAACGTAAAAGGACGAAACTCGACGAGAAATCATCAATAATATGATAACGTGCGTACCAATATTACCAATGTAAAATGTTACCAATACGTGACCGGCGAGCCAACCACGGATCGAAGAATCGCTTCATAAATAATATTATACTACAGCCATGATAATAATATATTTATTATTACGAGTCCTTTTAGTCGGGCTTTTCAGTCCGATGTAATGATCTCGTTTCACGGTCGTTGTTTTATTAAACCCAAGTCCACTACATGCCTCCGTCGCACACACTGCAAACGACCCACCAATTTGTATTTATTTATTTTTTTATACCCCCATACGCCGCACAGTTTATTAACGTACGTGACAGACGGCTTGATAACGTCCACGTTGCCTCCACCGCCACTGCAATACACGCGCGAATACTGCCATACGACGACGACTACACATAACTACATAATATAGGTCCAATACGTTTTTCGACATCTCGCAGAGCTGCACTTTATATTTCGTGACCACTGCGAGAATTATTATCACTGTATTGCCATCCGCACATTACGTGCCATCGCGCCACTTGAACAAGATTTTTTTCATCCCGACTTGAACTCTCGAAAACTATTTTTCGTCTTAGTCACTCGGCGCGATACCGAAACGGCGGGTTTTCTTTTTGTCATATTTTTTCCAGCACATTATCGAAATATCGCTTGCGTATCTTAGTGACGGTACGGTTAACAACTCGCCACAGGTCGAGTGTGCAAAAGTACCGTTCGTCCCGCAACAGCAAAGTATGTGAAGTACGTGTTATCTTTGTCGAAAAGTCGGAAAGACGCGTCAATTGCCGTACGACTGTCGCCATTTTACAAATATTGTCCCCGCTGTTCGACACGCTCCGATAAATCGAATACTTAGTACCAGTGCCACCCAACCCTATTACTAGAAATAACAGTCGCTACACATTGAACATAAGGGGAGAGAAATATTCAAAGGAAAATATTTAATACATAATTGTAAGTTGTTAGGAAACATACTTAAAAAAGTCACATATTTGGTCACTTTTATGATTCAACTCAGACACTTTTTTAAATAGCTTTAATCACTTCCAGACTTAATGATGCCTATACCTATTGGTACCTAAATATTTACCAATATTAACAATCAATAAAGCAACAAAAAAACCCATTACATTTTGAGTTTCGAAGGGTTGGTATAGGTAAGTAAAATTATTTCTTGCTACACCTGGAAAATATGTCTTGGGCTTTCGTACCCAGATGAGCTCGTAATATCCCACGACGACGTCCTAACCTTTGGAGACGATTTTCAAAGATTTTCATACGTTTATGAATATAATGCGTATTGGCTTTAGGTATGACTAATAAATAAAAATATAATTAAATAATAATTTACAGTGTTGACCAATCGAGGTGTTAGTAACACAGTTAGTTCGTCGTCACGATTCTTTCACACTTTTTCATCGCCACATATTATAGAGTTACGAGGCAAACATGACTCGATATATATTATGTTTATTTATGCGCATTAATTTTCTTTGTTTGTGTTACGAAAACTTTGGTTTAACGATGCGCGATAGAACGTCTGCAATATGAAACAATACGAATAATGGAATAATCGTGATTTATTATTTTGTTTTTAGCACTGTAACTCACATATTATTATTATTATTATTATTATTATTGTCATTACTATTTTATGCGTTGATTGTTTATAATATATAATATAGGCACATTAATATTATTATGTACAATCGTTAAAACCGAATGGGACTTCTAAAAAAAAAAAAAAAACTATTTGTTCAGTCGTAAACGATATAAACACATCGTACGTTCAAACATATCGTGTTTAAATTAATTTTGGTTGTTTACATTCAGGTGTGGTGTCGGAATAATATAACGTATACATAATAATAATAATAATATAATGGTTGCAAAATAAATACGTGAGTTACGACGACGGTTTTGTAGGATATTTATGAACAAGCGTATAAACAGACAAGTGAACGACGTAAAGCAATGACACCCTTGTGCATATACGTGTTGAAAATTGGTTTTCCGATTCGTTGGACTGTGAAACATTTATCAAAAAAAAAAAAAATGTGATTTTGTTTGCGATTTTTTAATACACGCACCCATTTATATTATATATACTACGATGAAAAAAAACTAACGTCACATTTTAAATATTATATACTACGATAAATCGTAATAATAATATAATATAAATATTATTTATTTGTTTACATTAAATATTACTTTTATGTTTTGATAACCGAAGTTGGACTGCGTATTTTTTATAAATTGTTGTTATTTGTGCAAACACAGATAATAGATAATAATATTATGACAAAAAAATCGAATCAAAATATTTACAACACGCAACAAATACTGGAAATCGTCGTTTGTATTATATATTATATTATTACAACCGTTATACCGTGTGTTAAGCTTTTTAGATTATAATTTTAATTAGCACTGTAATGAATACAATATGCGCGTTTAATGGTTTCATTTAAATATTGATAGTATTAACTCGTATTAGTTTTGGGATCAATCAAAGGCGTGTAAAAATAATATTATTTCTGTGCGAAAATAATGGGAATTCAATAAACCATAACTCGACACGATGATCGGCAGTCGTCAGGTTGACATTTTTTTCGATAACTCCGTGTTTGTGTAATATTACGATATAATTTATCATACGGGATTATCACCGCTCGTTTTTAATTTCATGTCAGAAGTTAATTTTGAAAATTACTCTGTCTGAAAACGTTTTATTTCTAAATATGATATCCACGCATGACATTAAAATATTTAGTATTTACGGTATACTGCGCGAGTATTTTAATATTCGGATGTACGTCATACGCGCGTCCAAGTATTGTCTCGACGATAATATGTTTGACGATCAAACTATTATATTACGTGATATCGTGGTGCATATATTGCTTTTGTTTTATATATGTTCATGCATTTTACAACGCGTTGTTGTGTTCCATTTGAATTTTTAAAACACATATATGACTCTGGCACGCTTTTATTGTTATATTATTCACGACTGGAAATGTGCGTGAAATTCTTACGAGAACCTCAGAGTTATAACGTCGGTTCGATAAAATTCTTGGTGTGCACGAAATAATATATTATGTACGCATATTTTTTTTTTTAGTCGTTTAGAGTACAAAAATAAGATAGCGTGAAATCGAAATGCAAAATAAAATTATAAAAATATTTAAAAAAAATACCCAACACCCTTTTAATCGTTCGACTCAAAACTTTAATGTAATCAATAAGCGCCGTCGAAACCACGTCGTGGCCACCACCCAATACT
Source organism: Neotoxoptera formosana (assembly GCA_022818045.1). Taxonomy (NCBI): domain Eukaryota; kingdom Metazoa; phylum Arthropoda; class Insecta; order Hemiptera; family Aphididae; genus Neotoxoptera; species Neotoxoptera formosana. The sequence continues at coordinate 41,384,226 of CM040632.1, read as the reverse complement.
ATACCCGCCATGTACCAAAATATTCTGTACCGCATAATTGAATGGACGAATAATATTACGAAAAGGACGTTGAAATTATTTTACTTTTGAACACAATATGATACACGTGTATCGATTATCGAATCATACGTTTTCATTGTACGTCACGATATAAGCAATATTCGGCCCTTCCGCTTAAAAACGGTTTAAGGAATTTCGCGTCCCAAATTTATACTGCGATAGATTCCTACAGGCGATCTAATCTCTATTATTATTATTATTATAATTATTATTATTATCATTCTCTTTCTTACAAATACCGTGATGATTGCAACCGATCGATCGGTGTTGTTTATTCGCTATTTGCCGCATTGACTATAGCTATTGCTTAGAGCAATGTTGAATATATATCGTATAGTTATTATTATTATTATTATTATTATTATTATTATTATTATTGTGCAACAGACTTTGTTTTATTACTTTTGTGCAAACGTAACAAAGTTAGAGGCGGTTAAACGGGAAATCAAATCAGAAATAACCATATATATCGTATGGCTGTTGCAGCGCAATACGGACGAATGGCGTATTGGTTTTTCCCGCATGGTGCAACTACAAAGAGGTATAATTTAGCTGGGAGGTACTTTTGTACACACGTGCCTGGTTCACGTGTATACACATACCGCGTGCATGGTAAAATATACGGAAAACGGTTTGATGATCCGGAAACTTAGCCACGAATACTCAAACGACCGGTGAACTGACCATGCGTGCAGGCCAAAAAAAAAAATCACTGAACGAAATAGTTGAAATGTAATAGTTTTACGAGTATTTTGTGGCTTGATAACACAATATAAACATCGATTAAGACCACAAACAGCCGTTCGTGGTGCAACAAAAATGAATATTCTTGCATTGAATTATTTTTCTACCTAATGTTTCGACAAGAAACACAATATTGTTTACAAATAGTTTTTATAACAATATAATTATTAATGCATGCGCGTGTGTATTTCACTTATTGCAACCATTAGAACAATAATCGTGTGTCGTGCCCACTAAACCGAATGTAAGAGTTTCCGTTTGTGAGACGGTTTAGCTGCTTTTTCGATATTATATTTTAATAATATATCCGTTGGCCGGCGCGGTGTATAGGCAATTTCGCTACATCGACGTGTAGGTTGTGTCTTTTTGAACGGTATCCACTGTGTGCGTTATCAATTATTATTAAAGGTAACCGAATGCTTAAGGGAACTCTAAGGCGTTTCGACCATAGTAATACGTGTGTTATAAATAATATGTCGCCTGTCCAATAAAAAATGCTACCGGATCCGATGGTTGTGTACTCCCAGACATGAGAGTACACGTATTTCAACAGCGCACAGCATATATCATATTTTACGAGTATATTATTTACTTGTACATTCTTATGAATTATAAATATTGAAATATCACTATTTCAATTTTTTTCTTATGATAAACCTTAGCATAGCATAATTCCAAACATTTGGACTAACATTTCGTTCCTCTTTTTAGATTGTAATTTCTCTCTTATTTTGGTTTGAATTCAATTATTTTACTTAGTCAACTAATAAATAATATTACTAACAACACAGTAAAAAAATCCGAGTCACAAACGCACCATTTACGATATCGACTTTTGTCAAAATACGTAACCAAATAAATCAACTTACGCGACGTCGTCATAATTCAAATGTATAGTAAAAATAGCACTCTGATAATGTTATTCATATTTTGTAATATTGATTTGCTTATACGTAGTATCTATGGTCAGCTAAAATATAATTCCTATTGTTTGTTACATTTTCATCGGAATGATATTGTTAACCAAATTAATTAATATTTTAATTTGGTTGAATAATAACTATTAATTAATGAACAAAAGCAGTTTTAACGCTATATTAACTAGGAGTGCTATGAAGCATTTTATATTTTATATTTATTAAGTTTTCAATTGCTTTTTGGGAAACATTAATGATTATTTTCGGATCATTCGTATAACAATGATTTTATTATGATTTTGAAAATGTCGTAAATATCATACTATGAATAACTCGCTATACAAAACCAATACGTGTGATTTATATAATATATAGGTACATATATTATATTTTAACTGTTATTGAATCAAATGTTTTATCTAGATTAATCGTTTTGTTTACGTGAACATTTGTATAAAACGTATTTTATATAAATCATATTTAAAAAAAAATTATATACCTAACTTAATAATAAACATTAAAATGCACCGTTTATTTTCGTGAAGTTATCATATCATATAAATATTTATTGAGCGTTCGTAAAAATGTTCAGAAATTTTAACGTTAAAAATTATTAGGATTCCTATTTTATTATTTAACACTCATAATATAGTCCTCATTAGTGAGAAATGAAAACAGCGAAAAATCACAAAACTATTTTTTTAATTTTTCTAAAAGAGTTTTCAAGTACTTATTCTCTGACATGTTCTATACACACAATATTCTACGTCAATAAATGGCATATTAATTAATCAGTCTATATAGGTGAATAATTCAATTGCATAACCAGAATACATTTTCATTCAGAATAATCAATGAATACAGCAGTTCAATGTATAATATTATTAATTTCACGGGTATATGAGAATGGTTTAACTAACAATACACACAAAAAAATCTTCAAAAGTTTAAAGTTGGTTTGTTTGATCGAAATAATTACCTATAACAAAGTTATTACAACATTATTTGCGGGCTAATCGAAGTTACAATTCAAAATGTTATGTTAAAAAATATTCTCGTTCTTGGATACACGTTTTGACAAGGTTTTATTGGACTTAAACAAAAGTTAGTCATTACTTAACCACGGCAAATAGCTCCTAATAGCCATAATACATTAATTTTAAATATCAACAAGTGAAATATGTTCTTTATTACTTTCAAAAACTGCTTTTGTTTGGATGTGAAATAGTTCAAAGGTCAAAATAACCTTCAGAATTGAATATTGTGAATTTTACGGCCGGGCTACTATCATTAACATCCCGAAATTTGGTTTACCAAACTGAAACATCGTCAAAGTCAAGGAAGACGACCCACGACATTTGGGAATAGATTTGGGTTACCACGGTAAGCTTTAGAGATGAATAGAAAAAGGTACAAATCGACCATTGTAAACACAACAAATAATAATGCTTGGTAAATTTCATCATAGGAACCTGACATATTAGTTTTTATATTCAGATTTTCGTTTGGTCATTACTCATTATATCTGATTAAAAACTTTTGAATTTAATTGTTTAGGTTCAATCACACCAATTATGAATTAATTTACAATATGATATATATATATATGCATATGAAAAATTGTAATATATAATTTTTAAAAATCCTTAAGATATATAAATTACAACAAATAGTTTGCCTGCCAGCGATTCACTTTGAAGTGTAAAATATCAATAAATAAATAAAAACAATTATATTGATAAAACATGGTAAACAAAACAAATTTAATAATAAATAAATATACGAGTACATTACCTATTTGAATTTTTTTATTTTAAAAATACAATCATACATTCAACGAATAATTTTATAAAATTGAATACGAATATTTTATTTTACCTATCCAGTTCCATAAATCGATGTTATAATAATTTAAATCAATTTAAAATCCTAGCTTGATATATATATATATATATATATAAATCTATATAAAAATGATTCAATATATTATTAAAAGCTATGTTCAATTTTAAAATGTATTTTATAATTTAATCTTTTTGGAAATATATTATATGTAAAATATTTAGTAAAATAATTAATATTTATTAATTACAGTTATTTAGAATTTTCTGAAAAAAACTAATGTACTAAGAACTTAGTGATGTATTAATGTATAAGAAACATGAAAGCATAAAGTATAATTATTTAGAAGAAACTATTGAGGAATGGTATTAAATTTGAATCTTACAAAGTAACTTAACTCATTTTGTATGTAATTTAATTTTACGTTATAAACATATTAATATTATGGTTATTTCTTTGTGTGTAAATACTGAAAATATGTCAGGTATTTAATATTGTTATTCCATTTATATCTTACTGTACATTATTGAACGAGTTAGATTAATTTGTATTTATTTTAACAACAAATTAAAAAATTTCATTTTTCAATTATATTTTTTATAATATCAAATCTAAAATAAGAACATGAATTGTTTGCATAACTTAAATATTTCATTTAAAAAATAAAAAAAATTTTTGTACTAGAAAAATAAATATTTTAAGAATAACAGAATCAGGCAATTATATTTTAAAACTTGGTATTAATAAGGAAAGTTTTAGTTGCTATAACAACTACTCAAACATTCAAGTTTGGTGGTTTCATTAAAACATATTAACTTTTGTTCCACGTAAATGTAGTATTTTTTTTAGAAGAAAAATATATAAATTGTATAAAGGTAAAAATATATATTTTATATTAATAATTTAATATTTATTAATTGCCTCAATTTATAAAAAAAATGAAAATTGTATTTACCTTTTATCAATAAACCTTTTATTACTTTTTATTAATAATAATATGTATGGTACAATTTTTCATAAAAATTCTGGTATATCCATTAAGGATTAACTTACTTATTATTATTGGTAATGGAAACTATGTTTTTCCAAGTATGTGTTTTAAACATTGTGGAACACGCAAACATTATACTATATTTATTTCGATTAAATATAATTTTTTGTGAATCTTAAAAGCCGATTTAAATAAAATAAAATACAGAAAGTATTTTTTTTCTCCGAAATATAATTTGATTAGAATGTTTTGAAGATCTTTTCGGGAGGAAATTGTTTTGATGTCTAATTAAATTAATAAATGTAATGTCAACAACGTATTATTATAATTATGACTTGAAGAAGAGATGTACATGATTTTTAATTATTTTATCTGGTAGCTTTTGATGATACGTTTTTGGATAAAATATGTATCGATAATCTTACAAAATACAATACCATTTAATTAAATTCAATGTTAATGGTCTTTGTGCCATAAATAAAAAAAAAACTGTCCTCACCTAACCTAAGAAATAACCCACTGATGAATATACCTGTTTGCTGATTTCACTTCCCTATAGCATATTATGTGAGAAGATATCACTCATGAAAGTGTTATTGAAATGGACAATAAAAATAAGATCTGTAAGTTAATATTTTAATAAATTAAAACTAAACGTTTGATCAATAAATATATAGTATTTTGTTCGGTGTTTATGTAAATCTATTAATTTGGTCCAATATGAAAAATTGTATAATTGCTAATTTTAGTGACAGCTGTGAGTTTTTCTTTGTTCGTCTATTTATGTACATTAGGTACAATATTATTTCATGGTCATACCATAATTCACAATATGAGTTGCCACTTGCCAGGGAAAATGTGTTAATTTAATTTTCAATTAACCTTGTATACTTGGCTATTTTAAATTTGCATCTACAATGTTCCATGTGATTGACGAAGAACTAAAATAATTATAATATGAAAAAATCAATAGAAGTAAAACTAATATGATACAAGTTTGGTAACCAACATTTAAATATATAAACTCTTTTAGACGATATTCGATAATATGCCTAACATGTTTTGTCTTTAAATTGCAATATTGTTTCATTAAAATGTCTATATAAAAAAAAAAAAACAATTTCAATTTGTCTGTGTCATTAGTTTGTATGGGCGTGGTACGTGTTACGATTTTTGATTGATTTCTTTTGCAATTCGCTTTGTTCAAAAGCCTTATGAAGAAATAAAAACTTAAAAACTGATAGCTATAATTTTTTTTCAAATGACAGAAGATACTGCAAATTTCATTTCAATAAACAATTTTAGTAAAGTATATCTAGTTTTTAATATATATCTAGTTTTCTATTCAAACTCAGTACGGATAAATCGAATTCTCCATTTTATACAATCATATTCTGTATACCCATCATCGAACAACAAATAAATGTTTTCAAATTCCAGACTAAATAAGATGCATTTTTTAAACTCCATACGCTACCTTTGTGAAACTTTTTGATTAATAATTCAACATAAAAAATTGTTCCGGGAAAAAGATAATAAAAAATTCGAAAACTAATATACATACCTCACTTCACACAGCTGTACAATAGAATTATCAAAAACTTCTTGCACGTTTTAGTATTGAAATTGGATTGACGTTTTATAAATTTATAGTTATAATAGCATTTCATGAAATAAAATAATATTATTCATAATAATTTGTACTAAAAATATTGGAAATTTTCCTAGCCAACTTCAAAGCCAACGGCCATTTATATTCGATATGATTGAAAAATATAAAAAAAAATCCTTATCTTGTATTATATAATACTAGCCGACCCGTCACGGCTTCGCCCGTGATTGGTTATTTATTTTGCATTCGGAAGATGATATGTAGAATTTTTTATACAAATTTTATCGTTTAATGTGATCGGCAAGTAAATATATACAAAAAACGGTTAATGAAAACGTATTGAAATGTTTTTTAGCGGTATTAATGATAAATATATTTTTATTAAAAATGAATACAGATACAAAATAAATGCTAATTAATCTGTTGACAAAAAAAAATTAAGAATCGGGTGATGTTGTGACATCCAAGAAAGTATTTGGTAAAACTCTGTGAAAAAAAATTGTAAAAAAGTTCAATAGCTCCGTCAGAAAATTGAAAGATTTAAATACAATACACCCCCTCCAGACAAAAAAAAAAATTAAAAATCGAGCGTTGTGGTGATACTCAGGGGGGTATTTGGAATAACTCTGTAAAAAAAAATGTTAAATAGTGTCGTCACAAAACGGTAACATACAAATAAAAACCCCGCTCTCCCCCCCCTCCATCAAAAAATTAAAAATAAGGCGATGTGGTGACATTGATGAAAGTATTTGGAGCAAATCTGTGAAAAAAATTGTAAAAAAGTTCAATAGCGTCGTCAGAAAATTGGAACATTTAAATACAATACACCCCCTCCCCATCCCATCCAGACAAAAAAAAATTAAAAATTGATCGAAGTGATGACACTCGGGACGATATTTGGAACATCTCAGAGAAAAAAAAAATGGAAAAAAGATAAATATTGTTGTCACAAAATGGGAACATAAAAAAGTTCTGTTCTTGCGGACATCGTAGTGAGGCCCCAAAAATTAGCTTTGTTTTTTAATTTTTCAAGAATTTTCAACTTATTTTTACTATCAAAAGTGGTACTAAAACCTTCAGCAGACTGTCAGATATTAGTATATAACAGTAAAAATGGTCAGCCAAATCGGTTCAGTAGTTTTCTTGGTTAGCGTGGTCGTAGAAAACTCCTTAAATTTTATATATTAGTATAGATATAGATAGATAGGTATACAATTTACACGTTTATTTTAATTAATAATAAGTTTTTTTATTAACTATCGGACTAAATTTATGCCAAAAACCTTCTCTGTGATGTCCTCTTTAACTGCATGACGCGCGACGATCCAATAAGTAATTTCGGAGTTTATTGTTTATCCAGAACAAAAAAAATCGACTTCATTTTATATAGTAGTATGTATAGGATATAGACATATAGTAATAGATATAGATTAATACGAATATTTAGTATACAATATGTTGTTGGTGTACGTACGATAAAATTCTCAGAACAACACCGATATCAAACACAATGCAATTTGACGAACAAAAAGGTCAGGTTGCAGGTAGCTGGAAACCCGTTTGCCGCACAATATGTACAATAATATATTAGGTATACAATTTACACGTTTATTTAAATTAATAATAACTAATTATTCATTAACTTAATCGGACTAAATTTTTGCCTTAAACCTTCTCTGTGATGTCCTCTTTAATTTAAAAAAAATTGCACGACGATTGAATAAGTAGTTTCGGAGTTTACCCCGCACAAAAAAAAGCGACTTCAATTTATATAGTAGTATAGATTACTATAAAATAGACTCCCCAAACAAATATCATATTTCCGGTCTGATTTTTACAACCAACTTGTATGTACCCATATGGAGGACGATAATTTATGTTCGAGAATTTATTGTGTATTGTCACATAATATAATTTATTATATAATTATAAGCATAGCTCTACAGTAAATTTAAGAAATTAAAGATGGAAAAAAACATAATATTGATGTATTTGTGTAGGTATACATTGTACGTGTTGAAGTCGATGCTCTGTACATATAAATACATAATGGTAGAATAGGCAAATTAGATAATCAATAGACAATAATACATGGCATGAATTATACTTGATGAGGAGATCACCCAATACCTCTTGTAGTTAATAGGTCTTTATGTAATTTGAGTACTAAACTGAGTGGTCGGTTTTGTGAATTTGAAAGATATATTTGAATAATTATAGTTATATGCTTGGGAGGCTTTGTTAATTACTGCTGTGAGCAGTGTGATAATTGGGTATATCTATAATTGATTTATGTAAATTTATGAACGAGGAGAGTTGATTTGTGAAATTGGGAGAGTCATGGTTGATTTGGTAACCACGTGACTGGTTATTAGCATGCTTACTTTGCACGACTTTGGAATAGTTTTTTGGCATATTGATTGGGGTTTATGGCTTTTTATGTACAGATGTATTGTTTATGGGGTTCATGGGTACAATATTTACTGAAATTGGGTTGGTTGCGGTAGTCGGATAAAAATCTTATTTGGGCTTTTTTTTTCGCAAAATATGATTTGCGTTTTGATTGAATGTATTTGTAGAAATAACATTCTTGATAGCTAGCAGGATGCTGTCCTTGATATGAGGTCTACTCGAGCGGTTGGTCGGGTAGTTTTTGACAATTTTCAGTCAAATGAAATTCACCGCATTTAACACAATGTGTTTGATGATTACAATAGGTTTTTGTGTGGCTAACATTTGAACAACCATTGACATTGAACAATATGACGACGGTGGAGAGGTTAGGTTGTTCGACTTATATTTAAGTGTGACAGATTGAAGTTAGTTTAAAACAATCTAAATTGAGTTTATCTGGTTCTAAATCATAAACCAACAAATTAAGAAAAGAAGCAAACGAGTTGTAGTCCACGATTAGAGTATACTACTTGAACAGATGTGTAACCATGATGGTTGAGTTCCTCGTTTATGAAATCATTCTTTGTGGTATGGTGTAGATAATGGATAACCATACAGAATTGTTTTTTGTTGGCAGATTTGACAAGTCGTGTGGAAATTTACTTTATCGTCTTTTAGTAGGTGAATTACATTTCTGAATAAACCGGATGTATGATGTGCTAGTTTTAATTTGTTTGAATAATTTTTGCAGCTTGTATCATAAAAAGTTAGAAGGATTGTCTTTTGACCACATTGTAATAATTAGTGTTGTTTTGTAGAATAGAATAAAATGAGTACGGTTGTTGTAAATGTCAAATTTGATCGGATAAATTATCTTTGGTTTTGTATATTTTCATGTTTTTGAGAAATCATAAAGGATGACCTATTTAATTGTTTCAATTGTGTTTCCAAAGCAGGTTGATTTTGCTTGGGAGATGAGCTATGTGAGATTGTGAGGTGTTGTGACTTTTAATTATTTAAGTCGGGTCCGAAAATAACTAGATGTCGTCGTTATTATATTTTTCGTGTATAAAATATTAAATATATCACTGTTTGAATTGATGAGGGGGCGCAAGGGGACGGAGTCCCTCTTCGTTTTAGAAATTATTTATGCATGCCTTTTCTAATTATATTCTTATCGATGAGACGTTTAAATAATCAGGTGTGGACATTTTTTTTTACACTTTTGGATCCCTTATTTAATTGTTTTCTTATTTAAGCACTGTTCGAGTTAGAATTGTCAGAATAACTTTCTAGCATAAATATATTATCTCGCGGGGATAAGGTTGCATTTCAGACATAGTTGCGATTACTAATTTTAATGGGTCTTATCGGCATAACTGGTTTGTTGATTATCGGCGTGCACTGTGGCTTATCAGAGCGTGACATGGTTCAATTTAATTATTAAAGACTATGTAGGCAACCGAAGTAATTCTCTTGAATGATAAGTAATTCAAAAAGATACAATGTTGGCAACGTAGAAATTGAATAGAAAGTTGTGCGACCGTAATAAATGCTTGTGAACGGAATGAATGTGACACGGCCGGAGTACTCCAATTACATTTTTATTATGAAAAAAAAAATCATAAAATCAGAATAAGTTGTTTCCTTTAAGTTAATATTAAAAAAATGTTGTTACAGTGGAATCCCAAGACGGTAATTTTTTTTAATTATTGAGAGTCTGAAAATTAGCTTATAATTAATTTTATATTAACTAAACTATTTTTATTTCATGGCAACATTTATCTTATACGCTTTTGTTTTAAATAAATTCAATTCAACACGTCAAACGGGTCTGTAATCATATTGTTATCCATTTAAATCACACTTAAAACATATTAGATGTTTAAATCTTATATAATAAACTGCAAAGTGCAAATAATAATAAACCCAAATGTTCTGCTCTTTACAACCCTCATTCAGAAATTTGACTTATAGACAAAGATGACATATATTATGTTAGAATCTTCACTTCTGAGCAATACGTTATTTATTAATATTATCAATGTTTATTTATTCATTAAGTATGTATATAGTCAATTATAAAATATCATAATTTCTCTATATTATTATTGTGATGGAAGTTGCCTATGGCCCCCAAAATGACTGTCCTGGCATGTATATAGTAGGCACGCATATATCAAAATGTGGACATTAACTAGTATATAATAAAATATATTTTGTACTGTCCATAATATCAAAACCAATTAAATTCTATTAATTTAATCCTAATTTTATTTATTATTTAGTATCTAGAATTTATAACGTGAATTAAATTAAACTCAAAAATTATTGATTATTATCTTCGTAATAAATTCAATTGAAATAATATTTTCAATATTGGATTTTTAATGTGGTTTACAACCATATGAACAAATTTAAAAATGTGATATAAAAAAAAAAAAAAACGAAACTACTGATAACATTTTGCAAAACTCATTTGTACTGAAATTTGCACTGTACTTTGACAACTAAACTGTGATAGCAAGGAACGTCCAGCTGCCATTATAGTAATATAGTGGCATTGCATTTAGACCATTAGCTGTGAAAAAATAACACACTACTTATTTTAATATACCTGCCTTAGCAGTATAAGTTTAATAGATATGAAAATTTTTTTTTTAAATTATTGCCAACAATGTGCGCAGATTGATGATAAGAAGAACAACAATCGATAATAATTAATGGCATACTATCTTAGCAATAATAGCGTTAAAAAAAATATTTAAATAAATATTTATTAACATTCTGAAACATATTAGTGAACTTTAGTGGCTTTTCGTTTCATTTCAAATTATGTTTTTGCCCACTGTATCAAAATATAGTGACAATTATTCGTATTATTATTGAAGCGTGCGCGTAAACCGTCAATCGATAATTCGAATGGATAATGATCAAAATTGTCGCCGATGGACTTGGATATCGATGTTTGCAATAGCAGCAATCATTAACGATGAACTCCGATACCAGTATTTTTTTAATCAGTCCAACTACAAATCTCGATGTCCAAGCCACAGCAGGGTGACAATTATTTTATTTGGTTATTTATGTGACACGACTGGTTAAAATATATATTATATTACAGGAATTTCGTATGCACTGAAAACGTCATTATACGAACCGACGGCAGTCTAAAAAGTCGCAAGGTGGTTCTACCGGAACACAAATATCTTGTCCACGTTCCTACGATCGTCGCATTGTGCAATGTCGACCGAATTCGGTACCTATCTGTGCAATATTCGATATAATTTCTTTCGTATATATAATATTATAATACGTGTGCGTACGACACATCAGAGATTACCTCTGCCGCCAAAGTCGGTCGGTCGGTCGGTGCTTCTTCTCCGTAATTCGAATTATTACGGTAGTGCACCGGAGACCGCGACCCGTCACCGCGCGCTCTTATTACGAAACGTTATCGCAATCAATTCCCATCGCTGTCAAACTCACGTGATCGTCTTATTTAATATTTTATTCTTTTTTTTTTTTCCCCCTCGTCCGATTCGAAACGCGTCTTCTGGGCCGTTTAATTTCACTTTCGCGGGATTCATGTTGAGTTTAATAATGGAATTGGAACGAACGGAATAAAAATCCAATCAAAATCTTATAAAACCCGAATTTGTTGTGAGTTATAAATTTTACTCGACGACGTATGGTAATACACGAGGTAAAGGTATTTCAAAATAAAAAATCATACCTATAGGTGTGAGTTAAGAATATTTCAGAATTAGATTTTAATAAATAACTACCAGCCCGAAGTATTACCATGTTTTTTTAAACATATATATATATTATATTATGTATATTATGTTAACGTGTTCACAAATTTGTCGGTGATTTAAATTGTGTTTTGTTGATATAATATTATTATTTCTACACCAGTGCAATAAAATCTGCATATACACAATAGGTACGATAATTTTCAGTCGGTCACCGCAAAAACTTTAAATCCTCACTGAGTATATTATAATAATATGATACATTAAACGTACGCGTTCAACACATATACACAATTCCACGATCACGATGACTACCTTCTAAATTTACAGCGTACTTAAAACCGATCTCAACAATGAACAAACGTGGTCCACACACGCCGTCGCCCTAGGTGATATTGGCTGTGTGTCGTCACACGTTTAAAATTCTTCTCATTTTACTCGACTCACCCCCAAAATTAGTCAGTTTTAGTAACATGATTTGCTTTATATAAATATTTTGTAAACGTGTTCACAAATTGTTAGGGTTATTTAAATCGTGTTTTATTGATATAATGGTTTTATTATATTATTACCTATCTTATTTCCACACCGGTGCAATGAAATGTGCATATTATATTATTTAGGTACCATAATTTTCAGCCAGTCGTCGCGAACAATTTAAATTCACGTTAAATACTACATATTAAACGCCTGTACGCTTCTAACACACTCTCACGCGATAACTGCCACTAAATATAAAGCGCACTTAAACCGATCTCAAAAATGAACAAACGCGGTGCACACAACAGAGCGCAAACTCAGGATTTTTCAGGGGGTGGGCTTACACATTTTTAAACTCGCCCTTACACATAAACACACAATGACCAGTACATTTTAATAATTTAACTAAGGAATATTAAAAAAAGCATTTAGCCCCAAAGCCCCCTCCTTACCCTGGATACGGCGCCGGTGATCACACTCCGTTCTCTCAAAGTTCGGTGACATTGGCTGTGCGTCGACACACATTCACACTTTCACACTTTCACACTTTCACACTTTCGCCTATACTCATTTACTCGACTCACCACCACAACAGAAGATGACTATTATAAGTTGTGCCGACGACGGTTTAACACGACAGGTATTAAAACATTTGTCTCGCGTGATCATCGATCCGACTTGTTCTGCAGTTTACCGTTTGTCGACGATGTTATATTTTGTGCTCTGCGATGTTCCTTAACATACAAAGTCACGGAGGTATCCAAAATCGTTAGCAATTTGCTTTTGTTCGCACACATGTGGTATTGCGCACGTCGACCAACTCGTTCACAATGTTATTTAAACCTTTGTTAGACGCATCGAATGTGAACAGTCTATCAGGCTCTGTCATTGACAAATATGAGTGATTTGAAGTTCTTGTATATGCCGGTAAATAGGCTGGTATTATTATAACTGTCCAGAAATACAATCATTTTTTTTTTTAATTTTACATCACTCATTGCCGAACTAAGTCTACTAAAAAAAATTACACTCCAACATCCAACACAAAAAACTTATCATGCTCTGTCGGAATTTTTGAAAAGAACAAATATTAGCTGACGATTTAGCTAGGTAATCGATTTATTAACTTTGAGTCTTTCATAATTATTATAATATTAGTGTTCATTCTTAAATTATATTTCATTATAATCTATAATATTTAACTTTATCGTTGAAATTAATTTCTAGTTATTATGGGTAATAATATTATTAGAACTATGATTGGGCATTAGCTCGCTTAAAAATATATAGATATATAAATGTGTCAGTCGAAGCTAAACGTCGTTGTGGATCCGAGAGTGACATAGGTCAAAACAACATTATAGTATAATAGTTAAATAATATAATAATATGTCATTGGGCGAAGACATAACGTCGTGAGTTACTTTTTGTTCGTATAATTAGAAACAACCTGAACAGAGTTTTTTTCCTTAGAGATGTATTGTTTAACTTAATTAACTTGACGAGATTTCGTGTTGAAATACGTGCATTTTTTTCCAAACATAATACTATTATTTAGTAGTTTCAGTAAAATAAACTATTTAATTTACACGTAGTTTCAAACACATTTTACAGAAGTAGTTCTAATTGCATTGTCTAACATTCTATCTTATGTCTCTATATAATCTAAATTATATATATGTGTGTAAGTGTTTTTTTTTTTAAAAAACATAGAAAAGTAGCTTTTTTATTGAGTTATTTTAAATATCAATTGTTTACTTGAATATCAATTTTATCTTTTATTTGTCTTAAAAAACATCAGAATATCCTGAATTTACATAGCGATAAACGATAAAAATATAATAATAAACTAACATATAAAAAAATATTTATGTATTTATTTTCTTTAAAAGAGGAAATTACAATGTTGGCAATTTCATTGAAAGTTTTAAATTAAAAATAATCAATACATTTGTTATTTCCTATAACTTGGGGGTCAGATATCTATCTTTAAAAGAAAAGTAGGTAATTGGAAACTAAAACATGAAATAACAAACGTTTGTAAATTTTTATATTTACTTTCAAACAGTGTTCACTGTACATGATAATAAAATATTTGTTTAGATTATCAAATTCCTATATGATTTTAAATTATATTATTTTATTACACGTATAATAATTATCAACATTGTTTAATTTGTTTTCATATCATAACAGACGATATACTGTACCGTTTGTATCCATACACAAAACGCGCATAGTATGTTTTATATATGTAATTATGTGAAGAATTATGAAAATTATAATATTCCATATGAATGACCTATACATTTTCACAACATAGTAGTCACAATAACACTGAAATAATTGATTCAATGATGAATGTTTTGTGCCAACGAAACACTTACCTACCTACTACGGAAATGGAAAAATAGTACACAACAAAAAACTCTACGAGTTTGTTTAAAATATAATTGTTTTTTATTTTACACTAACTGAAGTCTTAACAAACAATTTCCAATTGATAATATTCAATAATCATTTTGATTAGAAGTTACAATATAATACAAAATCATAGTCGTATAATTTTATTGAACACCATATTATTTAATAATCAATTTGAAATTATTCAATAATAATAACACAGTATTTGTAAAATAAGTATTTTTATATTTGTGTGGTATAAATAGGTTACTTTCAAACCTGTTTCTGGAAAATTATTTGATTTTTATTTCGTTTTACAAGCAGGTAAAAGGTATTGGTAAGTAAGTTTTGGCAAGTATGTTAATTAAAAACGTTTTGTAACGTTTGTGGCGTCTTAAAAATTATAATATAAAACAACTGCCTTGATCGGAATTCAGGTTTTTTTTTTTTACTGTCTTAATGGAAATAGATTTACTCTTACTCTCAGTCCTCAAAATAGCGACGGATTTAGTAGATAATATTATTAATCATATTATAAAGGTAGAAATGGTCACAATATTGTTTCCACGACGCACTCGGATTTGCAAAGTGAAAAAAAATTATATATATAAAAACACGATGACCGATATTGTCGTTGCACACACTCGCAGCTGCTTGCACCACCAAGCAACATAGCACATATTATTATTATTATAATATTATACGTCTCTAAAACATGACCTCGTAAAACATTCGACGCATTTAGCATAATAATAATAATAATATATCGTGCGATCGCAGCAGTCATGGGTCCGCCGCCGCCACCGCCGCCGTTGCTCCGACTTTAGAAATTGATGTCTCTCCTCGAGTATAATATTATGAAAAAAAAAACATCGTGACTTTGGCGAAACGGTCAGTCGGGCCAGAGTTTATCTAAGTGCAATAATTCTATGTACAGCCCCCGTATTATAGTCACGACGATAGTTGTAAAAATATATAAATATATAATTTTACGAGTGTGTTATTGTAGACAGTGCTTTCGTCTTTTTGTCGCTTCGTACTGTATTACTACTAAGGCCATGATGGAAAGGGTGGCCGTATTATTATTATCATCATCGTCGTCATCGTCATGGCACTGCGTGTCGTCCCTCCGTACGAGTTTACCGAAATTGGTTGGCATCAGTCTTGGCGGCCGAGTAGGTCGTAAAATTCACAGCCGCACGACCATACCCGCCAGCCACTGCCCCCCCCCCCCCGCGTTCGCACCGCATCAAACCAAGTCCATCTACTCGAGTTCACCCCCGAAACCGTCCTTGACCGCGACCGTGGTATATTAAAACGAAGTCGTAAGATTGTCATAAACCGGTATAACACAACAGTATATTCGTATATATTAAC
The DNA here is from genome assembly GCA_022818045.1 of Neotoxoptera formosana. NCBI lineage: Eukaryota > Metazoa > Arthropoda > Insecta > Hemiptera > Aphididae > Neotoxoptera > Neotoxoptera formosana. The sequence goes on along the minus strand of CM040632.1, from coordinate 41,367,648 downwards.
TGTTGATATTTTCCAATATAATAATTAATCGCACACGATATTATCGTGATGGTGTACGACTGATGTAGTTTTAACTCTTTAGTTGTGTAAAACTAACATCACGACAGCTTCTGTATACGCACTTATACATTAAGCTTTTATTTGGCTATTTCCCACGGTCAATCACTTCTCGTCTTAAGGTATTTAAAATATGTATATGCTTGACCAAATATTTGGGTTCACGGTACACCTAGCAAATTTTATCAAATACCAACCGATTAGATTAATTAAAAATATTTCTATTGTCTTTCGAATTTATTTCCTGATTTATCCTCCTGATTTTTATTGGGCAACCATAAAATAAATATTTAATTCTTACGACTAAAGAAAAACTACGCTTGATTTCGCTGAATCAGAATATTGTTAAAAATCCAATATAATATGATATGTATCTGACCTGGTTTTTGATTCAACGTATTCGTTCTATAAGAACTAAAATGGAAATTTTACAAGTAAAATAGATTTATTGAAATTGCTTTACTTCCGATATGAACACATCCGGTGTATCCCAGTATATGGAATAAAATACCAAACAATTTTGGAATAACGTTTTTTTTTTCCCCAGAGAAATAAAATTATTATTACTCAGTAACGGTTGACTTGCTTTCATTTAAACTTGTTGCTATTTTTTTTTTTTTTACTTGTACAATACTTTGGATTTAACTATTTGAGTGTAACTCAGTTTTGTAATACTTTCTGAATCATAGATATATCTATTTATTATTTAAAGGAGTTTTAAATTTGTTTGTTTTCTAGTATTTTATAACAATTATTGCCATATGTTAAACAACGTACATAGTGTATCTGCTACAGAATACAATTTATTTATAAAAAAAAAAATGAAAGAAAAAAAGTAAGAATAAACAGTTGTTTTCCGACATTACACTCCCGCATAATAGGTTGTCTATGTGGTACAAATACATGTCATTTACATGTCAATATGTAATACATGTATATGGTCTAATACTTAACAAATTTGTGTTTAGCAGAATATATTTTGTGTAGTTTTTTTTATGATAGTGGACTGATCTATTATATAATTTAAATGTAAGAATATTATCTATTGCAGTGATCATCAATTGATGGATCGCAACCCAATTTTGGGTCACGAAATACTATTAATATATTTAATATATTTCATTAAATTGTATAAAGCATAAACAATTAATATAATAAATAATAATACTAATTTAATTTTAAAATGTTTCTTTTTCAAAAAAAAAACCTAATTCTATTTATCAATCAACCTTTTTTATTGAAACACATGGGTTGCAAATAGTAAACAATTGCTAAAATGGGTTGTGAGTCCAAAAATGTTGAAGACCCCTGTGGCATTCGAAGAGGGCATTTTAAAATTATAATATTTTACATAGTTATAACTTACTTAAAATTAAAATACCAATAAAATCCTATGACATGGCCTAGATAATTTGCATGCCTAGCTTTAAATTTGATAATTGGCCAATTCACTGTTATATTAAAACTAACAACTCAAAAGAAATTATTCAGAACGCAAATTTGCAATGTTATACAATGTTATAATGTTTGTATAGTGGAAACAACACGTCATGCTAGTTAGTCCTCTAAATACCTATTCATATTTTTTTTTTATGTCCCCTGACACAACTAACGAATCAACAACTTCGAAGCCACCCATTCAATAGGGGTTAAATGGTGGCTAATTAAATTCAAATAAGTAATTACTGATATAATATATTCTGTCTTAAAAAGCCGTTTTAAGTCAACACTTTTTTTTCGTTTCCTTTAATGTCTCTAGCATCGTCATTCATCCATGCATATTTCCCCCTTGACATTTTTATTTTTTTTAACACTTTAAAATTAAAAATTATCATACAAAACACTTTCCATAGTTCACCAGTTTTAAACCCATGTCGTATGGTCGATTTTCAGCAGTATACTTCACCTACTCTTGAAAAACCGAGATCACGAATTAACTGTTTTAAGGTTCACAAAAGTGGATAAAGATGACTTCACTGTTTCCGTTTTCACATCGGATTCAAGCCAACAGCAAGGTATTGTTTAATAACTACTCCAATAAAAAATGAAAAACAATACATTTGCGTGGGAACCTTTGATTGAAATATAACAAACTCAAAATTTGAGTGCGCACTTTCCATGTTATCCCGATCATCGCTTACCATGTGACGTCACTCACATACCCTCCACCGAAAACCCGGCAAAAGAGAGACACTTTCCTCGCTCCTCGTTACGGTGGTGTATTATTATTACAAGAATAATAAATATGTAGTTTCAGCAATTATGTTTCATTGATTTAGCCTATACTATATATAGTTATATTAATAACTTAATTTGATAAAATGTTATTTTTAATAATGGTTCTATTTAATGTGTGTTAATAATAATTACTGTCTGCAGTATATATTATGACATACTTCTGTGAATTCTGGCTTAAGTTACCTGCTCGAAACATTGTCATACCTTACACGTGTAGTCTAACTGTTTTATTTAGGATTGTTAAATCATATACATAACCATATTTAAATAATAGTAAGTAATTTGATATTTAAAAAAAAAAAAAAAAACGGAATGTTTATTAAAATATTAATTATGCGTTCTGAGAATTGAAATAAGTTTCAACTTCTCGAGTTATGTTCTCATTAAGGCTTATAGTCAAGAATCAAAAGGAAATATTATTTTGGCAGTAATACGATTCTCAAAGTGAGTTTATACTAAAAAGTTGGCCAAAAAAAAAAGTCCTTCTGGAATAAAATATCAGTCTTCTCCGAGAATAAGATAATAATGAAACGTTATAAATGAAAAGAATTCGTAATGTCGAGAAAATATAAGCACGCTAACCTAACACGAACCGAAACGTCGGAGAAATAAATAAAAGGAAAAAACGTAAAATGTATCGCCAAACTGTGTGTGTGTGTGTACTATCATTATATACGAGCGCATAATAAGTATTCAAACATTCTTACGCATATTTTTTCTGTAAAGTATTTTTTATTTTTTTTTCGTCCGATAACTATTCGAAGAGCTGTAAATTTCGGATAAAGGACTAATGATTAACATACTTTTACGCCGAAAGGGATGATGTCGAACGAATGAACGGATAAAGCCGCAATACGAATATAATAATTCGCGTGCAACCACTCGGTGGGTAAAAAAAAAAAAAAAAAAATGGCAAAGTAAGAAAAGGGAAAAAATTGAAATGAAAAGGAAAAAAGGGGAAAAGACGGTTCAAAAATATAGTAATACATCGGGACGAGATGAAATGTTAAAAGACCACGGTTTAGCGATCGCGCGGATGAAAATAATATGCGGAAAAGAAAAAGAAATCGATGAACTGGCGCGATTACAAATATTTGCGGCAGACGCGATGATTTGCAGTCGACGACCGACCGGGGAAAAGTGCATATTATAATACTGTCGATCACCATAATATTATAATACGACGTATAATAAAAAATTTATATATATATGTATAATAAATGTACATATGATATCGAAATTGTACAGTATAAGTGTGTGTAAGTATGAGCCGCGGGTCGGTACTGATCGCGGGGAATCTTGCGGGATTACTATTTCTCGCCATTCAGACCTCGCCGCGATATTGTATGCGCGCAAAAATGACGCGAAATTTGCCTCGTCTTACATACTATTATTATTATTATTATAATAACACGGTTCGCGGCTGCTTTTCAATCGAAACATTATATTATTAATAATATGATATCAGTGCATTATCGGCCGTCTTATTCGTAATATTCCCGAGAAAGGCGCACATAATATTCGAGAGCGGCGTACATGACATTGCGTACGACCGCGGCACCACTAAGCGTATGACGTCGGTGCGTGCACGACAATAATATAATATGTTTGGTACATATTATTATAAATGATTTATAATTCATATTATGTTTAAGTAATAGTGTTGTACGTACCCTACCTGCATACCTGTCCGACCAATTAAAAACACGCGAAACAGTCACCGTCCGACGTCTGGGGGTGTACACGTCAAAACTGTGTAATATTGTAACTTCAAATGTATTTTTAGCAACGTCGAAATGCTATTGTTATTTTTATAAAAATAAAATTATTTCGTCGGGAAAATAATGGCGCATAAATATTGTTGAAACGTTTTTTTTTTTTCAGGTTATTTTGCAAACTATGTATTAATTGTCTAATAAATTAATAATTTTAAGAACAAAAAAAAAAACTATAATAATTAATAAGCTTACACACAAAACGTTTGATCGTGCCTCGTCTTATATTAAAAAACACGGTTTGCGGCTGCTTTTTAATCTAAACATTATATTATAATTATTAATATTATTATCAGTGCATTATCGCTGTCTTATAATACTCGAGAGCTAGCTGCGCACACATTGCGTACGACCGCGGCGACGGCTGTTATTGCACTACGCGTCGTACGTCGTCGGTGCGTGTTAAGACAATATTATTATAAAATAATACTTTTGGTACGTCATTATATAATATTATTATATGATTTATGATTCATATTATAATATAGTAAATTGTACCTATCCGACCAATTAAAAACACGAAACCGTCACCGTCCGGCTTCTGCAGGGTATTATACACGTCAAAAATCGAATGATAATGTTTTTACAACTTCAAATGTATTTTTAGCAACGCCAAAATTCTATTGCTATTTTGATAAAAAATTTAATTATTTCGTCTGGAAAATAATGGAGCATAAATATTGTTGAAACGTTAGGTATTTGGTATTTTGCACACGATATATTTGCACACGAATGTCTAATAAATTAATAAGTTTAAGAACAAAAAAAGTAATAATAATGAAAGTTTACACACAAAACACTTAATTATTACACCAGTCAACTTTTGAGTTTTCAAAATAAATGTTTTTATGTAAAGTACTTCTGCAATAACACTATTTCCTTAACTTTTTGATAATTTGTATTTTTAGTTTCATATTCTGAAGCAGTATACTTCTATAAACATTTTATTCTATAATAATAAAGACTATTTAGTTAAATAGTTTTTTATTTATGAGTTTTTGTATAGATGAGCGGAGATGTGTAGCATAATTTTATAAGTACATCCCCTGCTACTTCACACGTTCTTCTCTTATCTAAATTACCAAACTTTAAACGTTTGAAAAGAAAAAAAAACTGTTGGTCCAATATTCTTTATATATTTTGTTGTTCATACTTTCCCAAGAATATTTTTCTGTACAATATGAAATAAAAATATGAGATGTCATTAAAAAAAATAGGAAAAATTGGGTTCTATATTGCAAAAATATATATTTCAAATATTGTTACGTGTGGCTTTCTAGGAATCGTAGCTCGTAACATTATAATAAATTATAAGTACGCCTGCTTAAAATGATATACATAAAATAATCCAACTTTTTTTTATACCTACATCAAAAATTACTAAAATATGTGAGTGTTATACATGGAAAAATCATAGTAGTTTACAATAAGCTACATATTATTATGTATATTATTATTATATTATTATTATTATTATTATGTTTATGCCACACACAATATTATACTATGTTAGCCTTCGTAGTATCCCCAATATTGCAGTAGTTTTTAAAGTTAAAATATTAATTTTTCGTACGTAAAAAATGTATTTTGAAACTATTCGGAATAATGTTCTTTTTAGTATCCCAACACATGTCGTAGTCTAATATATTGCTTTTAAAACTCGTATTTTATCCGAGACTGCTGCTTATTTCCAGTGCCAAAACCGGGGACATTTTAGCGGGTCGTGTCACCCGAGTCGAATCATTTCGCCTGAATTCACACACACACACACACACACACGCCCAAACACATATTATACACTCGTTCGTGTAAGATCGATCGCCGGCGTGGTTCATATTATTACGGTTCGCCTTTATCGAAGACGTACATTTTGCAAATCCACCTACAAACGCACGTCTATATTAAAATATTGTTGTATATATCATGCCAAACACGACGGCTCGTTTTGCACATCGTTTCTGATATTATTCAATTTTTATAGTCGTACTAACAACAGTCATAGAAAACCGAAAATTCGAAATTTCCGTATTGGATACATTTGGAACGTGTCGCGAAGATCTGACACAGTCAAAATATTACGTCATTTCGACATAAAATTGCCGGACACATTTCCGACACACAATAAATGAGGCCATCTCTGCAGTGTGTTGTATTTCGAATCGATCGTGCATCGTACAGTCGTCCTGGTCGAGAGTGAGACTAGAGAGTGAATCGTTTTCATCTGCTGCACGACGTCGTTTTCTACGGGAATTGTGTGCCGGACGTGTGCCGGGCGGAAAACGCGCGTCCCGAAAAACGCGTACATCACTTGGAACTTTAATTTTAAATACCCGCTCATTATGACTCTTTCGAAATTCGATTTAAATGTTTCGAAATGCCTGGGTGATCTGAAAAAGTTTCTCTTACGAAATATAAAACCAAAATTATAATACGTATACGGAAAAATTGACACCGCGATGAGACAATATACGTCTGCCGATGAAGTGTAATAACGATTTGGGAGGGTAATATATGGAGCGTAGTATAATATTATGATTGTCCTATTATGCATTGCTGTGACCTACCAAATCATTACTGTGCACTATTGCTTAGCAGCTGTTCTCAATGTGAAATGAAATGTGCAGTATTGTACAAAAACGGTGTGGCGTCTTGCGCACATCCCCAGAGCTTTCGGGCTTACCTCATCTGAGTGTAAAACGATGAAAATGCGTAGGGCAGAATTTTAGTGCGTATTCAAGTAGTATAGCACTGGGCCACTGGCCTCAGGTCCTAGATCTTTCAAAACCTCCAAGCCTAAAAAACAATAAACATAATTTATTATGGGGTCTATTTTTGTTTAGTGAATATTATAATAATATGAATGAATCATCTTCATAAATGGAAAATCATTTAAAATTTAAAAAAAAGTCTAATATGAAAATATAATATCAGTATCGATTTATGTCCTACAAGCTATATAATCTACTTATCGTTTGGTTTCATAAATCATTTATAAAATATTGTATGGATAAATTTACGCAACGCGATATTGTGTCATAATATAAATTATAATTCGGTTTTAAAATGTCAAAAATATAATGGCTCAAAAACGGTTTTTGTATTGACCGTTGCTTTAATCGTTTGCGAACGTTTATTTACATTATTTATCAACATTTAATACTAAAGATTGACCCAAATTACTTACAACTTATTTTTGATTTAGCGATTGACCGGACATATACAACTAAGTTATTATTAAGATGTAAAGTATTTTCTATTTACAAAATCAAATAATAAGTCATGATATGGAGTATTTTTGAATAATGTATCAAATTTAGGATCAATTTTTACTGCCCCCCAAATGTCGAATCCAGCCATAATCATGGCCAGATTTAGGCGATTTAGGCCCAAATATTAGACGTTTGAGTTCATTAGAAAAACATTAGGCGCGTAGCACGTTAATACAATAACCTAATTCACCAACGATAAATACAGGCACGGATTGGGCCGGCGGGACACCGGGAAAACCCCGGTGGGCCGGTCCTCCTGTAGCGTGCCTTTTTTTCTTCAGAATAACAGATTTTAATTATAAATTTAAACCATACTGTATGGACGGTATTTTTATCATATTTTATTAATATTGCATGATTTTATCAATTGTAACTTGTAAACACGGAAACAGTTTGATCCACGGCTATATTATTTTCATAAAGGGCCGACATAGGTACTGCAGATTTCCCGGGCCGAATTTATATCCCAATCCGTCCCTGGATAAATATACACGATTACCGTATAAACAATATTGTGCCATGTCGTTGACCTTATAATCGTTTTCTTCAAAGTTAATGAAAGCAATAATTGTATGTGCATACAAACAAATGCACGCACGAGTGATACAATACACTGCAACGATAGCTTTCACTTTCTTTGTAGCGTATTAAACAGCTAAAGTGCGGTTATATTTTACAAAAAAAAAAGTTTTAAGTACCTTAACACTCGTTTTTATTACGATTAAAATATTAAGTTCCAAAACACTTTGATTACTTTTTAATACGCAATTTTTTTTAATCTTTGCATTTCCAGGAAGTATTACGCTTCGTGTTGAGTGCAATACCAAAAAACGTTTACTTCCATGTATAGTAAAACTGTATTATGTATCTGTTATTTTTCTTGACAGTGTACTCGTGCAGAAATCGAGACGTTTATGAGTTAATTATATTTTTGGTATGAAGTAAACTTATTGAATTTTCAAATAATTGAAATACGTACACAGTTACTTTTCCGTAATTATGAACGTGTTGTTTTAATCAAAAATGTTAAGTCGCATTTATGATATGATTTTTTCCACCGAGTTTGAAATGTTTACGTAGTAATTATAATATTGTAATTCGAGGTTCCGTTTTAATCATTAATACACGGGGCTTATTAGTCATCTTTGCAGTGTTTATGACGTCTCTTTGAACTTTGGAAAACTGGCTAAGTGAATCCGTTTTAATGAACCTTAGTCTCTATTAATATTACAACTATGAACAATTTACTCGGCTCTTTTGAATCGCTTATGTTACCGCCGTACTTACGGAATGTCCGTTATAGGGAGTCCCGACCCACGATAATATGATATAATAATAACATGCGTCGTAGATAAATAGGTCTTACCAGTGTATGAATATTGTCTATTGTGTGTACATTAACACTATTATTATTTGGTATTGAAATTAATACTTCTTAGACAATAATTTGTCTTCCTCTCATCTCGTGCTCAACACATATATCAACTGTTCGTTGATAATTATTTTAGTTTAACCCCTTCGTTTAAGACGAACTGTATTCCAAACAATAAACTACGTATTGTGTATACCTAAATTATAATAATATAATGTATACAATACGCAAGCAAGTATCATCATTACTATAATAAATAACCGCAAAACCCTAAGAGATTTGTAAAGAGGCGAATCTAGAACTTTATTTCAACTCAGAGTTTTAAGTTTTTAATTATAAAAAACTTTTATTTTTATTTTCAATTCAGCGTAATCAACAATTAAAATGTGAGCTAAAATATCCTCCCTCTCCTCATTTATCAGTCGGCAAATTATGAAGCATTTAGTCAAAGAGATGTTTTTAAAGTTTAATTACGGAATGAATACAAACTATAGACACTTCTAAACATTTATCTTATGATCTCACGTTAATAATTAAGTTTGACCAGATTTATATTAAGTAATATTGTTAACGCTGTGAAATCTTTTGGCGAACGTCACCTAGACAGCTGCCACCTGCCTGTCATTTTCTCAGTAATTATTGTAGATTCATAAAATATAAAGTAATATAATAGAGCAGCCAAACAATGACGAACGATAAATATAACGTTGCTAAAATATTATTATAATATCGTAAGGTACGTTTTTGAAATAACAATATTTCGATTATTATTTTTTCCATAAATTTCGTTATTGAAATAATTTTAATCACACAAAGTAATACTTTTGACGTGTTTTAATCTAGAAATATTCACATCACACACAAAAGCTTAAGTTTTATATATTATACCTGAACCTTAAAGTTGTTAATAGTTTGTGTAATCCCCATATCCATATACCAAAAAACAAAATGGAAAACAGAAATTAATGGAAATTCCAACAGTTTCCTTAGCACGTTTCACCAAAATTAATGAAAATAATTTCGTTTAATTACAGTAGCACATTTTATATTTGAAAATAAATTGGATTAGAATTAAACACACACATATTTATTTTAAAAAAAACGCAATACCACAATTACATATTTCGAATTAATGTGTTGCGGACGAGGCTTTTGCACGAATGAATGAAACGCGAATTAATGTTATAATATCACACAAACACAATAAAACACATCACAAATCAGAGAAAAAGAGACTCAAATGCCGTTAAGCGAGTTTGCGTTCATTTCGTTACCTCTGAAAGAAGACTGTTTGTCGGGTCCACCTCGCTTCGTTTAAATTCTAGGTGATATGGTAATTAAGGTTCTTTTAAACCTTTATAATGCGTGCACTCGTTTTTATTGTCTGTGAGCCAGTGTAGTAACATGTGAGTGGTCAAAAGGACTCGGTGCCATATTAAACTAGTGTTTCCGAGTATAAGGAACTGTACGGGAAATCTGTCGGAAAACGGTGGTCGGGAAGAAAAATCTGTATCAACCCAGGACGGTCATATAATATCACAGTTCTCGGAAAATAATGATGGGTTCACCGATGATTCCACTTGAGAGGTAATCCGGTGTTTTAAACTTTTAAAAGCCACGCTAAAACGTTCAAACGCAACTTCACGTGAATTAAACATTTTTGGACGACAGGATAAAAGGTTTCGTTTACCTATTGTCGTTCCGTGTAATAATAATAATAATAATAATAATTATTATTATTATTGAATAGGTACATTCTGGTAAATCGTACAGTGTTCAAACGGGAATAACAATAATATTATTATCATAGCTCTGTTTATAATATTAATTCAATGAACGAACACATATTATTATTATTATCATAATAACGACAACTTAAGGGAATTGGAGAACAATACTGAGTTCGATTAACCAGATAAGAGTTATGGTGGGCGTAAACTGTATTATATCAGATCGTACGTGTATAATAACAAGGATCGAATCTGCTGAACAACAATTTTGTTTCGAAACTCGAGAGGAATCGAATTAAGTATTTCCCCACATCCCAAAACAATCTCATCCGCTTCTATATCTATACGCTTCTACCAAATTTCAAGTTTTCCTTTCGTTTACAAACGAAACAATGTAAAACGTTATCACTCCCAATATTAGACTGATAATAATTGTGAAGTTATGATTATGTTTTTTTTTTCTTAAATATATAGGAAAACATATATATTGTACTACAACATTATGTATATTTGAAGTGATAGGACAGGGTGAAAATAGAAGTGTCATATACCCGATTGATAATAAACAATTTAAAGTGTAGACGAATTTATGATGAGGAGAGAAAAATGAATCGATAATTCATAAAAAAATTTAAATAAATATTAGAAAACATTTTATTTTAAATTTAATCTAGAATTTTCATGGTATACCAATCCGACTTATAAAGTATTAAATGTATTGAAGCTTATATAAACTCAAGTTCAACAGATTGTGTATTATATATTATATATACATTATAAGTAGGTAAGTACAAATTGTATATATAGGACAAAACGACAGACTCAGTTCAATAAGCAAACGTATTCTCATCGTATAAAATATTTATATATAATATATTCTATGGTATTATAATAAAGAATATTGATACACGTCATGATGATGATTTGCTAACTTATGAATATTATATTATTTTTAAAAAAATGAATAGAAAGAGCCCGCGTTTCTCGAGTATTGTTACTTATAAACCTTTTTATGCATTAATTATAGGTATAGAATTATTGACTTTATTAACGTTATTAACAATTTTGTAGTAAAATAAACGCATTTTTAAACAATAACTGTTAAACTATCTACGTTATTTTCCATCGATTTGGTATTATTTATTATTTTTATAGATAATGAAATAAGTAAATTTCTTTAATAAACTAATATAAAAGGTCTCATTTTTCAACACTATGAAACATGCAGCTTATACAACCTGTTTTATTTCAGAAGTATTAAAACCTTTACGGAAATGTAATTATAGGTACACTGGCTTTTTGTTCTTAGTAATCGAATTAAAACAAGTTTTAACTTACGTTCATCGGTTAATATATTGCATTATTACTTTTTATCTTTTCGTGAGACATCATTAATGTGACATAATATATAAGTCTTACTTAACCTTTCTTGACTTTTATAAAAACATAAGTACATACCTAAAATTTGTAATTTGTAAATCAGTTGCTTAAAACTTCCAACAAAATATTTAATTTTGGGTATGTACATTTTTGTATAGGTACATTGTTCAAAACATGAAAAATACCCTGTTGTGAGCTAATCAAGATTTATTTATTAAACATTTAATAGAAAAGAGCGATTTTGGTGTTTTTGTAATTTAATTAATATGTAATGAGATTATAAAAAAGAAGATACAGGATTAAGTGACCGGAAATCCCCTCGCTAAGCAATTTTCTCAACGCAAACTAATTCTCAGAACATATTTGAGAATTTTTAAATCAATAATAAATAATCATTTTCGTAAAAACGTCATATTTTTCTTTACTCTTCACAATATGCATACAATGTACAATATTGTTTGTCTATTATAATTATGTTAAAAACAACATTTCAAGCTACAATACATATAGGTACTTCAAAAGAATAAACGAATCAAATATATCCTACTAAAACCAATAAATTACTCTATCGCTTCGCTAGGAATTTAATATCAATAATTCACAACTCTCAAATGTAGAATATGAAATATTTCCTATGAATCACATAACGCACATTATTTAACATTCTAGGAATCAATCCTTATTATATTGTATAGCGTTTCTGTTCAGCCGCAGTGTATACAAATAAGCGGAATTAAAGTAATCTGCAGTAGGTATTTTGTTTTTTATGTCAACAAGAGTGCATGCAACGAGCGTGTTGTTTGGCTTACGATTTGCATAACTGTGATTTAAATAACAATAAAAACGAATTTGTATTTTAATCGTATCTGCTTGACAAATTTTACCATACGATATTTTGTTAGTGGTTTTTTAAAAAATTGTTTATAATATAGTATTACAGGTGAAAGACGACTTTGATTGCACGACGGTATTCAAACGATTACTCGCAATCAGTTTAAATTAGACACGAGGTATGCCTAGAGTAGTAGAGATTTGATATATCATATCAAAACAGAGAGTGCGGCATTCTGATTTAGTAATCATTTTAAGTACCTACTACAATTTACATAAAGACGATTGCACTCTGTGGATCATATATTATTGTTATTGTTGCCACGAATCGTCCAATTTAAGACGCATCAAATTTTGATGTAATTACTATTTGAAATATTTTACGGTACTGATTTGTTATATCTCCACCCTACCGTGTGAAAACTTAATAGTCACTCAGGTTTGTTATCTCGTCGCCCATAATAATAGTTGTATTCGTATTCGTATTTTTATTATAATAAATATAATATCGGAAAAACGTACAAAAAATAATAATTACAATAATGACAAAATATATACTCTGTTCGGCGAGAGAACACGCCAATTCTGCGCATCCCCCCCCCACGTCACTCTGCGGTCGAAACCGGTTCCCCTAAGATAATGTGTGGCGTAGGAATGAGCAGAAGAACCGATTTTCGCAGGTCCGCAACGTTTTCTCTCACTAAACAAAGTATAGTATATAAAGGAAAATGATTAATTTTTTAATATGTAAAATACTTATATATTTGAGGAACAGTGTAGTTATATTATAGGTAATGAATAATAATATGTTTATATAAATTTAAGTAATTTGTTTGATAATAGTTATAAATAAATACAATTATTACTACGGATGGCGTCGAAATAGTTAACCTAACCTGAGTGGCAGGACCAAAAAGTTTTCACACGCCCGGGTGGAGATATTATAACAAACCAGTAGCTATTTTAGTCAAAAAATGTCATTGCCTTATTCCTTTCCTCCGGTGAAATATTTTAAAAAGTTGATATGAAGCATGTCAATTTATTGTACGCACCGAAATATGTGAGCAATATTATACGTTGTTACTCAACAATATTTACTTTTAGCAATCTCATCTAAAATTCTATACCCCATATTCCAACACAACATTATATTGATAGTGTTCAAAATAAATATTATTTTAAGACTTTCATTTTTCATTATAAAAATATAAAAATCTGCATTGTCATTTATTTTGAAATTAAATAGGTGTAGAGAATATATTTAATTTATAATTTGTTCGGTATATTCTATGTATGTTTTAAAATGTTCAGAACACGTGTTAAATCCCAGTACATTGAGTGTGATATGCTTTGATGATGAACTCAAATATTCATTAGCAGTGATTAGGTACTTGAAACGTTTTTCACTAAAATGTGAGTGAAATGTCTGCAAATATGCGTTTCAAGTTGTAATTGGATATAATTTTCATGAATATTTTATCCAATCACAACTAGAAATGCAATGCATACTTGAACACCTTCACGCTGACTGAATATTACCCATTCAATATATATTTTCAATTCGTATTCAGTTACTTAATGCCTGTATTGTAATTATTTTATCACGTATAATTTGAAAAATAATTAACTATAATTCACCCGAAATTCACCTGAAATTGCGTTAGAAAAGATAATAATATAATACTATTTGTAAAATCGTTATTACGGAAAACGTATTCGTGTGTGAAACGTCAGAGCCGAAGTACCTAACATAAATAAGGTATTATTAAATGTGTACATTTATATGTAAACACGTGTTTATCAATGTATTACATTACTGTGTAGCATTGTGTATCATGCATTATACATTTTAATAAACTATATTTCATGGTAATATGCAATGTTATCGGACGACCTAATTATTTTTTTTAAATATTTTGAGAAGTATATATTATGTTTGAGTAAAAAAATCATATAGATCATCAGTGCAACAAAATACAATGGGAGGCAAACACTTGTTGAACGTCCCTCGCCCGCGCTAGCACCCGACTGCCGCCCGCCCAATTAATATTTTGTCAGACAGTGACACAAACTTTCATTTTAAGCTCGACGACATATTAGGTATATACAAATAATATACATGTATACTTGCACATCATTTATGTACGGTGCGTGCATAATATTGCGAACGTCTGTCATAAATAATTTAAGAAACTGCCGGAAAAGCTGAGTTTTATAGCATCTATTATAATATATTATTATTATCTAATGGACTTCAGATTTATAACGAGTAACGACACAAATATATACTAAGTATATTATACTAAATGAGTTTAGTATGAGAGAGTTTATTCTTAAATATATAAATGAATTAACCGTTTATATTATGTTATATAATTAAGTGATATCACAATAATGATTATTATATGGTCGACGTGAAGTACTCGAGTCCAGCTAAAAACTCCGAAATATTTTAATATTTGTTTTTATTTTTTTGTTAAAAGCTATGTATTTGAAATGGCTATGTTTATTATTATTATTATTATTATTATTATTATTATTATTATGTATTAGGTATTTGAAAGGTTTAATGGAAAATTAATGTGTATACAGATGCGTCACAAAGAAGAAAAAAAAACAATATAATGACGTAAAATTAACGCATTCACTACGCTATACACGAATAATGTTAACAATATATTATTATTATTATTATAATTATATACCCCGAATGGGGAACTTGCAGTAAATAATTCAGACGGAAAAAACGAGAGATGAAAAAATGTCAACGAAAAAAAAAACAGTACATAAAGCTTTTTAAATATGTTTATTAAAAATATACACCGGGAAAACATCACGCGAATGCACTTTAAATCATTGAAAAAAAACAATTTATATTTGCGTATCCATTTTTTTTTTCGTTTCCATATAAATGCTCGAAGAATGGGAAGTTATGCTAACGCAGTTCCTTCCCCCCCCCCCAACCATGGTATCGGATCTAAACAGGAATAAATATTACTCGAAGAAAAAATAACACATTTTTTTATCTGCCACGTTTTATTAGGTTTTTTTGTATTTAATGAAACATATATATGTGTGTTTTTTTTTGTTTTAATACAGTCCAATAAACATTGATATGAATAGTAGATGAGATATTCAAGACTAAAATATAACCCAGATATATGTGTGTTTGTTTATTAAATTGTTGAGCAGCATGTTATTTCAAGTATATCACATTTTGTGTATAACGAAATTTTAGAACTATGTTTTATATTTGTTCACCTTTCTGAAAAGTAAACAGCGATAGAAAATTACATCTATAAGCAAAGTACAAATACCATAAAATATTTCATTAACAATTGACTAACACAAAATAATCGAAATTAAATTTAAAATACTTTAGAATATATTTCTCGAGTATGTAAATAATAATGTTATGAATACGATTTATATTAATCTATAATTTATTTGAAAAAACGAAACCATCTTCTTCATTATCTACAGCTAAGAATATTATTTCTTAAAAGTAGGCAGATTACTTTTTATTCTCAACCCAAATTACACGTTCTTAATAAATTTCAACTACCAAAATAATTATTATCAGTGAAACACTTATCAAATGTTTGGATATAATAAGAATATTTTTTAATGATGAATATTTGCACGGTGAATGTGTAATTTTATATTTTAAATGAAGAACAAAGTCTGTTTGAGTATTATGAGTTTTACACCAAGATTATTATTAATAATATAATATATATGAATATTTTTTTGCGAAATAAATAACATTGTATCTTGGTTTAACTCTATTAGCACTTTAATTATGATTAAATTTACAAAACATAATATCAACACTATCGGTAATATAATTTAATAATTGGATTCATTCCCAACAAGTTTTGATATTATATTTCATTGGCCTAACTTCTTAATTCTCAGTATTTTCAAACTTAACCTAACCTACTATTGCAGAAATTATTTTCACCAACAAAAACCTTACCACTTATTGAAATATTTAATTTATAATATTGCATTAAGGAAACATTTTAAAAACAAATATAACACTAAAAATATAAACAAAAAAGTAACCTAAAATTACGAGTTACTTGATTACACTATTATGGTCGGTCACTGTAATTTCAACATTGTATTTGGTCTTTTAAAGTGTTGCTAATAATGTGTATTTTTTACAGGATGGTCTTCGTAGAAGAATGGACAAGTTGAAGAGTTCGATCGAAGAAGCTAATTTGGCCGTCGACAAAGAGAGAGAGAAGAACGTCAGTTTATTGCACACGATTTTCCCGCCAAACATCGCCAAACGGCTCTGGCTCGGTAAATACTATAGTTTTTCATTTACGTATTTTCTTTGTTTATAGTTCGTGAATTCACCATAGACTCGGCTCTTACTCTCTTTCAAAATAAAGCAAAAAAGTATAAGCACAAACCTTTGCCCACTTAGAAGCTACTTCTGCTCTGTTTTGTAAAGTATTTGAGTTAATTTATTTAAATACTATTTTCGTGTTTAGAATACTTATTAAATTGAAAATTAAATAATCTCTAGGACGAAATTGTATTTGACAATCTTATACCTTTATTTAAATACTTTTCAAAATGCAAAAGAATTATTCGTCAGATTTCCTACACGCCATATATTTATATTTATATTTGTTCATACACATTTTTTCCTAAATGGAAGTATTTGTATTTGTATTAAATAAAATATAATCTGCTGCATATCGTAATATATTATGTATATTGTATATATTTGTATGTATTAAAATATATTACGCCTATGGCAGGTTACTGTCAAATAGTCGTGAGACCTGTATATTTGCTAAGGATCGGGATGGCATTTAATACATTATTAAAACGTAATAATAATATTATAAGATCGATTTCAGATCGAGGATATCATAACACTAAGAAATAAGTTTCAACCAACTGCTTAAAAAACTCGGTACATTTAAAATATGGATATTAGTTATTAATCTTGGTAAGTTATGAAAGCAAGGTATAAAATAAGAGTTCGATTAGTATGTATTCATACAAAATAAAAATAAAATTGAAGTAGTGGATTACAAAATAATTAATAGTACAACAAATTCAAATATTAAAAAGTAAAATCAGAAATATAATATAATATGTTTGTATCGAATAATGACGTTTTTTAATTATCCCGTGAGGCAAGTCGGTGCAATATTACATTTACCGAATTAAAAACATAAAAATCTGCAAAACAAACGTATCAAACACAACAGTGTACAACATCGCTTTTATTGTCGTTTGATATGAAGTTCATAATTGTAATTATATTATATCATAATTTAGCATTATTTAACAGTAGTGAGTTTTTGTTACAGTATTTAGGTACATCAAATTACAATCATAAATATAATGATAACTTACACAGTTTTTTTTTTTTTGAGGAGTAGGTGTGGGAGCATGCGATTTGGATAAATATCTACCATGCTCCCCACCATATATCTGCCAAGAGACGACACAGTTGTTGGCAACAAAACTAAACCCTAAGACCCGCGTGAATTTAACCAGCCGAACGTTCTTTACAATATTTTCCTCAAAAGCATAAATAAGTTATTATGTTAATTATAATGTTTCATAAAAATCTATACTCTGAGTATTGCGTTTCTACTTGGTCATGGCCATATATTATGTGCAGCAACAGTGTTGTAACTAAATACTATGATCAACTTTTAAGTTGTTAATTTATGGACATCATAATAATTTGAACGGTTATAATTTTATTTTATTTTATTTTATTTAATCTTTATTTTTACATAGTAAACGGGTTTGAAACCCTTTTGAAAAATATATACAAGTAGTAATATAAATAACTAGTAACTAATAACAACAACTACAAAATAAAACATAATAAATTATAAATTGAATTAAACATCCAAGAATTATTAAATATTATATCGAATACATTTTAAATATGGCAGACAAAACAATAAACTGTAAATGGATGATTAATTAATATCGACAGAGGAATCTTCATTGGCCATTAACACTAAACGTCTAATAGGTTCATTTTTCATGTAATTACTCGAACATATGGGGACATAAAAAGGAACAGTAGAACGAATATGACGAGCAGGAAGTTTGAAGTTGACTAGGGAAAGTAAACCAGTTGAATCGACTTGAAATTTAAATAAATATTACTATTAAATAATAAAATGCGGGTATGTCCACTATAATTTGGTATACTAAGTATACTGGTCATAATATAAATAGGAATCGCTCTCTTAATAACATTAACAAGAATAAACAAATAAGTTTAACGTTATTTATATTAAAATGAATATAATTAAACTCGACTAATATTTGATATTAGGGCTTAATACGGAACTAAATATATTTTTTTTTCTTTTTGAAGATACATATTATACTGTTACACATTAAAATAAGTCCGTGCTGAGTTAAATTATAAGTACTTTATAATACCATGTGGTGCAGTATTTTTTTAATGCGTTACACGGTACTAATTTTTTAATATGATTTTACTTGGTCGGACATAAAATTAAAAATAATCTTGACAAAAGAAATGCAATCCCAAATCATTTTGAAGATGCAATTTTAAACCCAATAAAAACTCAATGAATTCAAACGCTTCCGTTTTCGACTGCAGCTATACGAAGAAGGGAATTAGATTTATATAAATTAAATAACATACATTTAAATTGTATTATCCTTAGTGTTTCTAAGATGTATTCTTGAAATTCAGAAAAACAGATGACTTTCTAGTTAAATTAATATACTATCGCCGGACATAACGATGTACTAAACGAGACATAATAATATGTTAAACATGGAAGTAAATGTACATTTAACTTGCATACATCATGTGCACGTATTAAATAAAATCACCTGCCATTATATTGTTGCAATACACACGAATACTTCAAGTTCTATTTTCATTTGAAACATGACATCACTTGCAAGTATTAAAAAGGAGCTATTCAATATGATTTGCATAATATAAGCTAAACTTTATTCCTATGCCACCTAAAGATACTTTTTACACTTATTAAATTGCTATATTTAAAAATATAACTCTTAATAAATTCACATTCATTACTCAGCTACAATCATACTATTCCGAACAAATATATTGAGTAAAATATGTAATGACAATATAACTTTATAACTCGAACTATAATGACTCATTATTTTTATATAACATTTGTAACCATAACAGATATAAATATTAAATAGCAATTTAAAATATTACATTTTTTTATGCCAACAGACTTTTTTGTTATATAAATAGAAGATGAATTGTACTCGGGTTCAATATTATACAAAATGTGTTGCACTAGATTTATAATAGGGCGTGACAACTACTTCAATCTATTCATATTAGGTATGTAATTATGTAAAAAAATACTAAATTTCATAACATCTTATAATATAATTATAGTATCTACTTTACTATACTAAGTGAAGTGTTTCAATTGTTTTTATTTTTGTTCGTTCCAAAATATTTACAATCAATTGCTTCATTTTCTCGGTATCTCATAAGACGCGTCGTTTTTTTATTTAATGTATTTCAATCGTTTTAATATGATAACACGGCGACCTGGATAGGCAATTTAGCTACACTCCGGTATTGGAAGCATTTTTTTGGCATTTCGTAATGTAATATAATATTTTATATTATCATAATATTATTATGATTGGACTTTTCAAAAAATATATCAAACTATGTTAATTGTATACATTTTATGATGAAATTTCCTAATATTATTATATTATGTATATTGTCTATTGGTTATGATGATTGAAGCAACGCTACACTACTTTCATTGATCAGCTTTCATTAATTATTGAATTTATAACATGATGCTTAACATATAGTGTAAACAATTGAATTTTTCTTTCTCAAAATAATAATGATATTGTTTCCAAATAAAAGATTGTTATAAAATAAATTAACTCAATTGAATAAATTCAATTTGGAAAAACACTAATAAATAATAACAATCAATAAGATATTATAAAAATGTAAATAAATTCTTTAATGTTGTTTTAATTCGATGTAATTCTTAATTTTTGTCATGCATTTGTGGAAGGGCAATGGCAATATCACACAATACTCATACAATTAACAATGTAAGATATAATTTCATATTTTCAGTTTTGAATATTTTGTATTAACTTTATCATAATAAATTCATTAAAAAATATAGTTTTTTTTATAGACGAAAAGACATCGTAATTAAATGATAATACACATGATAATACACAAAAACATGTTAACCTATCACTGAATAAAAATATAAAAATATAGTATAAGTTCTTGTATAAAACCTGTGGGTGCCTACTCAAATAGAGTATAATCTGGTACTCAACTTAACGGGAGTGTAACTAAACAACAACAACAACGCTCGCTATTATTATGTTACTCAATCCGTGTGGAATAAATAGTTTAAGAATATTTTTATGATTGGTGTGTGATGTTATTGATGGCTGAGTGTGTAAAATGGTAAACTTTGATTTATAACCATTAAATGAAAAAAAAACAAATTGTTCGTGCAATGAGACACTGAGAACAATAATATCGATAAGTGTGACAAAATTACGTGTTACTTTGCTGGTTTTATAACAGTGATATAATATTATAAATAGTTTCATCCGCTTTAGATATCGTGTCCTGTTCTCCGATCTTTTACTTCGGGCTCGTATAAGAAAATAGTGATCGGAAGTCATTTAGTCGATTAATTCATTAATGGCGGACCGACTTTAAGCCAGACGATCAAATCACAATATAATATAGTAATTTTATCACTCGATCAATATTTATGGATACATTTGAAACCATCATAACAGTTTCGCATAACGACCGTTATACGAGAGCCGATTGTCACGCCAACACCGTTTTAATATTTGACCGGGCCGGACCGTCTAGACTAGTCGTTTTTTTCTCTTTTATTTTCACAAAATATGAGATTTTTGCAACTCTTTTACAAAAAACAAACAATTATTATTATATTATCAAACGATTTTAACACACACACACACACACACACTACACAAGTTACGACTAGTTACGCAATAGAAATAAAATATATTTCACGCAGCACTCTCGACGCGTATTTGCTATATATATATATGTATAATATACACTATACCCGTGTAAAGTTATCGCGTGCCTTGAGCGCATGTAACCCGTGGCAACGAGAGTGGAAATATAGAAAAGAGAAAAACTGCTCCAACGGAGGATGTTTCCTACACATTTATATGTATATATAATAGGTGGTGGAAATGGCAAGGATACTGCTGCAGAGCTGCAAAGGCTTAGTCGTGTGTTCCTTGCGAGTGTATTATTATAATAATATATCGTTATAGGTACGTACTACGCCTGTGTACAGGCTGATTCACGAGGCATGCTCGAAGCCGTTTTATTGTTTGATTGCGCGTTTATTCATAAAAATATTATTGTTTTTGGAATTCGTAAGATATATACCTGCATGTTTTCAAATAGTAAGGTTTTAATACCTTTCGGGAGAGTCCAGCTGTGACGACACAAACGGGTTGTTTCAAATAAAAACCTTACCGTTTCATCGCCTATTAAATATAGAACTAAGCAGATTTATGTATTGGTTCAAAATCGAACGCCAATGATTAGTTGTTCTGAATTATAACTACGTTAAAAACGTCGGAAATTCATCATATTTTACAGTGAAAAAAAGAGGTTCTCGTTTTAAATTAAAATGTGTATATCGCCACGAGTACCTATATAGAAACTGCTATTGACGTAAGAAGATCTAAGCGTTTTTAAATACGGCCTTCGGATGTAGTTAAAAAATTCTAAAAATCGTCGAAATAAACGCAAAATCGAGAGATGAAAATATGATAAGAGCGAGTGAATCGCCCTGTATACGGCAATCTCGCGGATCGATAAAAACAAATTCGAAGACGTTCCCGTCGATTATCGGCAGTGTGTTATTGCGATAAAATATATACAAAAGTACTCCATCCGGTGTGACAGAAGGTCGAAAAACGTCTTAGTGACGCGCTCCGTAACGTCGATGCTGACCTAACAGTTTATTATAATAATATACGTAAATCTATATAGGTTAGGTCGTCGAGTGAGAGTGTGGTACGTTTGACATTTGCGAGGTTCGAGCGAATTTATGACGACGGACGGAAAGAGAGATCTATCTCGCATGGCACCGATATAAAATTAGTACCTAGGTTTCTTGGGGAAAACGAATTTGCGATTTATACATTTTAATATAATTCAGACGTTTGACTTTATTCCAACAGCAGACCTGCGCAGTCCACGAGGGCTTACGGTTCGATTCGAATCGCAGTCTGTTTTAGTCATGTTGAGCTTGTACAATATAAAATGGTACATTCATTTGTATAAGAATAAAAGAATAATATTAAATAAGAATAATATTAACAGTACATTATTGCGGTTTCGACAACATTTCGACAATCCTACTCGAAATTTATTTTTTGTCAGCTGACTGTAGTTATACATTTTTTACAATTGCACATTTTTGACTCGTTGACGGATTCGATTTAAGAAAGAATGTCTCACTGCAGCACGAAATTATTTATATTTTTCAATAACCGCCATCGATAATACAAACGACAGCAGTCAGTGCCAACTACGGTGATACGTCTAAAATATTGAATTTTGTGAACGATTTATATATTTTAATAACACACACACACTGATCCGTGAATAATTGATCGCGGCGGCTCCGTGGACATGCAGCTGAATATAGTGGTACACATAGTGTGCAGGAAAATTAATAATCTCCACAGTCACGTCACTTATATATTATATATTATAATATTAGCTAATATTGTATAATGTTTAATATTATAGAATATTTATTATTCGATAAATGTGCGCGTCTTGCGGTAAAACGATCACCACGCAGCTGCAGTTAATAATAAATATACGGAGGGGGAAAAAAACCCGGAATACGCCGTCGTTATGACGCTAATAACGCCGATTTTAATTACACCCGCAGACTTATCAGTCATGTTTGACTCGAAGATAAATCACGAGAACTGTCGGCCTCACAACGGTTTATCACAACACCAAAGTTTACTAATGGCCAGTGAATTTAACTTATTATTTTTATTGTTTTGATAAAAATTGTTACTGTCCGTCAAAATAATATGTTTATGTTTATCGGATAAGATAATGTTATCAAAATCGCATTCATTTATTTACTTTTTTTAGCCGTTCTATAAAAACATGCAAACAAAATTATACATGCATAGTATACAGAGTGATTCACCCGGAATGATCACCCCTGTTTCATCCTCTTAAAAAGTATTTATTCAAATTCTGATTTTTGGTATTTATACTAGTATTATGCTGTAAGAACATATTTTCAAATAAATAGATATTTTTAAATAAGTTATAATTTATATAATACTCGTTGTGATACAATAAGCTTCTTTTGGAAATGAAAAACATCCTTTTAAATTGTAAATACAGTCAATTTTTTCGAAAATTTTCCATGCATCTAAATTTAAATTTACATGCTTATATTAAATATTATTTATTATAATATATTGTATTATTCAATTATTATATTATATTATCATATTATATTACTTAGGATAATATAATCCTCATAATGGTTTTAGAATAAAATATAAAACATATATAATATTTTAGTATAGTACTTATTTTACTTGGATCATTTTTTAAAATTAAATAACTCAGAAACTATTTGTTCAAATGTCTAATACTTTAACATTTTTAAGAAAATGTCTTATTATCAAATTACATGGAATTACAATGGTTCATATTTGAAAAAATGAAGTTTATATTGCAAAGGTAATAGGACACTCGCTACTCTTATAATTACACTCAATTTCATAGAAATATAAGAATTTAAAAACTTGGTCCTTAAGTATAATGTATACAAATTCCAAAAATCAGAATTTGAACAAATTAATTATCCAAGTAAAAATAGGAGTGACATATTCTGTGAATCAATTTATACACACAACCTACATTTTTTTTTCAATATCAATTAAATTGTGTTTAAAAACATTATTATATTAAGTTCTCAAGTTATATAATTATGATCATATAATATTATAACATTTATTTAAACAGATCAATTTAATAATGAGAAATAAATGACAAATGGTAATAATTTAGCCGTATACGGTGGGATTAACAAAAACAACAGGAAAACTAAACATTGCATTCAATACTAAGGATTTGTCAACCTAAATTAAGTGCCTAAGACGTATTGTGAACTGTAATATAATGGTCTTAAATCCAATTGAGCATAATTAATTTTCTTGAACTTGTATGATTATTTGTATTATTGAGATTGCAATTGAATTGGTAAATATGCACGACACATTTTGGTTTTAAGTTTGAATCGCCAAACGATTATATGTTTAGTAAACATTGTTTACCCATATAACATATGTATCTATCATGTATTTATCATCTTCGAGAAAATTCACTTTAGCGATAAAAAAAAATACACAAAACAAATAACTCAAAGCTGTGAGATTATTTTCCGTCATTAAATAAAAACGGTGAAAACAATCATTTATAACCCCCGCGACTTTATCGTACTGAAAACAACGTAATCACGCACTATAATAATATTAACGAAAATCCCAAATCCTGATTAACTAACAAGAGCTTCTATTTTCCACTGATGAACGCAGTGCCACTAATTTCACCAACTGACATTTAGAAACCTTTAGATAAATTTAGTCAACGAGTAGTTAATTTCCCTTAAAGACGTAAGCAATTAATTGTAAGATTCACGTCTTACCTAGAGAAATAATCTGATGAATAAACTAGATACAGTGGATGAAACTAATTGCAACATATTTTGTAGTACCTACATTCATATATCACTTCAGATTTTACTAAACCAAATAAACCATGTAAAACTTAGAATATTTTACGGAATAAATCTTTCCAGTCACTATTACCCGCTATCATTGATTCAAAATGTATTTCTATGAAATGTTCAAGTTTAAGAAGAAACGAATTTCTATTCTTATTAGTAAAATATTTTGAGTGAGCAAATTTTTATTTAAATTATTTCCATACGGGAGAAATATTTCATATAATTTCATAGAAAACTTAATTCTTTAACTTTAATTGTTCATTGAATCAAAAAAAAAAAAAACAAACATTCAAATGCCCGAATAAAATGTTTAGAAAACAAGTCACAGAATCTATAACTAAGTTAGATTATATACGTTTCACGGAGAACATAATATAATATAGTTACACATCAGGATACAACCATATATGTGTCATCGAAGATATATGTTATACAGTGCAATAAATAGTATTATACGAATTATTCAGATAAAATTGCTCAGATCTATTTATATATTAAGACATACTATTTGGTACTTTTTAACCTCATAAAGTATAAACAATACGATTTGTTTGGAAGCGAGTTCTTTAGTTTTATTCGTTTGTCGGCATTAAAACGCAACTCGATAATAATTTATACATCCAATAAAAATGTATAATGATTAAGTAAAACGAGAAGCGGTGAAAAACTAACAAGAGAAAGCGAAGTTTTGTTTTTTCGTTTATTAAGTTTAAATAATTATCAGGTGTGAATATTGCATGACTATTTAGTGTACAGCCTTCAGGTAATTTACGGTTCCCCGAGGTCCCGAAAAAAGTTTGGAAAATGTTAACAGTTAAAAAATAAACGCCTACCTAACAGAAACGAAATGATTTTGTAATGTTTTTATATTTTATGCTCTCGTTCGGTAGGTAAACGAAAAAAAAATATTGTACACGACGGTCATTTCTCTCTTCCACACATCAATCTTTAAAACGCTAATTGACCAATTCTACAGCGGGCTGGTGTACACACTGCCGAAATTGTGTATCGTATTAGTGCACAATGCATTTTCTATCGTCATTTTTTTTTTAATATATCTGTCTCCAATTAATATTAGGTACGGTTATGCAGCTGTACAACAGCATCTGTACACTGGATGCTCTGAACAAAAGCCGATGACGTCTGAAAGAAATCGCTCCGAACAATTGTCATTGTAATTTCGAAAGAAACGTCTTTGTGTAATAATTTTTAGCGCAGCCGGTTGGATAATGAGCTAGAGAAGCGCCATTGTCAGAAATCAGAGTCATCTCGAATAGATTATAATTTACATTATTTCAATATCATATTATCATATATTGTGAGACTCGTTCATCACTCAACTTCGGTTTTTTTTTTCGTCGGATTTCCATTGATGTACCACTAAATTGCCTCACGCCACCCGAGGACTTAGTTCCGATAGGGACTTAAAACACAAAATTAAGTAAATCAATAAAATTATAGAACCAATTTTTTACGTGAATAATAATATTGTTAAACATACAATATTGTAATAAATCAAAATAAAAGTTAAAAATGTAAAAATAATACAGAAATGTATTATAAGTAAATTCAATATACTATATACAGGATGATTCACCAAACATGCTCACCCTATTGTTTTTGATAATAGAGTTATTCAAAATCTGATTTTTTAAATGTTTAAATATTTGTACATAAAGACTATAATATTTTTAAACTCTTGAGATTTTTGTACTACAAAAGAATGTCCTGTGGATATACGGACATATTTTTTTTCAAATGAGAACCCTTTTTCTGTAATAAATTATTTGGTAAATAATTTTCTGAAAACTATGTTGTATCTATATCAAAACTCAAATAAGTCGTTTCTGAGTTATTCAATTTTTTTTTTTGTATTAAATTAACTATCCGTGGCATCAGAGTCCATTGGACGTCTTACATTTTATATACCTTAATACATTACATAGATATTAATATGATGATACATAGAAAAACATTTTAAGATATAACAGAAGAGAGAATAAAAAACAATGAATTTAGGTATTGGGTATTATATTACATAATTGTTGAAACTAATTGTAATTACGAAGTTTAACACGTTCACGGCCACAGTCAAATTCTATATCCTTCTAGAAAACCGGACAATAAATTTTATAATTTTGTAAACTAAATAAAACGCAATCTAATTGAGATATTCAAAAACCGTAAAAAAAAAAAAAATTTGTTGAATAAAACCGTACAATTTGTATGGCTGTAAAAAAAAAACCACGTATCAGGAAACCCTATTTACTTATATAGACCACATGTCAACTATAGTTGACATCAGTTTTTTTTAAATAAAAAAAAAAAAAATTATTGGGTATTATACATGGTTCACACTGTATTTATTAGTTAAGTTTATAATAGTAACTGAATGTGTTTGGAGGCGTTGTTGGGTTCTGGGTTGAGTTTTTCCGCTGAGATTTGGAATTTTTCAGGTTTCTATTATTATATTATTCAATTTAGTGTACGAAGGGTAATAGCAATTAGTGTTTCCGTGATAACGGATTTGAAAAATATAGGAAGAACGGTGAAAATGTAGTAATTAACATTATCTACCAACTATATCATAATTTGTAAAAATGGTTCAAATATAATAAATACTATATTCAATAAAACATTTATTTTATATTTTTGTAAAACCATTTTTAAGGACTACTGTCCATGTTAAGCACTTTGTAAACATTTTAGAAACAGAAAAACTATAGTACTTCAAACTTTGAACTAGGTTACATCAACATTTGAAAAAAAATTTATCAACTTATTAGTTTACATTAAAAATGAGGGGTTTTCTCGCATGAAAAACAAAAAGGTATGTCTTCACGGGACACTCTTTAAGTAGATAGTGCCAAAAATCTCAATAGTTTGAAAACGTGGTGTTTATATATTTTAAAAAAATTCAAAAAATCACGATTTGAATAAATTTGTTATTAAAGGGAAACAGGGGGGCGATGATCATGCTCGGCGAAACACTCTGTATAACTATTTTTCACTCGCTTCGCATGCGGTCGGCCCCTTCGTACCTCGCTATATTAGACGTTAGCGTATGTCTGCAGATTGTGAAGAAGGTAATCGATTTGTCCCGCCAGCCAGCCCTTATTTCCATTACCGTCCGCGAGACATCCAACATTGTGTGTGCAGAGGTAGAGGTTCAATAACATTTCGATTGAATTTTAATCTCTCGGGTCTCGGCCGGTTATACGGACGAGTATTAGCCCGCAAAGTTTCCCGATTGACCGTATACGCGCGTTACCCGTGTGTACTGCAAAGCATAATAATATATATATTAAATAATATGCGTTATATCATAATATTTGATTTACATTTTTAGGCTGATATAAAAATATTATAATTGTGTATTGCGGTCGGTCGCCGACTTCACGTCTATTTTTGGTACTCCATAAACTTTAGTCCCTGAAATTCAAAAACAAAACAAGAGGTGATTGTAAGACACCGGAAACTGCCTCACAATCGAGTTATCACAAGTTATTAAAATAACCAAAATGTAGGTATAACAATTATTGTTCAAGCTTTATAATATTTTGTCATACGTATTATGTTATTTGATTATTGTATGTACATTTTTTTAAATAACACATATTTATTCAGTCGCTTACTGAGTATTATATAGAACTAATAGCTCCTTAATTTGATCACTTAATATTTGAACAGCATTTTGAATGACGCCTCAAAAATATGAAAGCATCAAACTTAATTTATATTTCAATAATACGATGGCGCGGGCGGGCGGTTAAATAATAGATCCCTGGTCCAAAAAATATGTAAAAGTAAAATGTTGTGAATTTATTATTACGTTAAAATGAATAGTATTTCTGTTAGAAAAAAATGTACGGTTAAGCTAACCAAAAAAAAAAAAAAAACCAAAGCTAGTATAAATGTACCTTTGATAAAAAGTAGATGATTTTTTTTTTTAAAAAATGGCCATAACATTTGAGCTATTTTAAAATAGATTTCAATATCGTTTGAAAATATATCACTCACAGCAGCAGTATTATAATATTCGCTCTCGAGTATGCAGGTTGTTGGCGGCACGGCGTTTTATTTCACAAAAATATAAACCGCCCAAACACACATTAAAGGTCTAAAAGTTTACGTTACATCGTGTAATGCGATTGAGATTTATAGATTTTTTTCTGTTTTTTTTTTTTTTTTTTGTTAACGTCCGGTACGGTCCCGTCACGCCGGCCGGTCGGCACGGAACGTGTATTTGCGTGCGTAAAAACGACACCCGTATTGTATATTATTACTATTATTATTATTATTATTATTATTATTATTATTATTATTGTTATCACATACAAGCACACCGTAAATCAGAATCGCAGTCGGACGCTAAAACGACGTCGAATGTGTTGGCCGCAAAACGGTCTCGAGTCATCTTGGTTTATGCCGCCCACGTTGAAATATATGTACCGTATATTATATATATACGCGAACTATTATATATACGTATATTATGTACTCGTACGCCCCGAAAGTTTACCGCACCACATCTTTCAGCGTATATAATATATATTTACTATATATATATATATAGTATATACACACACGCATGTGTACCTATTCGAACGCTGACGCGTAATGCGTTGTAAATATTTATGTGCGCCACCGAAATAATCCAAGTGACGTTTTGTTTTTTTTTTTTTTTGCGAGCGCGTGACCGTTTATATATATATATATACGGGTATATTCTGAATACCAAATAACCAATTTGCCCGGGTTTGTTTTTCTCCGAGTCCCGAACTGCCATCGGTATACTACACACCTAATAAAAAATAGAGAGAGAGAGAGAGAGAGAGAGAGAAAACAAATACGCGCTCGAGTTCATTTCGGCAGAGTAGGTATACACAATAATAATAACAACAATATGTGTGCGTGCATATATTGTCGATCGATTTACCTAGACGACAACCGCCGAAGGAGTGCGCGATCGCGTATTATCCACATAACTCTGTTCGAATATTTTCGTGTGCGCGTCGCAGACGGAGTAAAAAGACGGTGGGCATAGGTCCACTCGCACACGACCACTGTAACGATATTTCAATTATTTAAATATTGCACGCCTTGATATAATATAATAATATGCAGGATTGTTTGCAAACTGTACGATCACCGGTGGTGGGGGTGATAGGGGCGAGCCGATTAGGTGATACCGCGTCAAGAACCACCGGTTCGGAGCCACAAAATTTGTATTTTCTTCTGATGAAAAACCACTCTGTCTTACCGTTTGGGTGAATTGATAATGAACATGATTTTTATTTGGATTTTGGATTTATATGTATCAATATCAAAGTATGTGTAATGTGTATATTGTCGATCGATTTACCTAGACGACAGAAGTGCGCGATCGCGTATTATCCACAAAACTGTGTTCGAATTTTCGTGTGCAGATGGAGTAAAAAGACGGTAGGTAGGCCCCACGTGTTTTGTATGCCATGGTCCCTTAGCAGACAACCACTAACAATATTTCAATTATTTGCAAACCACGTTCACTAGTGGGGTGGAGAGCGAGGTGAGACAATTAGGTGATACCGCGTCAAGAACCACCCTCTGGTGCTACAAGATATGTATTTTATTCTAATGAAAAACCACTCTGTTTTTCTGTTTAGTAATTATTAATTAAGATGATTTCTTTTTTTTTTTTTCGGAAAATGTATAATATGCATTTAAATCAAAATTTCAACGAGTTATCTGAGTTTTGTATAAAACTTTATAATTATCCTTAAGGAATGGTTTCACATCAAATATTAAATTTACATACCTACTGATTATAATCTTACAAATCTTATAAATTATAAAATGCTAATATTATATACATTTTTGATAACTTTAATTGTCAAAGTATCAAAGCTCCTATATAATCAAAGATTAAAATACTACCCTCGGTACACAGAGTGTACAAATTATTTACACACCAACATTCAAAAAAAAAAAAAATACAACACAAAATGGTTCTCATTTGGATAAAAATATTTTGATTTCACCACAGGACACTCCTAAAATGACATAAAAACAGTAAGTATTTAGAAAATATATGATCATTAGGTGTACTTAAGAACTTCGAAAGTTATCAGAATTCGAAATGTATTATTACAAAAAATGGGGTTAAGCCGCCTGTTAGTGTAATATTTCTATAATATATTATTGGGTTGACTGCAAATGATATAGTTTTGGAGGCATTTATACTTTATACTGATTCAAACATAATGCCATGCATTATCGACGCCACCGTATAGGAACATTTTTAATCTTGATCGGATTCATATACTATATGCAGTTAATTTCCATTTCTTTGTAATTATACATTATGTAAAATTAAATTGAATATTTTCGTTTTTCTCTTATCATACATGAACGTATTAATACAGTTAATTCAACGATGATAATATAAAATAGCCCTATACTTATATTTTTAATGATAATTATAGCAGTAGTTAACAATATAACAATAAGCATACATAGGACTTTATAGGATATTGCATTTATCTATGAATTCTAGAACATATCATCCCAAGTGGCAAGTACAATACATTCGATTCAGACATCAGTGGTATTAACATTTCAAAAATTGTAGTTGTATGGTCATATTTTAGCCTTTATTATTTATTTATTTAGTAAAATCAAACCATTGCCAAGATCATTTTGATACAGAAGTTGTATATTTTTTATATATTACTTACAATTTACAATAAATAATTAAACACAAATGTATCATGTACCTAATGATACATTTTATGGACTTAAAATTATTTATGTATGTAATTTTTATTTTTTTATTTTAAAATGTATTATTTTAGTAAATTCTTAATTTTGAAAATGTTGAATCTTTTAGTAAGAGGACACGAATTTACTTCAAATATGGCAACCGTATGTGAGTTCTGAGTAAAGTAGAATAATTTCGAATAATATAATATACTATTCCGACTGGGCAGTGAATAATATAGTAAGATATATTATGTAAATAGCTGCAGTAGATTTGGGTAGGAGTGCTCAAGCAATAAAATCAATTAACGCATACGATATCAAACGTCCAGTCGCCTTTGCTTCCGATTTCCGTTATACTCGTATTCTAACGATTTTATATTTTAAACACACACCTAATATCGTAGGATTTCGAGGAGGATTATGCAAAAACATTTTTTGAAAGAAAAAAATATGTAATATTATATTGTATTTTTTAATAAAGTTTTTAACTACTACGGTTTAAAAAAAACACGTATTTTATACAATAAATCATATTATACACGTCGTATTTAGTAATCAAATTAATTGCATTTTATACATTTTGAATACAGCATTTAATCCGTTTAATATTTTTATTTTTTTGTTTTCACTCTATAGTGTTGACTGTCGACTCGTAGTTAAAATCATTTTTTTTAAACCGCCACAAACGATGTGAAAAGAATCCAATAAGACAATCGTGTTGCTATTTTAATTGTTCGACTCGATGGTTTTATAACGATTTAGGGTTAAAAAAACTTTGCCAGTTTTTGCTATAATTTTTTTTATCGAACATCTAACCCAGTGCAAATAGTATTCATTATCATTTTATTCATTTAACTAAGGGATGCAGTTTTCATAGAACTATTATTATTAAAATTGAAAAACCAAGTACTATTATTCATGATAATATTATGCAATACCGAAAAAATAAATCCACGACAGGAATGTAGCTAAATTTCCTATCCATATCGCCTTGTGGTCATCATTAATATTGAGTTATAGATCAGATGTAATGCAATATTATTAAAATGTGCTAGTCCGGCAGAATGGAGGTACACAACAGCATTTAAACATTAAATATTTGAACCTAATTCGTTAGGTCAGTATTATTGTTTACATTGATCGTCATGAAAATAGCTGGTGTTTGATTAATTTTACATTTTAATAAAATATGATGATAGTACAATATTATATTTCCTAAATAACAATTTAACTAAGGGGATTGCGGGATAGCAAATGAACTGTTTTTTTAAGGAGTTCAGTATAGGAAATTATCTAAGTGCGTGCATGCGGGTCTTGTCAATGTGTGTGTAGAGAAGGATCATTAGTGTGTGTGTAACTGTAATGTAAAATAAATAGTTGAGAAATACTACGTACGTTAGAGCGTTAACGGCAACGCATATGCTTATGCGTGTACTTGTTGTTAATCCTACCGATGGATCTGATAATGCGATAAGAATTCCAAAAACTGATTTCAATTTGATTAAATTATTATTTCTACTTAATATCGATCATGTCACATTTTAAGATTTTTAATTTAATTTCCGACTAACCAATATTTAAAATTTAATTTATGATAAATATTCGAATAAAATCTATAGAAGTTGGGGACGACCTTTGGAAAAAGTGGCCCAATCGATCATAGTACTTAATTCAAATCACTTTTAAAAAGTTTAATTGCTTTTAATAAGTCCATCGGTATGATTCACAAAAGATTGGTACATTTTGGTCAAAGTATCTGACCGTTTGCAGTCCTCTTAAAATATTTTTTGCTTTGTTTTATTTTCAGTGTTTCGTTTGCTAATGCTTATATTATTTTCTTTATCTTGGGATTTAATAACAATTTTTAATTATATTATTATTTGCTGCCGTAATAACGGGTATATTACGTCATAGTACTGTTATTACATTAATAATTTCATAGTATCAATATAATAATACTGATAATAATTGTGTTTGCGAAAGTGTATTATTGTGTTCAGGGAATTCCTTATATTATTTTGTTTCCTTTGTCATCGTCTAGTCTATTGTTGAAAGAACTGGATTGATAAAGTAATGAAAAATCATATGGATTCAATTTCATAATATTGACAAAAATAAAATTGATATTGGTAATAGATACAAAACTGACTGCCTTTTGTAGAATTATTATTGATATGCATCAGTTCATCGGTGCAATGCGTAGACATATTTCTGGAAAACTATATCATAGTTACAATACCTATATTGTATTTTTTTTTTTACTATTTGTTTGTGTTTTGATTAAAAAATATATCAAATGAACAATCAAAACAAACAAAAAAAATCTCTGAATATATTATTATGCATCACTACCAATATTGTATTAAAATAATGTCAGTAAGTAAATTGTAAAAGTCACCATACATAAAATAAACACAAATTCAAAATGCATTGTGGAAATAATATGATATGGAAAACATTGATACAACGCAAACCTTAATATTATGATTGTTGCACCAATAGGTTTTAGGTATATTGTATATTGTTCGGTATCTCATATCTTATAGATTCTTTGCTGAGCGACGAATGTATATTGGTTATTTTACATGTTTTTTTTTCTTGTGTGTAAAAGTTCTGTATTTTAAATCTTCAACTTGAGTGGTTTTTCAATACTTTTCAAAATCATCTGAAAAAAAAGAAAAAAAATTACGGGAAACCCGGAATATTTACGCAACAGCAGTTTTTGGCAAAATCGATTTTTTTTTTTTTTTTTTTTATTCAAAACTGAACAATTATAAAAACTTGACATTTAATAAATATTTATATTAACATTTTCAATACATCAGATAATTTTCAAAATATTTTAGATCTTTTTATGGTATTACATTTTACTTATAATATATTTGAAATTGTCTACTGTTTTTAATTCTTTTCGATCTTTTTGTGATAACATAAAATATGTTTGTAAATCAAACACCTGTAATACATTTTTTTCAGTAATCTACTTAATGACTTTAAATGTATTGTAAAGAAGAACGATTTCTCCAGTTTTTTGTTTAGAATAATATTAAATATGCGTCCTGTGTGTAAATATGGTTTTTATTATTGTCCATATTGGAATTTATAAAAATATGTAAATATTAAATATGTATGTAAAGTTCATTACTTATAAGTTATAAGGGTGTGAATTTGTATGTATATACATATCTACCATGATTGATGGTAATCGAATAATTCTTCTATAGAAATATGTTTCAGGACTATCTAAGCTATGGTTGAGACTATATATTTTTACATACTTGAGGTTATTTACATATTTTTACATAATTTTACTTTTATCACATATTATTTTTGTTAAATATTCCCTTATTTTGAAATAACCACCGTTAAATCTGGTTAAAAATATACTAGAAATTACTAACTGCACCAGTCGTACGTCTGCCTATTGTTTTGTTGACGATGACGATCACTTACTTCAATTAATTTACTAAGGTATATAATTTAATGGATAATTTAATATCAATATTATAATATTAATAATCTGAA
Organism: Neotoxoptera formosana; assembly: GCA_022818045.1. NCBI lineage: Eukaryota > Metazoa > Arthropoda > Insecta > Hemiptera > Aphididae > Neotoxoptera > Neotoxoptera formosana. The sequence continues at coordinate 41,331,870 of CM040632.1, read as the reverse complement.
GTATAGTTTAAATGTATTATTATGTACCTAGCTTAAAATTGTTATTAACAATTAAATTGTTTTATTATACATATTATATTGTATTTTTAATTACATATTTGGACAAAAAAATATATATTATATATAATATGAACATAATATTTTTTAGTTTAAAATATACATATAAATCGCACCTTACAGTTATAACATACATGTGTCAAATTATATTGATATGTTTTCATAATTTATCTGTTCACTCTATTTGTTAACAAACCATAACCATTTAGAATTATTAATGAAACACATAAGCAATATCTTTGAAAATGATTTTTGCTTTTATTACTTATATCTGACCAATAAGGAAAAACGGTTACGATAGTTCTACAATATTGTAAGCAATAGATAAGATATTCAATTTAAGTTTCTTACGAGTTTCAAAGTACTATTAAGAAATAAAAATAGTATTTTTCATTTAAAATGGACTAGTGAACTAAATAAGTCCAAAGAAGAAATGACACAGCGGAAACGCGTGAAAATGAGTTGTTGCAAATTGTATAATATGACATGTTAGAAACTAGTATTTTGAAAATTCAGAAAGTTTAAATGAAGACATCAAATATTATCTAGACCATATAATACTATATCAAATATAAATAAACACAATATAATTTATAAAATTTAATATAATATAATTTATTAACCTACAAGTTATTCATAAGTATTTATAGTTTAAAAGTATTTGCAAACGAACAAAAATAAGTTAACATTTCTAACTGCAGCCGTAGTTGCGTTGCTTTTTGGAAAACTGTATAGTGTATAGGAACTGAGGGAATCTAAAAATTACCTCTTCATAAGACACTAATAAATCGCCCAATCAGTAGGAGGCTTACTCGAAACTTATTGAATTTTTTCTCTACCCCCTCAAAAGAGTTCGCTAGGAAAAAAATAAACAAAAAAACACCATCGTAAAACCCATCGTCGCTTCGGTTCTTGAAACACGTTAGTTATGGGCCCATATCGGTGGGTGTCTCGGATAATCCATACTTATCGTCACCGGCGCGTATCCCGCACAGACGGTCGTTAGGGCCGACTCGGATTCACAGACCTCACTCCACACATACACCAAACATATAATAATATAACTTCTTCCTCTCTCACACACACAAACGCTCTCATATATATATATATATATATACTATATAGATTTATATACGCCAGTAGTAGTATCCGAATACGAATATTTTCGGTACAAAGACCGTTCTCGTCTGGAGCCCCTGCGCCGAGTTTAATCGTGGCAGCCGAACCGCGTCCCGTTGATAATAATAATAATGATAATAATAATAATAACGATGATAATAATATATACACGGTGTACCTAAGCCAACTATACATTGGTATTAGGCATAGGACAGGCGCTGTCTCTCGGGACTATAGGCGAGCCAGCTCCGTGTAAATAGTATCACCATCGCGTCTATAATAATATGTATTTATGTAATATTTTATCATACTTCCCTCGACAGTCCGACGCCTGTTTGCTCGCTGTCGTTTTAACAGAGCATCGCAATTATTGTTTCGTATGGAAGCGGACCGAACGTCAAAATCGAATGGCCGGTGTGAAGCATGTTTCCGAAATTGTTATATATTCACAGATCGCTGCATAATATAATATTTTGATTCAGAGGCACGCCGCTATTTTTTCTTCAATAGTGCGGTGTTGCTCAAAATCTGATTTTTGGAATTTTCCCAAACACCTAAAGAGCATATTTTGAAATTGTCTTATGTTTTTGTACCACTATTGAGGAATGTCCAGTGAAAATACTAACTTAAGTTTTGAAGTTTATTTAAAAATTTAAAAAATCAGTATTTAAATAAATTCATTATTGAAGTAAAAATAAAATAAGGCTAGACATGCATGTAAATCACCCTGTAGATATAAAATGAAATAATATACATAACTAAGTATTCCATATTTGTTATTCACAACTACATTAATAAATTACTATGTATTATTAAACTTCGAAAAATAACTTCATAGTACTTATTGTTTACTTGTAACGAAAATAAAACGATTTGGTTTAAATTGTATTATTTAATTATAAAATGATGACTCGGGCGTAATATAATTACAACCGTAATATAATAATGTAAATAAGCTACAGATATTAAATTGTTTTTATTTTAAAAACGCCAATCTCCAAATCAAAGAGCTAGCCCTCCCAAACATGAGCTGCTAAAAATAATATACAGAAAAATATAACTATAATATAATTATTGTTATGTTTTTTGTGGTTTTCAGGAGAGACCATCGAAGCGAAAACGCACGACGAGGTGACCATGTTGTTCAGCGACATCGTCGGCTTCACGTCCATCTGCAGCACTGCCACGCCATTCATGGTCGTCGGCATGTTGGAGTCCTTGTACAACAAGTTTGATGCTTACTGCGGACATTTAGACATATACAAGGTGAGTGACACCAATGTAAAGTGATTGAAACTAGGGAGGGGCCCGATTCTGGATAACCGCGTACCCGTTAACGATGGTACCTATATATTATTATTGTTACGAGGAACTGTTAATTTCCGAAATATCGGTAGGTTGGAACATTTTGTTATAATACATATAATATGAACCGATGTAGTTTTTAAAAACCGTATCAGAGGAAATATTATTATGATGGGATTGAATTCGATAAATATATTCTTATTTCAGTTATTATATATTTATATTACATTGATGAACACGACGTCTTTCTTACGACCTCCTCCTCCCCATATAAATTAAAACTATATTATTCTGAACCACACTTTTCGTTTGGTATTAAGTACCTACAAATATTGCATATTTCTATGTGAATACGTCTTGTTTTTATTTTGTTTAATTTAATTTCATAAAGCCTAAAAAATGAACCATTTTTCACAATTTTACAATAACAACAATAATAATATATAATACTAAAATAGTATTTTCGGTATGCGTATTATAAGCTGTTAAGTTTATTTCTTATAAAAGCGCGAGTAATAATATTTTCATCGGTAGTGAAACTACATAACGCGACGCGACGCAAAGTCATTTTAAATGAAGTTTATTGCACGTAAAATGTGCGTCTTTAAGGAATGATTCTGGAAATATGTCGGGGGAAAAAGACGTAACTATAAAATGAGATTATAATAATATAGTTCAATAATATCGTGATCGATATTCAGAACAGACGTATATTATTCCGTCTGTTGTTACCTGTGAGTACCTGTTATACAGAGTATATACACAATCCATTCGGAACGGTTAACGTTGCTTTATCGTGCTTGAAAGAAGTAATTTGCGTCGAATGGTTCCCAGAGGTATTCGACGGCCGACGTGACGGAAAAAATGTTAAAGATATATTTTATCGACCGAGAATGTAGAAAAATCGCTCGTGAATTCGCGTGAACCCACTGTGCAAGTGTAAAAAAACACGCGTAGTCAATCATCGGAATAGTCATAAATAATAATATCAAATAACAAATCGATGTTGATTTTTTACGATTTATAATAACCTATTTTTTTAAATGTAAACACTCGTTTTCTCAAAAATGATGCTTTTTGGAAATTCGTTTTACATGGATAATCTCAAGTCATTGCAAAACGACAATTTAAAAATATAAATATATAATATATTCTCACTATTTTTTATCGACATTGTTTTTGAGATGTATACTATTTTATATGGCATTATGCATGTCATACTCCTAAGCGAAATATATTCCCTGAGAATTTGTATATAATAAATTGAATTTTCAACGAATATATTCATTAGTCGAAGTTTTCATTATCAGAGTAGTGGGACACACATTTTGCGGGGCACCACTGTGCCACTCCGCTCAATTCAGCTTAACTTTAAATACTTGAAGCTAACAAACTGCCTTCTCGTTTGGAATCAGATTTTTTATAACATAATTCTCCGTAAAACGTTTTGCTTTGGATTATGAAATTTTGAATTTTTTCATACACTATCGTTTAAAAAGTGATCAACTTTAATAGGAACTTTTTCCGAGAATATTTCGTTACGAACTGCGATCGTGTAGAAAAAACAAATTTCCAAAAACAATTAGATTTTTCAAGAAAACGAATTTATACCTTTAAAGAAGTAAACTTGTGTAAAAAATCGAATAAAAAAATCTTGATAGCTCGCGCAAAAAAACACACGCCACGAATATCGCCGACGACGAAATAAGTGTGGACATCGATCAATACGACGTGAAGTTTCTTTAGGACGCGGCCAGGGTGAACACAAAAGGTTGAACTTTACTCGGATAGCGTAACATGTATCAGGTACCTTAATATATTGAGTGATTGCGCGCGTAGGGTACTTATTTTGAGCCGAGTCGCGTACCGACGGGTGCTATATTATGTACACCCGCGACGGCGTGTTTCTAATAAACCCACATAATATTATTATGAATCGAAATCAAAAGTACGGAGAAGAAAGGGGGGGGGGGGGGGTTGGTTTTAAAAAATAAGTTTTTAACGTCTCTTTTCGTGTACGGCAGCGGTCAACCCCCCCCCCCCCGGCACGTGTGGCGTAAATCGGCGGCCCACCCGGGCGGCGCATAGCGGTGGGGCGAACATTTTAGAAGCAAGACATTACATTATACAATATAACGAAGTGTCCGATACGAATTCATCGCACGCGCGACGAAAACTTCACCCCCAAACCCATCTAACCACCCCACACCCAGCCACCAACCCCTTCCCGAACAACAGACCATTATTATTACCAGTCCCCGGAACATTATGGTGACGGCAATATCTCTGCCATTCACCTCTCTCTCACTCTCTCTTTCACTATTTCACTCTCTCATCCACTCTCTCTATCTCTCTCTCTCTCTCTCGCTATCGTTCCATTATCTATCTCCGTCCCGAAACGCATCATTTCGTTGTTTTTGTTGTTATTATTATTGTTATTCCGAAACTGTAGGCCGTATATATATAAGACATAACGACCACCACACGAGATGAGTCGAAAATAAGTTAAATTTATTTGATTTTCTGTTGTTTGGACCGTTTTCGTGTTGTGTCCGTTTAGTAGGTTCTGATGATAATCACAATATGAGTGCATACATTTTTATTGCAGAATTCAAATCAAGCAAAGGTACCTATTATTATTCATATTTCAATAATCACACATTTCGTCACAGTTATATAATATAAAATGCTTAACGTAAATTTCATTTGTACGTTCCTTTTTATGCGACTTTCAAACTTATTTTGTAATGTACTTTAAAAAAAAAAATCAATCATAAAAATATATTATGTCAATAATATAGTTTCTACATACGAATCATTTGATTGATTACATACCGAAGAATAATATTAGAGGTTCGTAATAAATTTCCATAAAACCATTGAATTTCAACCAGTTTACCAAAACCTTAGGTAAAATATTAAAATTGTGGACGACAACTTATATTACGCTCTCGAATAATAAGGTTCGTTGAAATGAAAAAACATTCTGAATTTAAATTGAATTTGTTTAAAAAATATAAAATATGTCTATTGTATTTAAATTCTTATAAATTAATTTTTAAAATTAATAAATAAAAAAAAAAGGAAATTATTAAAGTAAAGTACATGAATAACTTCTATAATAACTTAATGCAAGTAAGTACCAACCTAATTTTACGGAAAGCCATTCTATATTTCTATGAAGTTAATTTATTGTATTTTTATACGAATATAGCATTTTAATCCACTTCAATTTGATTAAGCTTGCATTGACAAAAAAAGTATTATAAAAAAAAATGTAAATTAACGAACAGATATAATATTTTAACGTATAAGCGGTAGGTACGCAAACAATAATAACTGGAAAACATTTTTGTAAAGTGATTGGAAGCTAGAGTTTTAATAAATTACTTCCAACTGAGTTTCGAGTAAACGTTAAAAGATAAATATTCGTTATTTCCATTCGAATTGAACTTATCAAATCATTGACACGTTTAAAATTAAACAATATTACTTAAAACACGAGCTCAACTAATTTAATTTTAATGAAAATGGTTATATTATTTTTTTTTTTTTTATAAAAGTTTTACATTAAATCCAGTATTTCGAAATCTGAAGAGACACAAAATCCGTAGAATTTATACACGGTTGCGAAAAAGGGACGAAAATAAACAAAGACGGACTGATATTTTTTCGTCGTAAAAAACGCGAGTGCACTAAAAAAAAAGCAATCGAGTGAAACAATTGGAGAAGCATCCGAAAAAATTCCACGGAAAGATTTCCAAGCATTTTACCGACATCAATTTCTATGCATGACCACGCATTATTGTTCGATCGTATTTTTCGCGTACAATGTATTTTCTTATTTTCCTTTCATTAACCTTTACAAAGGCGTAATATTTAGATATTTAGTGAATATACGATGGTATTATTGAAATGTTTTATTTTATTCGTTCGATGTTATTATAAACGTGTTTGCCGTAAAGCCATAATAATTATTGTAATTCGTAATTTATTGGAATACGACATTCGAGCGGTGTAGTAAACAATAAATTCCAAACTATAGTAACGTTTTGCCGCTAAAAATCGAGCCGCCATTACCGAGTGCGTACGTCGTTTCCTGGAAAATGATTGGTGTTTCGCCGAACTTGCACGACTATTATCAATATTTAGCGGGCGGCGTGCGCAAAGCGGTCGCGCGAATCATTAACATTAATAGTTAATACTGCTGCAAACCAAAATTTGGTCCACCAAAGTTATTCGAATAATAATTTACCGAATGGCGCACAATTGACCTCTAACAATCCGTCGGGTATAATGCAAGCCAAATATATAATAATATAATACGCGTACAATTAATATTACAATAATTATCACATAAATTGTGACGTTAAATAATAATAATAATAATATATTTGCAACTTCGCTTCGGGCATTTGAGTATACGCGTATTAACGAACGAACTGTATATTCCGTCCGCTAAATCGATTACAATGGTTAATAATTTACAACACAATAGTATATTAATATTTTATATAATTGAAATCACCGATAAAAATAAATCACGGGTGCCATAATATTATAATATCACACTCGATATGAGAATTAATTATTTTACCGCGTTAATAGTTTACATACGTTTCTAGGTAAATACTAGTATTTTTAATATTAAATTCAGTTTAGTATTTTACTAGTATTGTTTGAATTTTAATAAAATTGTAAACATTTGAACGTTGAATAAATGAAAATAATAATCGTGCTTTATATTACTCATGAATCATGATGATAATATTATGTTTACCCGTAATGTATAATATTAATAACACAAACCAAAATGTTTACCACGTTTTGATTTGCGATACTTTAATTATTAGAAATAAAGCATGCGAAATTTTGTTGATAATTGATTTTTCATAAACAATAATAAATTAAATTATTATACTTATTGCGGTTCGGAGTGATGAATTATTCATAAAAAAAAACACATTTAAACGAACAATAATATCTAGTACGATAATATGTAAATGTATTTCAGTCATTTGTTTTTTTACATAGAGAAAAATTATTTAATGAAGTATGATAGCTCTACGTAATTCGTGACATAAGTTTTTTTCGTGAGTTTCTAGGGAGCTTGTGCCAAGTAGTAAAAAAACTACAATAAAATAATCATAAGCAAGTAGTTCTAACTTTTTTTGGTCAATACACATAATATATGTACAATGACACTTAAATAGTATTAATCACAAAATATTTTACATGACAACAGTATAATTTTGTAGAGTGTCTAATACAACTGAAGTATGATTATACAATGCATGGAAATCATTTGAATTATCAACGGTTTGAATATTGTATTTATCTTATGTTTATTATGAAAATTTAAAAATATTTAAATATTTATCTTCTTTATCCACAACAAATGAAATAATTATTTTTTATTTTTTGTGTGTATTTGTATTTCTTAAAATCTCTCTAAGAATTCGTTTTATTCAATATGTTGGACGTTAGAAGACGAGTAGAACATTTAAATCAAAAATATCATTCGTCCATGATCTCTCATTAATTCAAAATTCAAATAAGAAATAAACATTTGATATCAACCATAGCATTTATTCGTATCAATCGCATTTCGTTTCATTGCCAAACATCTTGATCAGATTTCGCGATTAAATCTCGTCTATACCATAAAATATTATTCTTGGAAAATTTAAATTGTTCGAGCGCGTAGAAAGGTAATAGAAGGTATCTATTTCGGCTATTTCCAACAAAATATAATTTATCGAGAATTCGCGTCTGCAGCACAATAATTAAAGATAAGTTTTATTTTTTGTATTTCACACATTCTTAGCAAAATAAAATTCACAGTAAAATGATTGGCCGAATAACGAGTACGCGTCCATATGTGGCTATTATTGTGATATTATACAACACGAAAACATAATTAATTTGTCGAGGTCGGTAACCGCCAAACAAAAACTGACGTTAAATACAACAATAGTAATTATTAAAAGACGAATAACAAAAATATAAAATTTCAAGTATCTTATATTTATAATGAAATTTCAATTTATTTCGGAATGTAATAACACATAGGTACCTAATATTATTGTCACTCTATATCGCGGTAAGCTGTTCACGTCAACCAAGAGTGCTGCTGGTGCTGCGGTCTAGTCGTTTATTTTATTTTGTTTTTGGAGATATTTTATAATGTGCATTTAACGCGGAAATTAACGGATTCGAGTGTCGGAAACTGATAGTCGATACTGCATTACTGCCACGTGGTCGTCGTGGTTCCCCAGCGCGGTTAACCCTTACGGTCACTACAATAACAAAGATAACGCGTACTAATGACCGTATTATGTTATATGATAATAATAATATGCACAATATGCATATAGTAATGAAACGCAATATCAACAACTCCAGACGAGATGATAATAATAATAATAACATTATGGTCTAAATAATAATTATACGCGCGCGCCACCGTTTTAAATTGTCCACTTAAGCTTTGTCTGCTTGGCATACGTGCTCGTTTATCCATAATTTTTTTGCAACAACATTTCAGTAAAACGTGTTCACTATTTCTGTGAGAAAATCTATTTAACTATTATCATTACTAAACTCTGAGAGCTGGTACAGATTTCCAGGTTATTACGAAGCGAATAATATGCTCTTTATAAATTTGATTACGATTTGTTGTTGTCTAAACCGTGAAAATCTACAAATTATTTGGAACGCTTCCTCAGCACTAAAATAAAGTATATTTTAATATTATCTTCAATATTAAACTTATATAATATTTTCATAAATGCGCATAGATCGAATTCGTTATTTTTGCACTGCTCTCGGCCTCGTGTGGAGAGTTGGTCGGTCGACCATCACGACAGATAGACATTTTACATTTTAACATTTTACCATTAAAAATCACTAACTATAATATATTAGTAGTACGCTAGTACGTGGTAAACAATTAGTAAATCGAGCGATACTATCTCCAGTAATTTCGTTATCATGGTAGCATATTTATCTTTTTTATCTCCGTCGATCTGAATCTGGCAGGTGGTTAAGTTTAACCAACAAACTACGGCCGACCTCCATCGCACTAATTATAAGCACGAACTCAAACCAAGATTAAGAGGAGACCTTCGCAAATGCGTCTTAATAATATTGTATGCGTGCTAGAAAACATTTTTAATTTAATTTTCTTCTTCCATAAAGTATTCAAAACTATTTTTTTTTTAATAAGTAATATAATAATTATTTTAAGCAGGTGTTATATTATTATAGTAGTGCGAACGTAAACTCGAAAACCAATTCTCGAAAGACTCAAAAATTATTAAATGACTCAATACAAACTGTCAAATTATGTTCATTTTAATTGATTTTTGATTTTTTTTCAGCAAAATTAAACCTATAAATTGGATATTTGTTGACGTTTCTTCTTGTTATTTTTTTCTTTTACAAGTACCCCTAATAAATACAATAATAATATTATGATTAGTAAAAATATAATTTAAAAATACAATATGTCAACGATTGACCACGGACTTGATTTTTAAAATCCGACCCGCAAATCTGACCGTCGTCTGTTCGAAAGATGGCGATAATAATATGATGCAAACCGAACTCGTTTTGCACGTGCGATTCGAATGCAGCCGCTCCACTTCGCGGGCCGAATAAGACTACTATTCAGAGAGTCGAGACACGAGAGTCTCCGGGATCGGGACGGTATAATATTATTATTACGTGCCATAATATATCATATAATATTACATAAACACAGCGTACTCGGAGAGATTAATGTGTCCGCATGAGCGTGTGCGTGTGACGTGCGCGTCGAGTGTTGGCGCTCGGAAACTTAATCTTCGATAATATAACGACGCGCGCGCGTTCGTTCGATGTTTTAATAATAAACCGTTCGTCGAAATACACGGCGTTATTATGACGTACCTGCTATATATTATATATATACTCTTGAAAAATTTATTATTCCGCACCGCATCCGCGTGTGTTTATCGGCGGAGGATCAAGTCACTGGATGGAGGGGGGGGGAGGTGGAAGAAAGTATATTTCGCTCCACCCCCACATACACGAGTACCTAGAAACGTCGTTAGAGAGCTCCTGCACTCTAGTGCAGCTGTACTTCCATGTACTTGATAATATAAGTATATATATAGAGTAAGTTAACGGTTCTGCCAAAGTCTGCTGGTGGTAGTTAAACCGTATAAGAGAACCCCAATAACAGTTTTTAAAACATAATAAAACAGCAAATACCTATACCTGCCTGCTTTATCGCGCACAGGTAATAATAATATTGTCTTTTCGTTCTAACCGTTTAAAAACAATACATTTATAATAATATTATCTTTTTGTGCTGCAGCTATGTGGAGTATAGACTCATATATAATACGCGTATTATAAGTAGTTCTGTCAATTCTGTATTACTATAAGCTCACGTATATGCGTCTTATCTTCTTGAACATCAACAATACCTATTTATAAAGTTATATCGACTATTTTGGATCCAATCGCCTACTTAACTGACATCTGCTCAAATACATATTAACTAAAAAAAAAATTTTTAAATGGTTTAAAATATTAATTTTTGACCTATAACAATATTTGAGATACAAGAGAAAAAAAATATTAAAAAAGCCCAGTTTTATCCCAGTCCCAATGATATAGGTACATGACGAGGAAATTATTATTACAAAATATGAGTGTATATTACTAATATATCTTCAATGTTTACCATTAACACGTTATAATGAATAGATCGTTTCGTTCGGTGTCACTCAGATATACGATAACAGCACCACATAATATCACACAATATAATAATAGAAGTGACTACTTTTCAGTGGGTATTTGGTCTATTGAAAAAGTTAAGCGCGCTCGCTTTACCGCGCGTAATCTCTGGATGCGACTTCCTGGTGCTCGTGTATTGTACGGGTTATCCTCGTGCGGCGGACGTCCGTTATTTGTCTTCGGGAAATTTGTCAAACCCTCTAAACCTTGATCCCGGCGAATAATCCCGGAAAGAAAAACAGATAACGCCGCCGCAGTGATCAGGTTAAGAGAGAGTAAAAATCAATAAAAATACGTTCATCGATGGTCGAGGTGAATTACTGTCAAAGTAGTAGTATAACTTTGACAACGATATACTGCTATATCTATACAAGCGACGAGGGATTTGTCGTGTAATGCGGTTATATACGTGACTTTTCCGTCTTCATAACTTATCTAATCAATATACAAGCTGCTAAAAAAAAAAAAAAAACATTCGACGGCAAAAAGGTTTTTTTATATTTTTATTTTTTGCTCGGGGCTTCCGCTTTCCGGAACCATCAATCTTCGAGTTTTGGTATACTCGGCAAACTACTTTTAATTTCAAACTTTTTTTCCGTTTCGGTATTATTATTATATGTGTGCAGCTCCCTATTATAAATAGGATGACTAATGTGGTGCACGTGTATGCCGCACAATGCCACTCGACCAACGCGACGCGAGATGGGTCGACGATCTATATTCATTAACCGCCCGATCCGCGTTCGTAAATCGGAGACCAGAAGACGCGTTATTATTATACGTATGTGTATTATTTTTTACGTTAAAATGTCACACGCGGTCTCGCGACAATATTATTTTATATTATTACCGAGCGATGCTTCTCCGCGGGCTGTGGTGCAGAGCGCTTTTTGATTTAAATGTTTACCGTAAATGGTTCGACATCGGACGACGCGCTTTGAATAATATTTCGCAGTCCGCCACTCACGTTCTATGATAATGTTATTAAAATTATTATAGTAATCGGCTACACTACGTAATAATATAATAATCAATAGTCTCACGGTGAAAATAATAAACCATCGCTATAATATTATTATCATTCGACCGTTGCTGGTCTGGGCGCAATATTATTAAAAGCTATAATTAATTTAAATATATAATATCAGGCAAGACGCAATTATTGTCATTGTACCGTAGTAAATTTCTTCACTGCAGTGCGAAAGAAGATCTCCGGAAGAACGCTACTTGGGGTCCCGAGTGCGGCTTGTAGAGACGTGGCATCCGAGTTGAAACTCGCTGAGATTTAACGCTAAGATAAAAGTTTTAGCCTATTTTTATACGTAGAATACACCAATAATAAAACGTACGAAATTCTAATGCACAAACATAATATTAAGCACAAAAATAAAATTCACGACTCCATCGCAGTCCCTTTCAACAATAACTTTAAATATTACATAATTACAATTTTCTGTATGAAGACGATAATATTTTGATAATCGCTGCTGGAATACCGCATGATATGATATACCTCGCGACCTTAATATACTCTTAAAGTACGGCGGCCGGTGTTTGAAAACAATATTGGAAAAGTTATGGACCGCGACCGACCACATTGTACCGTACGCGACCATACGGTATTATCAATATTATATAATATCCTAATAATATGATGTATAATTGGACCGCGTTCACCCCTTCGATCGGTGCGTATTATATAATTATTTTATCTTCGTCGTCGTCCCCACTGTAAATAGAATATACGGCATTTGGTTTGCATCCGCCGTCACTTAATAGTAATAATAATAACGATAATAACAGTGTTGCGTACAGTTTGGGTGAGACCGGAAAAGTTTACAGGCAGGACACACGGCTAAATTTAATAAGCGCGACGGCAAGTACACGCGTAAGTTTCACCACAAAATCCTGTACATATATTATATCGGTCGGGTCGACGTCATCTTCGGTTATGACATATTATTATAATAATAATAATAATAATAATAATACAGTATGTCGTGCACGAACGACAGTCGTCTCGTCGATATCACGATGATGACGACCGACCGGGAAAACTATGTACTCTAAATAATCGAAAGGTCCACTTCGATATTGCTGTAAATCGCTTAAATATTCGTATGCTTCTTCCGTCCGAGAAACTTTATCCCTTAACTTTGCTCGCCCGGGCCACCCCTCATTTGGGGAGCACGTCTCGAAACTTCACCGTGTCCTGTGACGTCGAGATAGGTCCCGACAGACTTACGCGGATTGTTTTTTCGAGACTACGGCTACGCCGTGAACGAAATAAACGTAGTTCTTGTGCGCAACAACTGTTCAAGTAGAGCAGCTAGCTATGTGTTAAAGAGGCGTGCGCCGCGTTCAGAAAATATTTAGTGAATGAGTGTGTTGTCGACTTTTTGTCTCTTGATAAAGCCGCCGACAAAGTTTTCCCTGCAGTGACATGTGACCCCTTTTCCGCTGGAAAAAACACCTGAGAAAACTGTGTCGGCGCATCCCCTCGGTTTCAAACTCGGTTTGGCATTTTTCTAAGTACATGTCCGTATTATTATTACGTCGGTTTTAATAATTCAAAACAATCCTCATTACACTATTTGACAACTAACTTAGTTGCACAATAGGTAGGTATACCAACAATGAGGTACCGTTTAATACGAACGGTGGAAATTCGAGACAAAAAGACACCCCACAAATGCTCAGACGAAGTTATTGTAACTTCTGCAGATACTGTTGCAAATTATAATCCACAATTATATGACTTTATAATGAGTAGACATAATTTATTATTATTTTCCCATTGTACTAAGTTACTAACCAATAACGGACGATACTGGGTTTTTCCAAGCTCGCAACTATTCAAGGCCTGAACCGATATTGTTTTTTATTATAAATCATATTAAATTATGATTTATAAGAACCATAAAATATAGGTATTAGGTAGTATAATATAATATCGCATACGCCGTCCGCACATGTACACAATTTAGTTTAACGTTATTAATTACTCATAACCACACTGTAATGTTTCACTTGCCAACTTATTAGTACCTCATGTATTTTTTTATAACGTTAAACGTGCCACTCACTACGTTGACGTGGTGATTAAGTATAAACATTACATTTGAACAACTTGTGGATATTATTTTTAAAAAAAATTTTTTACGCGGAATCGTATAATATAGATACAAATTGCAGTATGTTTTGTTTACTATTAAAATGTACCGTATTAAATAATATATATTCTATTAAAAACATTATAATACGCGTGCGAAGTCACAACGCGGAACGTAAGTAAGTAAATGCAAGGGATAAGTATAATTGTAACAGTACGGGCACAAAAAACCAACGGAAAATACGATATTAATGCGGAGTCGGAAAAGTCATCGTGTCGGGGCACATTTTTTTAATGATCATTAGCGATTTCTCGGGAAAGCCGTGTTGGTAAGGTGAAAATATATATTATTCAGGAACTGCAGGTCGGACGGACTGCGTATAATGCGTGTACATTATACCTACTGCGCGAGCATTCTTTCAAAGTCAATGGGTGTGAAGGGAGTTTAAAAAAAAAAATACACACACCTACGCATATATCTATCTCATTATCTGCAGTAAGGAGGTACCTACGTGAACGATGTGACACAGCGGTTTGCCCGTTTGAAACGCGACGCGGAAAAGACTGCACGAGCTCGCCGGTTGTAATTAACCGTTTTAATTGAGGTTATGTGCCGGCCGTTTAGTTTTTCCGATCGCAATGACTACGTCACGCGTGGTCGTGTGTAACGCTTTTTCGGCGACTCCTCGACGATGTGGATATTATAAAAACAATTATAATATTATTATAACATTTTATATTATATTACGAATACGATCCGGTCAGCGCGGCGGCGCTGAAGTATCGCATAATAATATTATTGCTGTGGTCTGTACGGGAAATAAATGTAGATATATCTCATTTTTAAATCAATATGCGTATACTATATAGCCGTGTATTATACTAGGAGGGACCTTTATGTATATTAAGGATATTATTATCGTTGAATTATGGCATCGGACAAACGTGCGGGCCTTTTACACATCGTAAAACTTTTACTCTGCGCATACATCACACCGATTGTATCGTTGTATAGGTCTTATTCGACTTTCTAACGTATGATTACTGATACGCATTGGTCGGAACCCGTATACTATGACCACGTGATATTATTATATTATGAACCTTTGCACCGTCGTCTTGTAAACTCTTGATGCAATCGTATATTGCTTAAAAAAAACGATATCGAGCAAACCGCATTCATGACGAGACCTAATTTGTTGAGACCGAATAATTAATCTAATTAACTATACATATTTACAGTCTCTAAAATTTAGTGTATTTTTAATGTACGTATGAGTGAGCTCGTATTCATGAGTTTTCGATGGTTTTAGAAATGTCCTTGGAAAACACAAACGGACCACCGTATATGGACTTCAGCGTATATTTCAGCATGACTTGCTGTTATAAGTAGTATTGTATTGTAGCATAGTATAACCGATATGGACTCAAAACTACGCAGTCAAATATATTTAAAAATATTTTTTAATCGTCACAAAAAAAGTTCATCTTAAATATTATTTAAACTTTTATATTTGAATATTATTTAGGGTATAAAATACACAGTATAATTATGTATTTTTTTGTATTTAAAATATGTATCGAGAAAACTGTATTTTACTAATAGATGATTTAAATTGAATTTTGAACTTGTATTAAATTGTGTTATTTGAATATATTATATACCTATTGTTGATAAAAAAAAAAATATTTATCTCATATTGAAATAACCAAATGCTTATTTGTACACATTGAATGTATATAGTCCATACTTAATTTAATACACTGTAATTTAAGTAATTAAAAACATTTAAATAATTAAATGACAATGATAGTTAAAAATAAAAATCCCACTGGAATTGAAAGCTTGTACATTATTTGGTCAATTTGTAATTATTGAATTTGACAGACTGTGTACGTGACTTTTAGATTTAATTTTAAAAATATCTCAAATCCATATTTACTGAACATTGTTCTCTACAAAATTAAAGAATTTATTGCTTTTATCCCGGTACTTTCCGATAATAGTTGGAATTACTACTTGAGGTAAATCTTCCACCGCAAAACCCGCTTTTAGAGAATATGTTCTATTATCACATACTTCTGTGGAGCAATTATCTAGAAACAAAATCAATCTTTGAGTTCAAGTGTTGTTGATTTCACTTTTTGAAAACACACTTTAATAGTGTGAATACCACCATTGGTGATTATGGTAGTCTGGTACTCATAATAAATTGTTATTTAATATATTAAATTCAATAAACAAGATATTATACAAAATAAAATAATAGCAATTTGTTCATGTCCATGAATATTAATTGTAATTGTATTGCTACTTCGAAGTATTTAAAAACTTTCATATAACTGGATTTTCTTATTTTAAAATGAGACAGAGGTGGTACTATTTAGAGAATACATTCATTACGTTTGGAATTTCCTAGTTGTTTATGATGAAAGTAACACTAAAAAAAACTCTAGCATGTTTGCGTATTAATTAATGCATATTTTGAGAAAAAACTACCTATGGTTGAAAAATAAGTTTATTGTTTTATAATATATAATATTATATCATATTATACAACAAAGTTGCATTGATTCAATATATTTTATATACATTTGCATATTTCGTATTAGTTCAATTTATATTTTATAAAAAAAAACTAGGAATTTTGTATTTTGAAAATTGACCAAAATTAGGGTGCATTAAGTATCTATTTCAATTATTCTGAATCAATTAAGATTTATAGATTTATTATTAATTTAAAAATATAAAAAAGATACAAACTAATATATAATTTATAACATAATGCAATACAAATATTCAACACCTCGTTTTTTTCTGAGCGTATTATACATGTATATTACATTTTAGTTATAGCTATGAATTATTGTTCAAACACTATAGACGTTGTTTGAAAAACACTTAGGTACTTGAAGGATGAACAGAGATTTTCGTCATAACACCAGAATTAGTTTATAAATACATTATTTAGGAAAACTGAATTTACTGGAATAATTTGAGTTTAATATTGAATGCTGTAAAAACTAAAATAAAAACAAATATTGACATAATATAATATTTTCCTTCATGTAACGACAAACAATTTTAAAGAGCTTATAAACATATGGAATTAAACCTAAAGTTTTTAAAAAATTATTTATTTTTATTTCAAGCAATCGCTATTAAATTTTATACTCGGTAAGGCTTTAAAAAATTATTAGTTTAAGAAATTATAATATTATTAATCCTACTCAAAAAAAAAAAAAATCGTCGTACACAATCGATAAAAATGTATATTCAGATAGTTTTTTAACAATAGGTAATTGTGGAAAATAATATAGTCGTTTTTAATACATTTAAACTTGAGATAAATATTATTGAACCAAACCTACCTAACATGCAAATCAGCAAATCGAATATACATTTGTATACGATTTACGCACCACATAAATTATTAAAACATAGTTAAATAGTTAATGGAACATGATATAAGCCATTGCGCGACTTACAGCTTACAACGACGTACATATACATCATACCCTTACGATATACATTGTGGCTCTGTGGAATGTGAATTGGTGCATGTTCAACGCGTAGACAAATAGTTCAAAAATAATTTTTTTAAATAAATTGCCATTTTTTATTTTTTGTATTCACAGCGACCGCGACACGTCCTCTAAAATACCTAGTTGGTAACCTTATATACAGTTTTTTGTATGTCCATCGTTGTTTTCGACTTTATTTTTGAGAAAAAAAGTACTACCGCAATATGATTTTGTGATCGAATGCGCGCAATTTTTAGTGAAATGAGAAACGTTTTTCCAGTGCCACCTGGTGAGTCCAAAAAAAAGAATCCACCTTGTTCTGCTGCAATTGACAAATTAATTCGATCATATACATTCTTTTGTTCATCAGTGAGTAGTTGCTCATTATTTTCAACGAAAGTAGTTAAAGAAACTGTATCGAACTGTTGTTCGCGCTGAATCTCGCTGTTAATGATGTCTGTTGCTGGGTGGTTAGGTGAGAGCATACCAAAATGAATAAGTGGCATATTCGAAATCAGAATACAAATATCTTCAATCTTTATTAGCGCCTCGTTATATATTTCCGGCGTAAAATTGATATTGGGATCTTGATCAGCGATCCGAATGCGATGCAGGATGTCATCGCTCATGGAATCTTTATATTTGTCCCAGAGGACAGACGCTTGAGATGGAAAACATGTCATCAATAATATGGTGAATAATTGGTGAATTTGATGAGGAGAGGCACTCAATGCTGCATCTTCAAGTGTAATATCCCAATGGTTGTCATCTTCCAGCAAATGTAATTCGTGACACGCATCGTGGTATGCGTGATCAAGTGCACTTCGTTGCCCATTAAAAAAATTAATAATGGTGTTACGTTGAGGGCAAAATACATACCAATCCCTAATTCAACCCCTTACAGCCTTTTTTAGTATTAAAAAGTAGCCTATATCCTTCCCAGTGTCTAAACTATTTATGTACCAAATTTCATTTAAATCAGTTCAGTAGTTTCGGAGCCTATTCAATACAAACAAACAATCAAATCTTTCTTCTTTATAATTTTAAGTATAGTATAGTATTTTAAGTATTTTATAGCTCAAGATCCACCGAACCGATTTCGATAAAAATTTCAGGGCATATTAAGATTGGTATGTAGATGGTTTTTGTGAAGTTTGTACGCTGTGCGATATGTGGTTCCGGAGTTATGGCCTCCGGCGATTTTACGATGGAAAGGATAGAAGGATTTGTTTATAAATGGTTGCTATTGGCAACCGTGGTCTATATGTACTATTTATTTATAGGGTTGTCCCTGGTTACAAATAAACAAATACATAGTAACCATGGTTACCAATAGCAACCATAACAAACAAATATATCCATCGTAAATCTCGAGGTCCCTGTGTGAGCACCTCCCCTCACCACATCATTTCACCCCATAGTCAATATAAACCATCCAGGGCGTCATCCAAAGGCATACAAAAAATTTCATTCAAATCGGTCCAGCCGTTTAGGAGGAATTCGGTGACATACACACGTACATTAGAATTATATATATAAGATATGTTGATCTGTTTGATTAATAGACTCAAAAACTATCCGATCGTTTTCAATAAGAGTTATATCAATAGACTCTTAGAGACTTGGAGCCGTTGGAGGGTGTTTATAGCTTTTTTTCCAAGCCCAATAGGTAGGTTCCTATAGGGTAGCTTACGCGTGAATTTAGTTTTCACCTCAAAAAAAAAAAAAATAATATTTGGTTTATTTTTAGAGTTGTCGTTGATTACACATTATTTTACCATTATAACTATAGTAGAAATATGACACTACCATTTTTTTTTAAAAATATATATTAAAAAAAAAAAAATCTTTGGCACGGACAACGCCGGACGAGTCAACTAGTCTTATCGTATTATATCAGTAATAATTAATTATTGTGTTTACAAACATCGGTAAGACGCAGCGATTTTAAGATAGATTATTAACTGCACTGAGTACTCTACATACTAAATAAACTATTCATTTTGTTTTACAAATATACCGATTTTGTTGAAGCGCAATCGAGACATGGTTTTACTTGATACTCATTTCACTTACCAGTTACCACGTATAATTATAATAAAACTTCTGACCTAGAACACTTTTAGCGATAATGATTCCTGATGATTCTTGTAGGTACAACTCTCGGCATTCTCTTTTATTCCGGACTATCATTACTTTTGTATATAGATATCAAATATTATTATAATTAATATAGGTACGTCTTAACTTACTGTTTAAACACTTTTAAAAAATAAGATAGTTGGTATATGTGTACGTACGTTTTTCATTTTTTATTTAATTTTTTTTTTCCGTAAATATCTTGTTTGAAACATTTTTTTTCTATCTCTGTAATGTTTGATGTGCACAAAATATATTATAAAATTACTTATTTATATATTCCGTCCTCTGACTTATTGAATAACATTCAGTGTATATAATATATAATTTTTTTTTTATATACTCTATATCTCACGATTTATACTATATAGTTCACTGTGTACAATATAATATACTACACCAGAGGGTCGACCTCGTGTAACTTGTATCCCGACTACAAGACGCAACTTCCGTTCTATTCCATATATACTCAATATATATTGAAATACTGTATACAGTTTACGTATTATTATTATTTTTATAAAATCATGAACTAGACAAACTAAACAAATTGAACCACAGTATACAATAAGCGTACAAGTCGAACGTAGAAACGAAAGAAATTCAAATTCTTGTATTTATTCGAACGAGCCATCGGAATGGCCATCGGAACTTTTATCAACTTTAAATAGCTT
This sequence comes from Neotoxoptera formosana, assembly GCA_022818045.1. NCBI lineage: Eukaryota > Metazoa > Arthropoda > Insecta > Hemiptera > Aphididae > Neotoxoptera > Neotoxoptera formosana. Next base: position 41,311,149 of record CM040632.1, on the reverse strand, counting down.
CTTTTCCAAAAAAAAAAAAAATGTAAAGTATTAAACCCAGTTAAACCGTAAACTCGCTAAACTTTTTTAATAAAAATAAACACGCATAATATACAGTTCGAATGTGTGTATCATATGGGACGTGCTGTAGTACATAATATTATGGAAATTACATATTAAATATTTCTAACAAAAAAAAAAAAAAAAATCAAGAACGAATTTTGAAGAAAGTTTAGTCGAAAGAGGAAATAAAACGGACAGAATAACACAGCAGTATTCGGTTAAATTGATGAAACGGAAAAATATTACATCTGAATCATTCGCGTACACAAACTTTGAGTCGAGTTTTTAACTTTGATTTGTTGCCCACAATAACAGTATTATACGAGTTGGGCGACCTTCATATCGTTGTAAAAATAACGATATTCAAATCTGACTTACGACCACGTCGGGTACCCGCGGTTACCATATAATACGTACCTATGCGATATAATACGACGTATTCAAGCTTCCCCGGCGTCAGTGCGTCACCCGAGCGGAAATCTGTTCGACTGGAAACAAAGGAAGAATAAGATTTTCTCGTAATGTTACGGTGAATCAAGTTTCCTATGTCGGAAGGACAACGTTTTCGAAACCAACCTAGCAAAATTCCTTTGAAATCCAAATATTATATTACGTGGTACGTATATCATTCAAACGTTCGACTAAAACTCGAAAACCATTTCGCCGAGCCCGAACAACAGCAGCAGTGTACCTACTATTAAATTATCGATTGTTAATATTTATTCTACCTATAGAATATATATAATATATTTTGAGCATTTTGCAAAACAGCTCACAAACGCCTGTTCGAGAATAGACGGTCTGAAGAGAGGAAGGTTATCCTACCGCTTTGCAAAATATGTCGGACGAGTGAAGTTTTTTGTGTTTGACTTTGATCAACGCCGTTTATCAACAACCTATACTGAATATTATTTTACCGTTTTTATAATTTGTATTGACTACTACAGAAATCAGCTTTTTACGCGTTTTTGTTTTTGATCGACTTTTTTTATACGGCTGTTAAAAAGCACAAGAGTTTCACGAATCGCGTATACATAGGTTGGTACGCACAATGCACTTTCAACAAGTTTCTCAGAAGTTATTCAGACTATTTTGAAAACCGTAGAAAAAAAGTAAATTGTATAGATGTATAAGCAGGCAATCAAACATTTTTTTCCAAGTCGTCTTGACATTCTTGAGTCCTTGAGAAACCCTGCTCTATTTATAATCGATTTTTAAATGCGAGGGTTTTTAAAAATTAGGGTTTCTTATTTTATTAGCATCATTATAACTTCTGTATTTTTTTAGTAAAGAAATCACTTTATTTTACCAAAAAATTCAAATTAATTTTAATATATTATACATACTTTACACTATAAAGTCTATTATACCAACCATATACAATATTATATTGAATTCTTTTTTATACATTTTCGAATTCAGGAAATGTCCACAAGTTCTGTGTTCAATATATTTACGATAGTTTGTATTACATTTTTAAATAATTAATATTTTTAAATTATTAAGTTTCAAAAAATGTTTATAATAATATACCTATACTTCTAAAATTTAACATCACTATTCACAATGCTTTAATTTATGATTAAAGTTAATAGTAAATTGCACACACGAACAAATTCTTTATTATTTATTGGGTTATTAGACAATTAATCGGAAACATGCACTCTTTCAAAAACAGGCCTCAGTGGCAACTTTTGTCCAAATAATAGTAAAAATGTTAAATAATAATATGTAATAAGTATACAACAAACTACAAAAAATATAATATATATAGAGGTTATTGTCGTTTAATTGTCCGTAAAACATTATTTTTTTCCCCCGTTCGCATCGTGAGCGCAAGCTTGACGAAATTGTCCTCGTAATAATTATATACCATATAATAGTAAATGATATAACACATCAATATAGGAGGGTCATTCAAATACGTATCATAATATTCCATCCACATTGACTAATTTATATAGTGCCCACCCTTTTGTCAATGCAATATATTATTATCGATGAGTGACGACGGTGATACGGTCATACAAATGCGATTTTTTGGCCGCAAACGCGTTGGAAACAAAATATTTTTCGAAAACGAAAGTCATCAGAGTGCCAGCTTGGGAATAGGTATTATAAATATTAGATTTTTTTTTCGATTTCAACACTGTATAATATGTAGATTAGGTGCTGAAAAACATTATTTTTAATGCGTATAATATATTTGATGACGAAACGCATTTTAAACGATTACTACTTCTGAGCGTCGCTCGTTGGGTCGGCGCCTTTCTGGTGGACACAACAATAATAATTTTAACGATACTATTCAACTGAAACCATCTTGATTCATGTCCGGTCGCGTCTACCGTACGCCGTTTATACGTGTGCACGTCGGTACAAAAGAAAATCGAATAGACAGCAGTGTAAGTTGTAGTAAGGTATATACATTTTTTCGGGCCATCGATAATGACTTAATACGGAATTTATTTTTTCCGAACGCTTAAACGAGATCGATAAATTCCGAAAACAATGAAATACACCCCCCAAACGACATATTATTATACTCGTTTAGACGAACACTATACGACCGTGCTCGTATTCAAAAAAATAAAATACAAAATTGTATTTTCCACGTCGACTTGGGGAAAACGTTTTAACTCGATTTGCCTGGTCGGTGGTATTGTTTTTGTTTACTTATATATTTAAAAAAATGTTATCACACAACTGTGACGGTTAGACTGGTACACAATATAAGCAGCACTCGTCATCAGTCCACAAGCAAAAACTATCGTTCTTCGTTGTAATCGTTCTACTTTTGGGGGTTCTGTGATACGTGTATTTTAAGTTTTATTTTTTTTTTGTAATATCCATTGAAATTATGTTAATTAATCGTATTGACGACTACTCGATTGAGATGGAATAGGTGCACTAAAAATGTAACGATATTATATTATTTACATTAACTATAAACACAATAAAATATAACTATATGCTCTTATGTAACTAAGTTATTATAATTTAACAGCTGTTTAAATATTGTGTATTACGGTTTAATACAGCAGTCATAGATAATTCGTTTATCAAAACGTAACTCACAACAGTTCGTCAAAAGATTTATACAAGTCGTATTATTGTAGGTAACAACTGCGTGTGATTTAGGTGTTTGAATACATAATACAACACATAAAAGGTGCCTACATAACGTAGTCGTACTAAGTGAGTACAACAATATAATAATATGATTGTCCAGAGTCAAGAGATATTAATTTGATTGTACGTGTGAATTATTTAAAAACATTGGAAATAACGTATGCATTATGCAACACTTTAAAACGTTGTTGATATAAAATAATAATCTAACGTATTTAATAACGCTTTATTTATATTATTATTATGTATACCTTTTATACCCTGACAGTTACGTAATTACGTATTCAACGTGCGAGACCTTTCGATTATTCGGAATAAAGTACCCCCCCCCCACCTACCACATTTATAGTAGACAATGTTAGTATTGTGTCGTTGTCGTTCCTCCAATCGTTTCAAGTCAATTATTATTCCATTTTCAATATTATATTGTTATTATTATAATTATGTTGCAAGTACCCTGAGTACTTCAAGAATGAATTAATGTATTGAAAGCGCCATTTAAGAGCGTACTTTAATCGTACGCACGGGTGTCTCAATATTGCATAGCTAGAACGCCGTCTTTGGATTTTATTGACTACGGCGGACCGGTTAGTTAATATTGTGCTGCATTTAACAAATCGATCAAGTAACGATTGTAATATTGTCGTATAATACCATCACAAATAGATACGTTTATTTTACATTTTCAAAGTATTATACCGGTCTCGGAGTGGTGTTTGATCATTATTATAATGTCTTTATCGAGGAAATCCCGTAAACGGCGTATAAACAGTACAACTACAGATCACGGTTTGAACGTCATTACGCACTATACTGTACAGTGTACATAGTTAGTGTTTGAAAATTTCATGAAATTTAAAAAAATGAAATATTTCATGAAATATTTCAATGAAATATTTCAAATGTCTGAAATATTTCAGTATTTTAATAAATTTTGTTTTTTTTAAATAAGTTTTATTTTTATGTATGTAGTTGTCATAATTTACTTTTATAATTTTATACTACTGAAACCAATCACTAATTACCCATTACCTACTCATTAGTGATGGTTTTTTTTGGTATTAACATTTAAAATAGGTAGTATTCAACATTTTTAAATTGATAAAAATACATACAAATATGATAATTATATAACGTTAAGATTATGATTGCGATAATAAATTATTGACTGTCAACTGTGTAATAAATATTAAACTTATATAATATATTTAGTCACAATTCACAATAATAAAATCATCCTTGCATCGTCGTAGACGATAAGCCAATCCTGGGGAACTTTTGCTATAAACAGCCGAAAATATGACCCTAATATAGACATAGTACAAAGAGTATAATACATTAATATGTCAACCACCGCACTCATTGCATTAATATTGTTAATATCAATGACTATACCAAGAACTCATGGACTGTACTATTAATAATTGATAAAAAACAATCATTATAATTTGTTTTCAAAAAAAAATACAATGTTTAACGTTTTTGTGAAATATTTTACCACGTAGTGAAATATTTCATACTTCAAACACTATACATAGTACCTACTCAAATCGTAACCACCGAAAACTAGCCATAAAAAAATTAATACGTAGCAAAATCGTATGTCGATCCGATATCGGAAACGCTCGTCGGCCGATCAATGGATATCGCACTTGAAACGAATAGAGTAGTTATAATTTGTGTGCTCTAATACAATAATATGACGTGCGCGATAGTAACTTTAATTGTTTTTCATCGTCCGACACGATTACGGCAAAACGATTACTCTCCATTATTACGACAGCGCGCGTCTTTTGTACGTATAGACAGTACATTTTATAAACGAGGCTGCGTTTATAATAATATTGTTATCGCGACGTTTCGGTAGACAATAATATGAACTCTGTCGTTGGACGGATCATCGGGTATAAAATATTCTGAGATTGTCTGAGATTGGTGAGCGCGAGCGCTGAGCGCGAAAAGCAAAACCTAATTCGTTTTTATCTGCAAATTACGAGCTCTCCGTAAAATATGTGTATCACTAAAATGTTAAATTCATAATATTATTATGCTGTAGGTATACCACGTGTGTTCTTATGATATTTTTTTCAACCAGTGGAAGACATAAGTGCCAAAATTAGATTAAAAAAAAAAAACGTATTGTACGAAAGCGCCAAAATCACAGGTAGATGATTTATCACAGATACCTGTGTGCTGCGGCTAATAGATATTAAATTCATATAGTAGTTCCGTTGTATAGTTATAAATTATAATTTATGTATTATTAAAATTACGAAGCGAAACATATTTATTCATGAACTCTCCTCCTAACAAAAAATTAAGGATATCTATAACGAAGAAATAATTTTGTAAAACGGAAGAAATACCAGGATGGTGAAATAAGTCGCATAGAATATGTGAAAAAAGTTGGATTAAAAAATCGACCAATTTATTAAAATTATGTTTAATTTCATTTATATTTATGTATTATATTTTAACAATTATTGACAATTTTAAATATTTATAATAACTTCTTATGCAAAATGTATAAAATATTAATTTTGCGCGAATTATATGATTTTATTTTGCACTTTTGGCGTTTATATCATATGTTGGGTATAAGTGTATAACAGGTATAGATAATATTGAATTGGCGATTATGTCATATAGCCATTTTGAACGTGGTGTGGTTCTCAAAACACCGATGTATTATTAATGTATAGTAATTATTGCGACAATCGCGGGACCGTGCTCTAATCTGAACACATATTATTGTCATATACTAATAATAATATACTAAATCGAAAACGGACGCACTATAATACCACTGCACACACCGCACGTGTGTACAATATATAATAATATTTCGCCTAAAACAACCGTTGGGGAGTGTTATGCGCGCATTTCTGTTGGCATAATAATATAATATATTGTAATATTATATTCACATTGTGTCGTTAATATTTTAATGTTTTCCGTTTTACACACGGTCGTTACACGGTCCGCGAAGTACCTATACACTATATCAACGTGCACAATAATAATAATAATAATAATAATAATAACAATATATATATTATATTCGCTCGTTTTCGAAACGCACAAAACGGTTCCGTAAAAATTTAGTCTAATGAGTTGGCGGACATAAAAATGATGTATGGTCGACCAACATCGCGTACGGCCATATCGGGTTCGGAATGACGTAATGGTTTCGACTTTACGAAAAATCATCAGAGCAATAATTAATAACGCCCAAAACGTTTTACGCCAAATGACAAGGGGTAATGATGATAGTATAGGTAACTTTAAATTGTATATATTTTGTAAAATATAATGTATTGTTGTTGTCGTCGTGTTTGGTAAAAAATCGGCGGCACAACCCGACGGAGTGCGCAAAAAATAATATCGTCGTTTGTGTCCAAATAAATTATAAGGCGAAAAAGGTGTTTGATGATATTCTTTGAGCAAATAATATTCGTTTTTTTTTTTTAACAAAACGAACCGAACAATTTCCGAGCGTGAAAAAAATTAATTTAATGACTTCCGTATTATAATACGCGTGTAGTAATCATCGTTTGCGGGGCCACAGTCGGTGTACACGAGATATACGCACACAGAAATATATTATATTTAAATTCGTATAAAATGTATAAGCATCGGCCCACCGCTTCGGTGGTGGTCGTCGTCGCAGAGACTCGGAGTGTGCGTTTCAAAAAATACGATCGAAAGCATTTCGAGGGAAACGACGACGCGGTCGTTTACCGACAATGTTATTACTATAATGATAATAATAATATTAATATGTCTCCGCGGCGGTATCCACGAAATCGTTTCCGTTTTATAATGATAATCTTCAAGACCCTTCTCCCTTCTTCCCCTCTCCCGCTGCTGCCGATACTATATAATCGTTTTTATTTTATAAAATAATAATGATTCACAATAATAACAATGCGATCACCACCGCTCGTTCGACCGGACATATCGAACCAAATTCGTTTTTTACATCTAGTTTAAGCTTAAAAAAATACCATTTCGTTCACCTATACACACACGATATTGTGATAATATTATATACGTTAATATCCTATAGCATAAAGCCATCAATGTTGTTGTAATATTTCAGAAGACCGCAGGGGAAATAATAATAAAAAAAAAAACATAATAATAATAATAATAATAATAATATGCGCATGACTAATATTAGAGGTAGGATATTATAACAGTTGTCGATATATTTGTATTAAATAATATATTATCGAAATATTCAAATATTGTTATTCGGCGAAATCCGCTGAATGCAAACACATCGGTGCAGGTATGTTTTTCCTCATTTTTTTTTTTTTATCGATCTTAAATAAAATTTTGGCTACTATACTATGGCCGTAGTATATAGCGTTACTCTATTAATTTGCATATTTTGCTTCAGATGCTATCTCAAACGGATTAGTTAGTTTTGTAACACTTGACATTTTGATATTTTTTGTTTTAATTATCATTTATTATTATTACTTTAGCACATTTTATGATATCATTGTATATATAGATATATGTAGTTCAACATAAAGAGCTAAATAACCAATAATAATTAAAAGTGTTTCATAATTTACTTTCTGTACTAGCCTAAAATAAAAATAAAAAACTTAAAATATGTAATAATTTTTGTTGTATGATAAAATTTAATCATGGCAACTATTTGTAAATTTTGGAGCACCAGACGATTGAAAACTTTAAAATCGTGATACTCCGTTGAATATCGAAAAATTAATAAAAAAATTAGCACTGCAATATATACCGAGAAGCATAAACAAGAATCGTTGGATGAATAAAATTATTAGTTTTTATTGTGACTATATTTTTAGCCATTATATCGAAGAATAAAGTGTTCATTAAAGTGAACCAGAGTTATACAATTTAATCAATTATACGTACACGATGATTCAAATGAACATCAATTTATTATTGAAAAGATAATATAGCTTAAACCTATAACAATTGGATAAGCTGAACAGCTGATGGCGAATCGAAAACGTACTATCATATTATTATACTGCTTAAACAAAACGATACAATGACATTTTAAAAAAAAATTTATTTTTATCGGTATAATATAATACCACAAATAATAAATATAATAAAGAACGATAATTGTTTAGTTTATTTTATTAAAAAAATATATATCGCGATAAGAATTATTACATAAATATGACTTTTCCAATATTTCGCCTAACGGTATAATATAGACACTTCAACAACTAAGGAGACTGCATGACTAAAAAATAAAAATAATTAAAATCTATTGATTGCCATTTGCCGATAACTATTAACTATAAACAAACATAATATTACTTGACGTTCATAAACAAAAATACATGATATATGATGTACCTATACGAATTATATCGCATTTTGAATTGTCATTTTACACAATTGTTGTAGTCTGGTCGACCATAGTAATTACCATAATGATTGAAATAGTATATACATGTTGAGCATTGCGAGATTAGAGTAAATATCACCTAACAAATTTAAGTAAACGCAAAAAATATGTTTTTTTTTTTGTTTGTTTTTAGAAATGAAAAAGGTTTTTATCTAAGTGAACATTTAACAACTTTCGACTCTTCATCTTCGTTAACCCAGATTTTTAAAGAAAGTTTTAACGTAGTATAAATAAAAAAAAGAAACCGGAAAATAATCTTGACTTGTAACTCGTAAGACCCAACGCCACGCTTTATCCTGACTTTTTGTGACATGTAATTTGTGGACTACGAATATCGAAAAACCGAGTAGATTAAAGTATATTTTTAAATAATCGCAATATTCAATGAACAGAATAATAATTTAAACTTTCTGGAACCATTTGAAAAAATAAAAATAAATAATACGATTATTCATCGATGTGTATACCACCAGCACATAAACTGTGATAAGTCATAATTGTGTTTAATAGTTCTTTGCTTTTTGAATACTATTATGAAAAATTAAAAGCGGAGTTAGGAGTATTACTTTTGTTATGATAAAAGTCATATGTGTATAATGTTACAGTGTTCATAAAATAGTTATTGTGATCAAGCATAGGGAAATATCATACGATTTTTCTCCTTTCGTTTAACTTTAAAAACTTCAGTATTTCATTTTTTTTTTCATAATCTGAACATTTTTACAATATTGCAGTTTACCAAACTTTTTTCACTCACGACATGTCTATTTTGAATAGCTTCGCGTTTATGTCGAATAGAAAGTTAGGTGTAGCTATACTTGATATATCTCTTATTTATAGTTCTAAAGTGACTGAACAAAATAGCAATAATACTGTGGAGAGCAATAAAAAAAACGGTTGGATGTTCCTAGCACGCTTTTTATCAAAATTGTCTCAAAAGTAAAAAAAACAACAATAATAATAGGTAATAATTTTAATAGAGCAGTGTATATAACTAAACGTTTTTTTTTTATTTAATGATTATAATCTCACAACAACAACTGCATTGTAGAAACTGCTATGTATATATATATTTTATTATGTGTCGCGTTTTGCCATAGCTTTTCGAGTCTCACTAATGAGGTTGACGGAATGTTGTTCGACGGTTCAAAAACAATAATTGACGAGTTTCGTATAATAATTTTCCATAGACGCTCTGGTGCATGCAGCGAATAATGATGATTTTGCTGCACCTGCAATTCATTTTGGATCGAGTAATATTGTGAACTTTCAATGTTGATCAAACGAAAAAGTATAAATATTATTAACGGAGAATAGTCACTTGCACAACGTTTGTACCGTGTACAAATAATATAATACATCATAATATTTACAGGTGATAACCGTTCAATCGATGGATCGCGTGCACCGAGTATTAAAATAGACTTACCATAATGGTGTGATATTATGTTCATACTAAACGACATTTGAAATTTTTGTCATTTACAATGATATGTAAATGACATTTTCCGTAATTTTTACCCCACGAGCCTTTATCTTTGCTGCTCTAAGCCCGTATAATGAAGGAAACAACTACAAAACTGAACTCGGTAAATTGTACGGGTAAAAGTAAATAATTTACGTACATTTTACAGAGGTTTTTTACCGTTGATAAAATCGAGCTTAAAAGTTTTTAAAAGAGAAATAACTATAATTTGTGTGCCTTTGAATGTTCTATTTCGGTAGTCTTTAAAACTATACACGCAGACATACTGTATTTATTCATTTTACAAACTTTGAAAAAGTATACACTATTACACTATATACATTATACACGACACAATATGTATAATTTACATTTTATTTACCCGGTTTGAATTTTAGAATGTATTTTAATAATACCTATTTTATTTTTATTAATTTATATTATACCCGTATTACCTACATTGAAGATTTAATTTTTTTTAAGATCATGGTTATTTTGTTCTTTTCAGTTATAAATGTTATCACTTAGAGATGAAAATAATAAATTATAAACGCATTAATTAATGGTCGGCATGAACAATTTCAGTAATAGGTTAGGACGTTATAGGTAAGTGAAATGACATACAAAAAAGGGATTTCAACCAATATTTCGGGTGTACATTTTACCTGTAAATTCACCGAATTCTATTTTACTTGTCGCAGACTCTAACAAGTGGGGTCCAGTAAACGCCATATAATTATTATTAATAACAATCTGTCGAGTCGGTTAAAAACGTGCGCTACACAAGTCACAAAATCCTGCACACGCAACAATATGATTTTCGTTATAACGTGTTGCCCATGAGTACGTATTCATAATATTAATACACGTGATAAAAACTATTATGAAGATAATAAAATTATAATACGTTTCAGGAAAGTCGGTTAACAGCGTGTGTCCGCGACGGCGGTGTGTGCTGTGCGCGTTCTAGTCTTAACTCTCAAGGCGATCGACTATATAATATAATATGGTATCACATCGTTCGTGTGAATATAATATGTTTTTTAAACTATCATTTTAAGGTGGTGCGGCCGTACGGACAATAATATAATATAATAATAATAATATTATCATCGTCGTCGTCGTCGCTTCCGCATTAAATAGATTAGCGCAGAGCGACGGGACCGCGTCTATGCTCGTCGTCGCGAACCGCGTAAATAACATTAAAATATTCTACTATTATACAGTGAAACCTCTCCTAATGGACACCTCTAAATAGCGGACACCTCCGAATAGCGGACGTTTTTTGGGGGGAACAAACTACACATTTTCTACAAACCGAACCCTCCGAAAAGTGGACACAATTTCAGTGACCGAGAGTGTCCGTTATGTAGAGATTAAAATATATTATAACAATTGTGATAATCGTTACGATTTTTGTACTTGATAACAATATTATAATAAAAGGTACCTATGATAATAATAATATTATATTATCGTGTCGTTTGTAAGCCATATCCGCGGCTTAATTACGACGCACGCGCGAGCGCCGAGTCCCGAGGTGAACTATTACTGACGATATTATGTACATCGGACGGACTGACATTGTGTTCTCGACGACTTTTTTTTTTCATTTTTACTTCCGGATTTCCGAGCGAATTCGTTTTCGATTTCCAACTCGTTCGTTAGACCTTCGCGCGATAAACATTCGTCGCGTTGCCGGAATAAATTTTACCACAACCGAAACCTAATAAAACGATTCACATTCAAATGTTTTATGCAAAAAGGACGACCTGCTCTCTACGTATATTGTAATTTACTGGCCACTGGAGTTTATAAAGCCGCCCGGTGCACCTATACGAATCTTATTTCTCAACGTTATACAACATTATTATAACATTATACAAACAAATAAATATATTGCGCGTTTATGTACGAACCGTACACGACCGAGATAAATATCGCTGCGAGCAAACCGTAAAACCGTGTTTACTCGGCTCCGCGTTGATAATTATTTCATTTTATTTTTTTACATAATATTATTTGACTTATAAATTCGTATTTTGCATAATTTTTATCACAATACTCGGAAACTAGTATTAAAATAATATTTACATTTTAAAAGGTTTATTTAAAAACGCGGTTAAGTTAATTCTTTTTACGATTACTCGGTGCACTGATCGTAAAATATAATTTAGAATTATCTGGAAAAAATGTACAAACCTAAACAGTTCGTACATCATATTATTATCGCGTGGTGAGAAGATCGATAGTATTGCGTGTACATTATGTCGAATCATTTTAAATTGAACCAAAGTATTTGAGTGTAGGTACGAACATTATGATATAAAGTTTCATTTTATTGTTGTACAAATGTATTGTATACAGAGAAAGTCGTTTGTCGGTTAAATAAATTACGAAAATCACACCATTAAAATGAATGCAATTATTAAAAGTGAGTTTTCGAAAAACTGTTTATATTATAATACATTATAAAACAACATAAAATACAAAGTAAAAGGGGAAAAACTGTATTATATGGCCTAATAATTCATAAATGTTATAATGTATGCGAGTAAAACTTACATCAGAAAGACTAAAACATGATTAGAGTTTTACGGTGCACGCTTAACAGGAAAATAAAAGAAATAAAATGAACGTAAAACGAGTAACAATATTTTCAGAAATACGATGACGGAGTGTACCTAAATATAATATTTTGTAATAAAATAGCAGTCACAGACTATTTATTCATATTTATGAACATTACGTTTTTCTAGCAGTCACATTTTAATATTATCGTACTTTGTATAACCACAAAATGCGTGAAAGAAAAATAGTTTAATATTCATTCAATCTTTTATTATTATTTTTTTATTTACAGGTAGAGACAATTGGCGATGCTTACTGCGTGGCTTCGGGTCTACACAAATTCAGTTCGATACACGCTCAGCAAATCGCATGGATGGCTCTGAAGATGATTGAGACGTGCAAGACTCATCACACACACGACGGGAAACCGATCAGAGTAAATCCATGTTTAATACACGTTATATTATTGTTTTCTTATGACTTATAATTGAATATTGATAACCTCGCGAACGTTTAGCCGAATGATTACACATCGCACGATAGCGATGAGCTGACCGATGCACCGTCGCGCGTCGTAGCGATATGAATTCGGGGTTGCAAAAGTGGTTAAAACATTTTGATTTAAAGATGAATGTTTAAAAAATATGTTAAAAATGTTTAAATAATGTTTTTGAATGTTTAAAACAGTGATCAGTGTCGATAACATTTTTTTATTATTATTATACTGCAATAATTATTATTATGGTTGACCAATTTAATTTTTTTATACCACTTACTGTATAATATTTTGTTCCACCAGTGTGTGACGTATTAAGTTACTTATTAATTTATAACTATTTTTGACTTACAACACCAATTACATAGATAAAACCATAATAACACTAACATCTTCTAAATAAAATATAACAAATTAACATTTTTAAATAAATTTAAAAAATAAGCATTAGCAGCCCACTTATTTCCTTAATATAGCCCCCCCCCCGAATTCTGTTTAGCCCCATAGTGTAAAAATGTAATATTTTATACGTTCATATTATAATCACTTGTGTACCTGAATCATTATAAGGTATACCCCCCCCTCCTCCTCCACCAATGAAAAATGAAATTATTCATTCTATGTATAATATAAGTATACCTTTCAAATAAAATAAATAAATATCTACCAGCCCATTAAATCCAAAATAAATTGTCAGGTGCAGCGAAAGCAGCATTCGCTGTACCCGTGCGCACGCCTATGATCCTAACTCCTAAGCCTGTAAAAATGTGAAGGAAAATGTGCTTGGTAAAAAAACGACGACCAATTCGATCAGTAGTGCGATCATCGTACATTTGAACAGGAACCAATAAATCGACTCACCATAATACCTTTTGCAAACGGGAACCTATTCGATTAAATGGGAACCAATTTGGTAACTTCCTTCTACTGGCGCTAATAGTGGAAAAGAGGTTATAGACATGACATTTGGTTCAAATTAATTTGTGCAGTTGTGACGTGTTTCTGAGTCGATTCCCGTTCCATAATATAGAAATATGATAATCCATCCGTATGGGTTCCCAGGTTATTAAAAAGCATATCACGACTTATTCCCGAGCATAAAATGCATTGTATATTTTATTGGAAAGTCCAGTCCTGACTTATTCAAGTATTTTATGAATGACGATTATTGAGATTCTTTGGTTTTCCAAATGTAACTTTTAAAAATGTATTTCACCCAGAAATGTATAAAAACACGGCGTTTTGGATAGGCCATTTAGCTACATTTCGGTCGAGGGTACAGTATTTTCCGACGTCTACTAGCTCGACACGCGGTCATCTCCGGCGACGTATCGCTTAGGTATGTCTACAACTCGTGTAGAAACGCACATGTATCGTAGTGATGATAATACACCTCCTCTAACGGACACCTCCAAAAGGCGGACGTATTTTTGTGCAGAAACTACACACAGATCTACAAACCGAACCCTCCGAATAGCGGCCACGATTTCGGTGACCAAGAGTGTCCGGTATTTAGAGGTTTCACTGTGATATAGTAACGATGGCTGTAATTATTATTATCGTTTATTATCTTAACATACGCTAGCACACGATATCGGTCGGCGAGGGTCATGCACACAAAAGCCGAAAATCGCATCGCACGGGGAGGTGCATTACATTTTTGTTTCGTCGAACCCGGCGGAAACCACGTGCCGGAACCTAAGCTCGTGCCGGCGATGCGTCTCCCTCGTGCCATACGCGTTTACGCCTTACATTATATTATAATATATTATACTGTACAACTTTTACTGCACATCAGTTCGGCAACGATTTAATATTTTATACCATGGTAGGTTACAGGTATAATATTATAATGTTTACCGTGCGCAGCTCGTGTTGCGGTCGTTTCCCGCGGGAACATCCCAACACAATACGGGTTGTATCATCGGGCGCATAATAATAATAATAAAATTTAATAAATATAATATATATAATATCAGAATGTTATAATAATATAATATTATACGTATCACACAGTACGCCGCCGCCGGACGACGACGACGCGCTGACCGGATTATAACAATATATTATACTGCAAAGTAATAATATTCGTCTCGTTTTCGAACTACGTCTCTGCCATAATCATTATACTAATAGTATAGCGCTCTCGTCAATATGCTGTACGTCAAATCACGTGTCCGTTAAATTAAATTCTAACTATACACACTCGCTCGTTCGGTCGGTCTCGTTATTTTTGTCGAAGGACTTCGAGTGAAAACAAAACCACACGATAGCGCCCGATCATCCGACGAGATCGTAAAATGATATATCAACCAAAGCGCGTATCTTCATCGTGTTATCGTATATGGCACACGTCAACACGTCGAAGGGAGTGACTGCTAAACTATTTCATCACTAGAGACAGTCTTTTACTCAGTATATTTTATATTAATTGTCTTTTCAGACATGTTTTTTTTAATAACCACTGTCGATCAACGAGTTACGATATTTTTTAAATAAAAACTTATAATTTTTTTTTTCATTTTAAACCATGCGAGGACGTTCATTTATAATTTATTATTTTTCTGAAAATGTCTATTATAAACGAAAATTGAATTTCAAACGCGTAGTTGATTACTAATTAATCATAATAGTGCTTATACATTTTTTACGAGCAGGAAAGTAGTGTGTGGTCCGACATTTTGCTAGGTTTCGCGTTCTCGTACCTCTGTGCAACTCCGCTATACGATCATCTGAAACGCGTATATCTATGATTATAATAACTGATTAAGTACTAAATAATAATTACTATAATAACCGACTACCGGTTGGATTATTACTGGTTATATTATAATATATTATACGACTAAATCCAATCACGTGAAAAAAAAAATATCAACAAAAACACATTTTATAATTCACCGAGATAATGACTGTACATAATAATATGGTGATAAAACAATCAGGCTGTATATAATAAAGTTTATTTCCGATTTCCAAGTACGCGTGGCCGACCGTATCGACGAGAAGAGGCCCTCGTGTACCTATACATCATAATAATACGTACCTATATGTGTGATGAATGGCGAGTACCTTCGCGAGTTTCCTCGAGAGCACAACACAGCCGATCGACCGAGCCGGGTCAAAACCGTTCGTTTTGTATGGACAACACGTGTGCCCCGAAGGCCCGTAAATAATAATATTTTGTACCTACTCTGGGATTTTATTCCCTTATTTCCCGTTCACGTGCCCCGAAAATCTGAAACACTTCGCTGAGCGTGTTCGGACGCGTCGGAAAACGACGTTTGAGAACAAATCCCGAGTATGCCGACACCGTAAAAAACGAAACGTACCTAATTAAACACGAACACCTCGTCAGTTCAGTCCGTTCGAGAAAGTCGTTTTTTTTTTTTTTGTTCTTCGTATTCGACTCAAATCGAATACCTTCGAACAATGTCATACGAGGCATGTCACAGTTAAACGAGATTTGTGTAATCGAATGAACGGTGATGGCGACATCGATATTATATTATATTATATTTATTTCGCGGCGGACGGATTCGATGATGATTGAAAAAATAAGTCACCGAGAGACGTAAAAATCAAAAAATAATTTTTTAACGCTGTAGGAGATTGTTTTTGACTTTGTGGTCGATGCGCTACCGCTGCCGCCGCAGCCGCGAATAAAGTAGTACTCGTAATGTCATTATGTGAAGAACAATTGCGGCGGCGGCGAGAAACGAATAATATAAACAAATAACAATATAATATATTATACAATCGGGCGAGTGCAACGGTGAACAAACACGTACGCATATTTATAATAATATAATATTATAATATATTTTTTATTATTGTTCTAGTATAGGTAGTAGGTACGTGTATAAATATATATATATATATATGAACGCGCGTACTTAGAACGTCGATTTAGATTAAATTCGACAACAATAATTGAACGACCGGAATAGTGGATTTCGTCTGCCGGCGCTCGACCGCGGCAGATAAAAACGTCGGACACGTATCCCTCGGGGATTTTGGAAGACCTTTGCGGAATAAGAGTCGACAATGGTGGGCGGGGAGGGGGTGGGAGAGACGCTGCTCGAGTAATAAATCGGGTAAATGTCCGAGTATAATAAAGCGATTACGGCGAGATAGGGCCGCAAAACACAAAAGATTGCGGAAAAGTAATACATATATACATTATAATAATATATATATATATATATATATCGCGGCGGAATATATGTGTATATATATATATATATGTAATAAATATCGTGACGGTCGTATAACATATAATATTACTCGTACGATTCGGATGCGAATTCTTCACGTGTTTTACGTGTGTTATCGTCACGTCGACGGTGGCGGCTTAAATGATAATAATAATATTACTATATAAAATTTCGTTTGGTTTTCAACATTAAAAACTCGTTGTCGACGCCGCCGCGGCCGCCGTTAAATACCTATACATACTATACACCGTCGTGCAATAGCTATTTAATATGCGTGCACATTACGCGCCCGACGTTAATAATATTTCGGCATTTAAGTGGGTTTTAATCGATCGAAAACTACTACTGCTCCGCGCTAATAACAAATAATAATATTATATTATAATATGCGACGTCCCATGGACTTCGGTGAACAGTTCTGAGAAAAAATTTCATACGTCTCGTCGTGCGCGTTACTTCGGACGCGAATATTTTATAATAATAAATTGGCACCTACGCGGTTCAAGTCCTACACGCAGTGTGTGATAACATTAATTATATTAATTATATTATATTATTATATTGTGCGTTTACCTTGAACGATTCTCACAAGTGCACGGAAAGATAATAATATTACTATACCGTAATCGGTACATGATTGTTATCGTTGTCGTTATAAAAATACTAGTCCGAGAGGGCGCGAGCTTTTATTTTTCAGTGCAGCGCGAAAACAATAATAACATTATAATATTGTTATCTCGGTACAGGACCTGATGTGCGTGGGTGTGTGTATGTGTTGTGATCTATATAAAACGTCGAACGTAGGTATACCTCTACCTAATAATATATTGTACCGGGGATTACGAGCTTTAGAGGGAATTAAATCTACGCATAATCTTTTAATGCCCCAAACTATTAGTTTTCGTCATAATGGCGCTAAAGTCTATTTTAATAATATTACAATATTACATATGCTTAAATACTTAACTGCAATATGTGATATCATAATATACATTACTATACTATCAGGAAACTGTACGTTAGGTATATAACATAACTGTGTGCCTACAACTGGTGTCCTAAAACGAATCTTCTGAACAGAAATGGCACAAACAAAAAAATCCATTATAATCACCCAATTATTATTCGTATAATGTTTGCTCGCAGTTCTCCCCCTCCCCTCCTCTGTTTTTTTTTATACGACTCCGATCGATTATTTTGTACCGAACAGTAGTTATTACTGCTCCGTGCCTATTATTATAATTGTTTTATATACTTTTGATTTTGGTAATCGAGCACAGATTCGGTTCCAGCCACTTTGACCTCCCCCCCCCATCACTAACCCTCTTACATTATGTATTGGTCATAACACTGAAACGAAAGTTTTTTTTAAAACGTTTTCATATTTTAACTTTTAACGTTATGATATATTTTTGCGTTGTTTTGTACGCGCTGTGCCATTTTTACATTTAAAATTGTACATAACATAATATTACATTACCTTTGGTTATAAATCTATCACTTTTATTATGTTTGTACATCGTCGTACATATTTGTATCTATCTATAGATAAAATATAATATAAATTATATTTACTCGGATTTAGTTACCTTTTATTTAAAGATATTTTTAATGGTTCGTTTAATGTTATGTTTAGTTTAATGACACTGTTATTTTTTTTTTCGTTTTGCGGTTTCAGTTTTAATTACATTTAAAATGTCAACCGTTTTTTCAAAGGATAACACTTTTGACCTTCTATAGCTGGTTCAGGAGACATAATTTGTTTTTCATCCTCTTTTGGCGAACAGCAGCACAGTCAGCTGTGCACAGTGTTGAGACATATCTAGATAAATTTATCTAGATATTTCATCTAGATAGTATTTGTTCATCTTTTATCTTATCTAGATGAAAATTTGAATAGGTATCTAAGGGTTATCTTAGATTAAAAATCGGTATCTTTTTAGTAATTATCTAGATAATATTATGTGTAAACCGAAATTTTTTTTGAGCGCCCTGTATGCATGCAAGTTAATATTCTGGTCTTATATTAATCTTTGAATTATGTAAATAAGAATGGCCATTGGTTAAACATTAATTAAGATTTTTATCATTGATAGGTATAATAATTTCCAATAGTAAAATATAAATTTAATTGTTGGTTTAATGAAATTATTTTAAATATTTAAATTTTCATCTATTTTTTATCTAGATCAAAATTTTTTGTATTTTATCTTATCTGAGATAATTAAAATACATGTTATCTTATCTTAATCTAGATAATATTGGAGCAATAATCTTTTATCTATATCTAGATAATTTTTGCTTATCTCGTCTCAACACTGGCTGTGCACCACGTACGCACCGCGCAAATGTTCGAAATTATTATACCTATAGAGACATAAATGAGTACACGCTATATGCACATGCCTACAAATTATATTTTATTTTAAATAAGGTGTATGTGTGCATTCGCGGGTAACGTATGACACGCGTGTAATACGATAAAAAATATTATACTTACGTGTTATTTGGTACGTCTTACGTTCGCAAAAGCGTACGAAAAACACGCTCGAGTGACTATTTTAATAATATTATAGCCATTATATTGTTTATAGTTCGGTCGGCTCTTTTTTAATCGTATCGATTTCAGATGCGAATCGGATTGCACACCGGATCGATATTGGCTGGCGTGGTAGGCGTGAAAATGCCGAGATATTGCTTGTTCGGCCATAACGTGACGATCGCCAACAAGTTCGAGTCGGGTAGCGAACCGCTCCGGATAAACGTCAGTCCGACTACTCACCAGTAAGTATAATATTATTATTATTTATTATTATAATATCGTAATGCCCACTCGCCCGTACACCTGTCACCTGCACCGTGGTCGGGTATGACTACTGTCGAATATTGTATATTGTCGTCGGATATATATACCGATACGTAAATTATATTATAGGTACATGATAGGTGGCTCGATGTCGGCGAACACGATTTGCGCACTATTCGGTTTCGTTCGGGTTGTATGTATATGAGACGAAAAGCAATTCCTAATCCTCGAACGGAGAAGAAAAATACAAATCGACTAGCCGAATAATATTACGATGATTTCACATAATATTTATAATGATTAGACGAAGCTGAACGTACTCTGTACGATTCAAATATAGTGTATCATTACTTATATTATATCATGAGTATCTGATGTTGGTAGTAAACTTCTAAGCCAAGTACAACGGCATCATTAGCTACGGTGCTACTGGCTATCCAGATAAATACCCAAATTAGGTCTGTGCTCGAGATTTGTTAATTGGAATTTTATTTCTAGTTCGTGTATAGAAAATAGAATACCTACCTACCTATGCCGAAAACCGTATAAAGTATCCAATGTACGGTTTTTACCGACTTTTTCGTCGTCGTGCGTTTCGGCAGCAATCGAGATGTCCGTAAAACGTTGTTGTTTTTTTTTTTTGATAAATCGAACCGTTCGGCATGAATGCTGTAAAAAATAAAACATATCTATAAAAATAATAAATGGTTTATATGTGTGGTTGTGTGTGTGCGTGTACGATATCTTTAAATAGCCGTTTTCGTTACCCTTAGGGCCGCTCGGATTGTCAAGAAAAAAATATCCTATGCCCGCACAGACGCGAAATTTTATTTTTCCATCTTTCAATTCGATATCCTTTTACCGGTCGGTCCGCTTGGGTCATATATTATTGCGCACATACAGACCGGTATACTGTCCTGTTTTTTTTTTCATCATCATTCTCCGTATTATTCTCCGGGTTCGTCCCGCGGATATTCCGACCAGCCGCCGGCTACACTCCAATAACTCTCTCTCTAGCTCTATATATATATATATATATTGGTGGTATGTGTTCCTTTTAGAGTGCACAGCGTATTTCGGCTTCATTGCGCACTACTTGAATAAATCTCTGCTCGAATGATTGATATTTGGCATTCCCCGTCATTCCGCCTAATTCATAATAATATTATATATTATAATATATGATATTATTATTACGATACCGTCTCTTCGTTCATCTATAATAGCAGTGTACGTACTTTATACGTTGTACATGATATAATATTATGCCTTGCAGTTGAACAGCAGTTCTCTTCGTCTCGATCGCAATATTCAAATCGGGGCACTTTTCTACCTGCATTGTTCTCGAATTTCCAAATTATTCAATACCAATACGTCATATACTATATAAGACGTATAATGTCTGTCTACGTTTTAACATCAAAGATCTTCTCGTTTGCATGCCGTTATATTTTATGTAATATCGTGTTTGCAAAGACGCGGTAACTGCTGAACTGCAGCTGAAGTGCTCGGAGCTTTCGATGTGCATATATATAGACTTCGAGAGCATTCATATGGCCGCGCCGTCTGTATTCATATTATATTCGAATTCGTAAAAGACTTGTTTACATTCACGTGAGCTACAATAATTATATCGCATGAGGTGTAGGTATACTGTATACTGCTAACACTATAATATGGTTTTAATCCAAACGTATAAATAACATTGTACAATATACCTACTTCAATACACATTTATATTGCAATTTATCTTTCATTCAAACGATTTAGTTTTGATGTGAGAAAGCCTGAAACTATATCGTTGGTACTCAGGACTCAAAAGATACCACGAAGAGATCGGCACTCCATCGACTCACGAGCAATTTTTTGTTGAAACTTAATCGACTTGCTATCGTTTAAAGTAACTAGTAATTTCAATTTGATTTCTGATGTTTATATTCTATAATTTATTCGATCATTGTGTGTGTAGGTATAGCTACAATTATTACTTTTCTTTTACCGGTAAATCGTGGACCTATCTGGGATAAATATTTAACGACATCTTCATGAACTTTATGTTCTTCGAAATATTTTATCGCTTTCCAAAGTTCATAAATCATTGTATAATACCTATTACCGTGAAAGTCACTAGTGTTTTAAATTTATAGACAGGAATATTCCCAAAACGCGCTGTAATATCCACCTACTCGATCGTTGTACGCAGGGGCGTATACAAATTTGGGAAGTCAGATCCCCCTCATAGGCCTTTTTATGATTTTAATGTGCAGGTATCTATATAGCTACCTAGTTTTGGGTTTTTGGTTGCACTCGTGTTGTATATTGTTATTATTGCGTCATACTCACATAATATTATAATATTATGACGTACGCCTATTATACGAAATGCTCATTATTAACGCGATCGATTGTTCGCTGTTCGCAGGCTGTTGATGAAGACCCCCGGATTCTCGTTCGAGGAGAGGAGTCGGTCGTGTCTGCCCGTCGGATTCCCCGAGCACATACCGGGCACGTGCCATTTCCTGTTGTCGTACGCGCACCCCGACATGTCGCCCGACGGCGCACCCGACTTGGACGCTCACGTCACCGCTGGCTTGCGACAACTCACCTTGGACAGCTGAACAATACCGCCGCCACCTCCACCACCGCCGCCACCACCGACAGCACAGCCGTTGCCGTCTCCTCGTAGATGATTATAATATATACAAGCGCACCGGCGGAACGACGTCGAGTCTTATACGTTATAATATTGTAATTTTTGTTTTTTTGTTTTTGCCCACCCATAGAAGTGCACTCACTATACCTATATAATATGCCAACGCGAGGAAAAACTTAAAAAAGGAAGAAAAAAAAAATGTTTGTTTTTGATTATTATATAATATCACAATATGTGTATCATAGCTGTAGAGTCCAGCCCTCTTATATAAATTATAAATATATATAATATAATATAAATAATATCCTCATCCTGTCATCTCGCCCGTCGAAACGACACCGCCGGTTAAAAGCACTCGATTCGTGCATCACGATTCCTAACACACTTCGCTCACCTAAATATAATAATTTATTATAATATATTATTATGACATCGCCCGTCGCCGCTGGTTGAAATCGCATGAGATGTACGTTATTGTTTATACAGCTATAAATGATTCTCTCGAATAAAATATTTATAAGCGTGTATAATATTATATGATCAAAAGCATAACGATTAAAATATAATCTCCGACAACGGTGACGTTATTATTTCTTTTAAATTTCTTCATTTATCTCTATAATAATATACATTATATATATAATATATTGAACGTAATAAAAAAAAGTCTTTCGAGCGTGGTCTCCTTTTCCGTATTTACCGGCAATACCCACAACGTCTGCGACGACAGACATTCATATTTTATTTCAATGTATAATATAGAATAATAATTATTATTATATAAAACGGTTCTGCGATATAATAGTGTAGAGAGAGTCGGAGAAAAAAAACCATTTTAACGAACGCCAGCGATAATTTTATTCTATAGAACCGCTTCGGAAAATAAAGCTCACGGAGACTGGTGGTATTAAAAAACCCTGTACATCAAAACTCTTTGTTTTACAGTACGGTGGATAAAAAAATTACTGATTTAGAATTTAAAAAAAATCGCTTAAATATTTCTGAAACTTTAAGGATTGAAAAAAATCAAAGTCTCCAGTAATATTATTCTTTACCAAATCTCTTCAGAAATGAAATTTTTAATTAATGAACCGAAAATATGGATCTAAGTAGACCAAGACTAATTTTTATAATCATTATGCTTCTGAAGTAAGGTAAGAAAAATAAATTTAGCTAATGACAGCCGCCAAATAATAACTTTTATAAATTCAGTAAATTCAAAAGAACTTAATCTGAAATTTCAATAACAACATTGAACTTTATTCTTTTCAACCAATAATATTATACTCAAAGTTTTATTAAAATTATTTTTTTTATTCGCTATTTTATTTTGTTTGAATTGTTTAGTACCCAGTACTTGAAAGAACTTCTGCGACCAAACAATTCTAAGACAAATCATTCAGTGAAATTAGAAACCATCAAATATCTATCAGAAAATATATTATTTAAAGATCTGTTTATCATGATATAAAAAGCGTTGATTTTACAAAAAAAAAAAAACCAAAATTAGTTAAAATAGTAGTATTGAAATCCAAGTAAAAATGTCAACACCGACAGAATGATTATATTAAATATACGGTTGTGTAAGGAACAATAGATAGGATCAACCGATCGGATGAATTAAACACTTTGTACAAAGATATTTCCAAAAATAAATATGCCTATAATATTAAGACACTTTGACTCTTGTTTCAAGTCCTCTATTTTTAATCTCTTAGCATCTTCCTATGGTGTAAAAAAATAATTAATACAAACAAAAGGAAAACAATTTCCTGAAAAAAAAACTATTGTGATCAACGTTATTTCATAACGAGTTTTGTGTTCCTAGTGTTTAATGTTTCTATCGTTTATCGTTTTAACACATGAATATAAATTGTAGTTAAATTAATATTACGTATTAAGAATAATATAATATTGTATGTTACAACCATAATAATAATAATAATAATAATAATAATATTAATAATGTTTTATTGGATATATTATTGCCATCGCATTATAACACTAAACTTAGAAATAATATTCTATCGATAAGTCTATAAATACATATAATATATCTTTATTATAATATATGTATATATATTTTAAACGTTTGCTTTTGTCAAAAAAAAAAAACTATTGCGTTACTTGACTAAAAATTATTATCAACTCTATAATAATTATTGTTTTTTTTTTCTTTCTTTCTGTACACTGATGTAATATGATCAACTTAAAAAAATATATATGTAATTGCGTTTACGATTTAGATTGTCAAGCTGTCGCGTCTGTGCACGTATTGTCAATTATATATTACGTTATTTCCGACTGCTTTTACACACACTCACATTGGATCTGTCGAAAATCGTCGTACTTTGCAGTTATATAAACTGGAAAAAAAAATTATTGATATTACTATAATAATACATACCTACTAAGATTGTTATTTCTCTGCGTGTATATTATGTTGTGTTATACCTATATAATAAATATATATATATGTGCGCATTATGTTTACATGCACAGTATGGTCGTAGGTTTATAACCTAACCGTGGTTACTGATCTCGTGCGTGCAGTGACTCGGTGTTTGCATTTTGCTATTATCGATTTAAGACGGTAAACATTATAAGTCGCGTCACACCCTGTATGCCAAAATAAATTCGAATTTCGCCAAACAAATAGAACGAAACATTTTCGTTCAATCGCGTTGTGTGTACATTATATGTATTGGTATTATACCTGTGTATACGTATTATAATAATATTATAATGTAAATATAAACTGCGCCGAGTTACTCGATCTCTAATCGGACCAAAACATTTTTTCCCGCATTGACGCCGCCGACGGTAACGACTATAATAATAATAATAAAAATAATATTCTACAGTTCGGTTTTCGACAGATCGAACCGTCCGACCGTGTTCTCCTCCAATGGCGACCAATGTTATTTTATTTCATTTTTTGCGATTTATCAAAACACCTCATACATGCAATTTTCAAGACACGTGTGTCGTCTTTTGAGTGAACACGGAGCGCATTCTGAGCGTGTCTGATTAGCAACTGAAAAATAAGCTGCAACAGCCCCTAAAAATACGTCTCGAATCACTTAAAATGTCATTGTCCCCGAGGAGCGACTCGAAAATAAAAATTTCCGGACGCCTCCAAAGCACCGCCGCCGTGGTACGATTTTTAAAAATCTTATTCTTCTTTTTATGACGACCGATGCCCTCGAATCCTTCTTAGAATATACTCAAAGGTCCTCGCGGCATTTCTATAATTTTTCTATAATTACTAAAATGTTGGTTAATATCACGAGCGACAAAGAGCTGTCCGTAAATGTCGATCAATTTGTTTCCGGTAAAATCTATATCTACTCGTGTCGTCGACTACGTGACCCCGCCAAAACCGATCTACATATTAATATATTATAATATCGTTTCGAAAATAATATGACACACGGACGAGTGGGCAATAACAAATTATATTGTAATTATGCATTAGGCTCAGATCACGAAAAACGAACGACCTACGTTAGTAATAAAATACTCGTTCGTTAGGGGTAAGTTGCAGAGGATTATGAGATAACAACAGACTGCGACTAACTAAATAGAATAAAAAACAAAAACGAGAGGAAAAAAATATACGAAGAAACGCCATTACTGCGCTTACATTGCAATCGATTTCGTTCTGGTCCTCTTACTATAGTCGAAAACTGCGCTGGGGAAATTGCAACTTTATAACTCGTCCCTTTAAAGCAGTGATTCCCAACCTCTTCTATTCTACGCCTCCTTTGTAGATTTTCAAAAATCTAGCACCCCCCCCCCTCCTATTAATTGAAAAAATGTCTAACTTTTTTTTTGGTATATTTTTTCAAATAAATTTTTCAAAATTTTGTAAAACATAAAAACTATTATAAATTAAAAATAATTTAATAAAAACAAATTTTATTTCGTGACGACTGCTTCCACCTCCTCTGCAATGTGTACACACACACCTAGGGTGGGGGTGCTCCCCAGGTTAGAAAACACTGCTTTAAAGTAAACGCTGTGTTTTATTTCCGTACGATATACGTATAAACGATTTGTGAAACTTTTTCACGTTTATGATAAAGCGGACATCAATTATTATGATTAAAAAAAAATAATAACCAATGTGGCTTCCGGTGGATCTGAATCAAAAACAATAGTTTAATGGGTGGTACTTATAGCTAGTAGTATCGAGTATACCGAATATTATATATTAGGTACATTTAAAAAACGAACGAAAATAATTAATTTTTTTAAAAAAAACGTTAATCGGTGAATATATTGCCAAGGGGAAGAACTTTATCTACGTCATCGTAGCATTTTTTTTTTAACTTAAAAACAATTTAAATTATTAATTTGTAAAGACTTTTGTTTTTAATTCGTATATTACAAATTAGTGAGTAATTACTAATTATATTAAAAAATAACAACGCTACGACACAGATAATGCTCTATTCTATGTAGTGTAAGCAATTTGGTAAATCTGCTGTAAATATTGTACTACTAAGCTTGTCCCGCCCGAAACCGCTTTTCTATATAATTTTATTATTACCCAATAACTATAAATTGTTTTTATAGCATGGGAATAAATATATTTAAAACTAAAAACATTAATTCTTCTTAAAATGGCATTAAAATTGCCTATACCGAACCCCTTAAATATAGGTGTGTACTGTGTAGCCATCTCTTAAGAACTATGTTTTCAAATAATATATATATATATTTATATAATTGAATAAGTACACATCTTATGGTTTGAACCACAAAAAAAACTAACTATAAAAAGAAATTATAAAATTAATATAATAATCAGCTTGGGTATAATTAATTTCCCATAGGCAACTTTTATCAAATTACTGTTATAATTCGATACGCAGTTCTTAAAATAAATTTTTCTGCATCTTTGGTGAAGTTTTAGATTATTCAAGGTACATCCAAATGCGATTTGGTCAAATTGTGATATCGTTTGTTTGGCTGATCCGAATACACATTGTTCTGAATCTTTGATGTTCCATTACAAATACTTCGCTTATTGTGTGCATATTTCTACTTAGCTGAGTACCTTATCTCTAGTATCTAGTTTCCATCTCCTAAAGTGCAATCAAAGGGTATCCTGATCTTTTTCACGTGTTTTATGTATTTGGATATGTCTTTGTCTTAATGGGCACAGAGATATCTTCAGAGTACTAATTTGTTTGATTTGGTTTCAGGCACATAACGTATAATGTATATTGTATAGATTAAAAACAAGGGGTCAATACGGTATTTTGGGTAGGCCATTGTTCATTGTCCTCCATTTGCTATTTCTCTTCCAACCCAAAACTTACAGTTGTTTATTTACCAATATATTGTTGATAAGGTCTACAGTCTACGCAGCCTTAGGGAGTTTTAAAAGTAATCCTACTATCAACACCATGTAATATTCCGAAGACAAATCTATTAAGATAGCTCCTGTTTTGAAGCATTTTTGAGACCCAGCTTCTGAAAAATATGATAGTGGAATAAATAGTTCACTGCAAGAATATCTCTCACGAAATTCACCCTGTTCTATCGGTAGAACCTTATCGACACATGGATTTATTCTGTCATATAATATACGATTAAAGAGTTTAAAACTACAACTAAGAGTCGATTTCAAAAGTCGATAGTGGACGACTTCGTTGGCTTCTTTACCTGGTATCTTTAACTTCTGGCTTCTTTGAAATATTTTGGGGAAATTCATGTTTTGATAATGTTACTGTAGCTACTATTAAAGTAGAGTTCTGTAACAATAATAACTCTTTTTTCAAATGAGATCCATCTTTTTTTATGAATTGTTAAGCAGATGACTTTTTTAAATTTTAAATTATCTAAATTAAATTTGAATGAGTATTTTCGAAATTTTTTTAATTTGTATACTAAGAATAGTAGGTCCATAATAATTGGTTTGGGAGATACGGGATGAACGTAAAATGATCTGAAATTATAACTATTAATATTAATTGTCTATCAACATTTTATAATTTGTAATTATTATTTGAGTTGGTAGGTACGTATAATAAATACTAGATTTAATATTTCATCTATTTTGTATTTTTTTTAAATCCATTTTTAAGGTCATTGTCTTTAGTATATACATTTTAATAACTCAGAAACTACCCGTTTGAATTTTGAATTGGTATTTCAAAAATCAAAATCCTCAAAAAAATCATCTGCTTAACAATTAACAGCTAAAAAAAGTTGGTTGATAAAATAAGTTTGTATCACCACAGAACACTCCTTAAATGGTATAAAAAATATAAATTATTGACAATATGGACTTATTATGATTAAAAATTCCGAAAAAAAAAATTATAATAAACTCATTTTTCAAAGGCTAAATACAGGTGAGCATGCTTGGCGAGTCACCCTGTAATATATTATGTCCTATATTTTAAATATGTATGTACCTACTTTCTTTTTCGTTATCAATCTTTCATATAAGCTTAGGATCTATAAAAATAATATGCCCCAAATGGAAAATTCCTTAGCATGCTTTTGGAAGTTGAAACCATATTATATTGTGCATTTTAGTAATGATTTTATAAATACTAAATAGAGGTGAAAATTCATAAGGTTAAATAATTACTCTTTAAATTGTTTTCGAACCCGAATGATATAGTATAGGTACCTACTATTGTACTATGTAAGTTTGTCGCTGAGAAGAGGAACATTTTTTTATACCTTGTGCCTCAAACTGACATCTTGGGAAATTTACTAACACGCTTCGTATTAAAGTGATAATTTATAATCTGAAACCGATTATCGGGTTACGGTCTTATAATAATATATTATACTAAAATACACACCACCAAAAAAAAAAAAAAAAACGTGTTGTTTACAGAGTTATTAGACAGTATTTCAAAATGTTTTAAGTTTTAACACATTTTATACTGACCACAATATTATTAAATTAATCTGACCAAAATCAATCTCAAGACGACGAGACAATAAAAAAACAAGCGAACGTTTCACACGGTTTTCCTCGTATTTATATTATTATGTGCTAGAAATATAGTTATTACTTGTCATTAGACAGTTTAGATATAGGTAGTTCAAATCTCTGCGTGTCGTCGAGTTTGTCTGAAAAACAAAGAACAAGGCCCGAGCCACGCCGATTGGGACGTAACGACATCATAATATATATACCTATATATAGGTATTATTATTGTGATGGGAAAAGAGAAATTTCGACGTTTGTTTTCGGTTTTTACGATTGTGCGTATACCTGTATATATAGGTATGCAAAGTCAAAGGATATACTGCTGCAGTGTTATTTATGCGTCGTTAATTATATTACATTATGCCGAAACGTTTGTGTGGAAATCCGTTTCGACCCGCAATAATTATAACGTGCGGGTACTTTACATATTATGGTGAATATTATATCCGAAACCTAACTACACACACGCACACACGTGGACGTCTCATACGAAAAACGGAGCACACCTCAAAACGCATTTGCATACGCGTAGGTTAAATTTTGTCGGTGCGTTTCCCCGACCGGCGGCGTCGAGGAGACAATGAAATTAGTGCTCTCGAACGTCCGACGAATTTTTTAAGCTCGACGTCTAGTCTGTTGCACAATCGTAGTCAGAAGACTTGCGAATAAACCGGATGCAGTTTTTATGTCGTTTGCTGAAAAACGATCGCGTTTTTTACTCGCTCTGGGCTATAATATATGCATTATAGATAGTCTGATAGCATCAGACTTTCCTGATTCTATTTCACTTTACCTATCGGCACAGTGATAAACCGTATTTTATACGCGTATAGGCGACGTGCACATAATACAATCGTTTATTATAATATGTATTTTATTTGTACGGTGTATACTGACCATATTATATTATAGATGTTCACGGCCAAACGCACAATGTCTGAACTCAATATTATTTTTTTAATGTGACCTTTTCTTTTGTAAAAAAAAAAACACGAAGAAAATCGGCTGCAGAGGAGAGATGCACTGCCTGCACTATATACCTATTATAATAATGTACATTATACATTTAGGTGCATAAAGGTCTTATCGGTTATTATTGTTATTATTTTATTGTGTATCTCTTACAACAAAAACGTTGTAATGCATTATGCAAATGCGCAGAAAACTCATTTATTTTACTAACGATAACGGCGGAGGCGGTCCCGGAGTAGGTCAACTGGGACATTTGTCCTAGGCCCGGCCACATTTTTAGATCTCGTGACCCTCCGTCGTAATGAGAAATTAAAATACAAAAACATCCCTGTGCAAGACAAAGCTATTATATCAATGACTTGTCCACGGCGTTGACATTGATAATGACACAAAAGTGATACGACTAAATAATATAATGATGGATGATATTAATAAGTAATGACTTATTAGGTACCGACGTTGAAAGTTCTAATGAATTATATTGTATTTTTTTTTTTGTATTTAATAATATTTTGTAAGACGGTATGAGACACATCATTATTTTTTATCTATCATAATAAAATAGTAACTCTTAACATTGTTCTTTATTAGGTACCTACCTAGTATAATATTATCCACACAAAATACGAAATACATAGTAATATCAAATTAATCAATAATTATACTGCATATTATACAATAATTGAGTATGGCTAGGATATAAAATAAAATTATACACAAAACAAAATAAAAATATTGAGACTCTAGTACAAATGTTCTTATTGGTAAGAAAAAAGTCCACTATAAATAAATTTATCCCGGGCGCCACAAAACCTAGGACCTCTTCCATAATATTATCAGTTGCGTATTTGCATTACAGAATGGTTTATGTATACGTAATACAATAACCATGGTCCCATCTTAGTAATATTACTGTCATAATCGGAGTGAACACCTTATTGTACCGTTTCATTAACTATTGTGTGTTGAAGGTAATCGTATCGTACCAGCAATCAACTTCATTTGCAAACAATAACCATGTATCGTCTTTTTTTCATAAAAAAAATATTCACATGAATTGATATTGTTTTTTTTTTTTTTTGCGAGGGGTAAGTTATAAGGGACTCGGGGTTAGGATCTTGGACATTCTAATAACCTGAGTGTTTATACTATAATAATAAATAATAACATTGCCGATTAATAAGCAGAGGATAAAATGAATAATTCTATTTTGAAATAAACTTCAATATTACAATAATTATTTATTATACGAATTGTATTAAACAAAACATTACGTAATCGCCCACCCACCAGCTACTTAATTCTTAATAGATACACTAGTGCTGCAGTAATGTATTTATAATACTATTGAAAATCGGTGACGGGTTTGTATAAATTTTGAATACCCAATATACCTCATAACATAAGTGATACTATACAACGATGATGAATGAATAACGACGACGGTGCGGCAGTTCGCATCGCGCAGATGGATTTTAACGTTTTCCGACACTACACGGCTCTAGATAATAATAATTATAATATACTCGTTCACCAAACGTCCGTGATAATATTATTATTGGTTTGTACGTAAAAAAAACACACCTTGTGCGTATACAAATTCGAGATAAGCCGTACGCTTTGCAGGGCCGTTGGAAATCAGGTTGCTTGGCCGATAGTATAATATATATTATACATTATAATATAAGATAATGTCTGAATTATCATGAATGAGGACGACGAAATACGCTTTTTTCGTGTTACGACACTATATAATACTCGAGTACACGATGGTATATTGTTTTCATATTTCCAAATATCCCACAATGATATTCACGTGATCATCGCGGGTTCCGCCGTCTTAGGTACCTATAGGCAAAGTGAAGATGCTGATAACCGCATATATAAGCCACTACGAGTACTTATTGGTTCGCTTATACAATAGCTCCATGTACGTCCACTTTAGGACGGATAAGTGTAAAAACGCATTATATAATTTGACCTAAAATGCGTCGTCAAATATATTGTACTCCAAACATAATTAGGCAATAAAATATATATATATATAAGGTAAGGTGTACTTTATAGATAGGTACCTACCTACATTATCATTTATCATCGTTATTTGTTCAACGATTTTCGGGTCTACAGAAATCAAACGCCAACGCCAACGCCGTCGTCAGAATATATTATTATTGGTATTCTAGCGTAATTCTGAACGAAATAAGTCAATATAACCACCAAAAACATATAATTGTAAAACGAAAAAAAGAACCTACAGACGAGACTAAGTCTAAGACCACCTGTTCCCAGCGAGTTATGACTTATGAATCTGTGGTATAATTTTTCACGTTTGTGCTTTTTGTTCCATCGTTATGTACTCATAAAATGGTCATCCATAATATTTTCATGTACCTACAAAATAAAAACCACACATTATATATATTTCATAGATTTATTAACATTTATTTTTCAACAACGTGTTGTGAAAACGGGTATTCTTAACGCCAAAACATCGCGCGTTACTCGTTGGGCATTCCAAACAAATGCAATTTTATCTTTTTTCATCTTCCGTCGGAAACTCGGAAAACACCTTTTGATCGGGAAATTCGTTAAATATTGATTAAAAAGTATAAATAGTAAGGGAAGACTATACTATCCTGTACAATATCTTCCGAAAAAAGTCCAAATTTCGTCACGAACTTGCGTATAATAAAGAAATATTAATATATCTAATCTATAGGTATACTCGTAATGTGATATATCGGAAACGTTTACTAAACGTAGTATATTATCTATAATTACGATCTTATATAATCGTTTTTTATTTTTGATCGTCTACGAAATGTCTCTTTAGTATTATTACAATGCTAAGTCGTCGATTCGTTTGTCGTGTACCTATATAATATGATACGCATATATACAATGTATAACGGCGACACACATATTATAATATAATACTCTGCACAATTTCGTGTTATCGACTTATACCTATGTATAGTAGTGTATGCCTTTATAATACGTCTGTATTTATTATATTATTCTGCAGAGTTATAGTGTGCCCGTACATGCGCGACTTCCGGGCGGATTTCACGCGCGTCTATCTATCTCACGAGAAATCGGCAGTCTTATTCGCGGATCAATAGCGCCTCGTATTATATACATAATAATATAATATACATATACATTGTTATACATAATATAGTATACCTACCTACTGCCGACTTATATATTATTTTTTATATTTTAATAGGTTTTACTGCACACGCTACATAATAATATTATGTACAGTGTTCACGGCAGCGGCTACTTCCGATCGACGATTTGCCGATAGTACAGCGATATCTACATATAGCTGTGAGCTATATACAGGGTGATTCACCAAGCATGCTCGCCCCCGTTTTTTCATTTAATAATGAACTCATTCAAATTCTGATTTTTGAAATTGTTGAATATACTTTAGTCTTTAAGGCCATATTATGTTCATATCCTTGAGATTTTTTGTACTACTCGAGCGGTGTCCTGTCGAGCGATACAAACTTCTGTTTTTCAAATGAGTTGGTACCCCTCTTTATTACTATAAATTACTCAGTGTGTATTTTGTTAGAAATTTTTGACGTTCTTGATTCAAAATTCGAGTTGTTTTTCAGTTATTAAAATGTTTACACTAAGAACAATAGTTCTTAAAAATGGTTTATACCGTTTTTATAAATTATAAATATAGATGAATTAATATTAATAACTGAAATGTTCAATTTTCCCATATATCTTCCAAACTCATTATCATGGACCTATTATCCTTAGACCTTAGTACACAAATTTAAATAACTAAAATCTATTTGTTTTTGATACGTCAACATTTACAGTCGAAAAGGGGGAGGGGGGGGTACTCGTTTGAAAAACAGAAGTTTTTATCTCTACAGCAAGGCACTCTTTAAGTAGATAGTATGAAAAATCTGAAGAATTTTAAAATACGATCTTCGAGTATTATATAAATTTATATTCAAGACTTCCGAAAATCTGAATTTGAAAAAATCGATTATTAAATGGAAAAAACGGGGACGAGCTTGCTCGGCGAATCACCCTGTATAATAGGCACACTGCAGCACAATAAACGGCATCGAAGATATCGCATTCAGCTTTATTTCTTCACGCTAACCAACGCGCGTGTATATAATGTATACCTTCATATATACACATTATTCGTGTGCAGTATAATATTATGTATCTACCTATGTGTATAATATATGTATATAGGTACGGTCGGTCGTCGTATTACGCGAAGGTAAGTGTTTGCCTTTCACCGGCGTCGACAACGCTCTGCACCGCGCTCGACTCTTGGGCGCATTGTAAGACGACCGAATCGTATCTCTCTCTCACACACACACACACACACACGCACAAGTCCACAATACAAGTATATACTGCACGTAATATATATATATATATATATATTATAATATAACAGTTGTACGCTATTACGTTTAAAGAGTTTTTTTTTTTTTTTTTTTGTCCGTTGTGCAATAACGACGGACGACGAGTCGTCGGCGGAGCTCTCTGCAGCAGCCTTCACTTTCCTCGCGGCACAAGTGTTTTTTTTCATATACATGTACACAATGTGTTATGCTAGCGAGGCAGTGCGCGTGTGCGTGCATTTTTGTTTACACTTGGATTCGTCGACTCGCGAGAGAGCCGAAAAGTCCTTAAGACCGTCGCAGTCGTCGCATTATATTTTATTATTATTTATAGGTACACCAACTAGTCTCGACGATCGCCCCCGAGGACTGGACGCGATGGCCGGTAACAGATTTCCTGCCTAACGTCTATATACGCGAGTTTCATTTATGAAAATGATAAAATATGTCTCGTGTTACGTAATATCTGTGACGTTATTACGGTACGTCTTGCATATGGTATATATAGGTACTCGCCGCAATCGGACAATAGTTTACAATACGATGTAAAATGGTTTCCCGTACCTACCTATGCCAATAAAGATAAACTTGCATTTTTCTCATCAACATTTTTATCAAGCCGCAGTAGAAATAATACATGATAACTGCGAACACGGTATAATAGTGTGACTCGAGGTCGCTTAACCGTCTTATTCGCGCTGTCGATGAACGCGAACATTTCGTTTTTACAAATAAATAAAATGTATAACTATAATGGGTCGATTATTAGTCCTTTCAGAACAAACTGAAAAAATGAAAAACAAATATTGGATTCTTGTTCTCTGCCTTTATCTAAGAAAGATTAAATATATTTAAAAAAGAAAATGTTTTCATCCTTTTTTTTTATCCCAGAGCACAAGAGTCCCGTCAGTCATCTAGGTCGATTTCTTTTACATCTAAATACAACCAAAATTAAGGGTTTTTAATGAAATAATAAAAAAAAATGCAAACAAAATGTTAGTGAAATCATTATGAAGTTTAATTCTTCAAGTTGTTGTTTAAACTTCGTGATGTTTGTTGAAAGTTTTTTTTTCAATTCGTGCATCGGAGCACGTGACAATGAGAGCACTTTGAGTGTGGACGTACAGCTTCTATCTTTCTAGAACTGAAATCCTGATCTGTAAAAAGTGTTTAATATGTAACTAATTGTACAAGATTATTAAAATATAAAAATAGTAATATGTAGCTACTTCCTATAGGCATTAAATCACTAGTGGAAAAATCAGTGAACATTGTTATTAGTTTTTTCTGTATAAAATGTATCTTTATTAACTAACCTTTATTCCTAGTATTATAATTGAGCATTTTAAAGTTAACTTTTTTAACCAGGAGTTGGCGCAGTGTCTCTCCTCAAGCTACCAAGTTATAACTTTATAAAATAAACAATCTCATTTTTGCTTATCAAACAAACATTTTATAGATTCTATAAGGAACTTATATATTATATTATACGGATATTAAATCGTTAATTTTTCTGATCATTACTCTTATACGACCGGCAGATTATAAATGCTTTTAAAAAAATATTTTTGGAACGCCTACGAGATTACTCTGTCTGTACTTTTAGTACTTTTTCGTCCGGTGTAGAAAGTGAAATACGCTTTTCAACTCGTTAAGTTATCGTAAACGACAAAATGTTTACACGCTGATAAACTGTTTCTTTTGGAATGAAAGTCGATTCGGTCAAATATTACGTGTAGGAACGGTCGTCAAAAACCAGCTCTTTCGTGGTTGGATCACGACGAACCGTTTACGCGCGTATTGTTATTAGCAAATAATTACGTAATTCAAAACACGTACCTGTGTATGCATATATATAAATATAAAAATTATACACTTGATCATTATTATTGTTCATTCGTTTTATTATTAATAATTGTACGTTTCTTCTGCAGCTTCTTTGCACGCTCGACAACACCAACAATATTACAGGTGAAAACTATTATCATCGTTGCTGTAATTATTATTACACCGATTTCAGCGACGCTAAAGATTATTGTCGGCTGTTACACGTAACGAGTAAAACATAATATACCACTCTTACGCTGAAAAC
Source organism: Neotoxoptera formosana (assembly GCA_022818045.1). Taxonomy (NCBI): domain Eukaryota; kingdom Metazoa; phylum Arthropoda; class Insecta; order Hemiptera; family Aphididae; genus Neotoxoptera; species Neotoxoptera formosana. The sequence continues at coordinate 41,273,929 of CM040632.1, read as the reverse complement.
GATTCTCTCGAAACGTTACGATCGAGCCTGAGCTTGATTCGGTAAAAACTACGGTCCATTAAAGCAATACTCGTCTATGTTTAAACTCGTTTTTGATTACACTTTAATGCACCTACAAAGTGTTTGATATCACGACGTCGTTCCGTGAAAACAAATGCACCTATCACAATCCTCGTGCGTTTGTTGCTACTTAGGGATATTCATATTTGATTTGAATACCTTTTAGATACCCAATGTAAATGTTTTTTTTTTCTATGAGCGCTACTTTTACGTTTGATGTGGTATTCATTTTTTACATAGGTGATTCCAAGTAGCAAATATTACCCGCATGGCCACATTGGACCTGCTCGAATGAATTGATAAGTAAAATTTATTTAGGTATATTTAGTATTTAATGAGTTAAGACGACAGTTGTTGTGAGTTCTATGTCGAAAATTAAAAATAACCAATTATTGGTTATGGGTAAATATCTAGCATGTAGAGTCATTTCATAAAATGTGTTATGTTTGTGTTAAATACCTGGAATTATTTACCTAAAAAATCGTGATGCAAGGCTAACAACACTTATTTTTTATTTACTAAAGATAATGAAAATAATAAATATGAATAACAATATACAACCACTTCTATACACAGACAAATACATCTATTGCAGTATAATTCGATTTTCGTAGCTATTTCATATCTCCACAAAACTATCTTATAATGAATAGTTGCCCAAGTAATATAATATTATACGTATAATATTGTATATCTACATAAAAAGCAATTTGTAAAACAAAAGAAGGAGCACAACAGTAAAAAGTAATATTCTATAATAAGATAACTACGACCTAATATTTTTATTCGTTATATCTTATGAAGTACGAATATATTATGATATAAATTTAATTTTCACAACGATCTACGACGATGTTTTAGGTGGTGGTTGGGAAAGAGGGGAGAGAGGTGGTACAGATATGCACTCATTTCGTCCTTCCTCGACTATAAGTCGTTCCGCCGCCGAGAACGACTCTGCGTATGTATAAATTAAGATAATATATTGTTGTTAAATTATTATTACGGCGAACGGCGGCCGTGTTTTAATAATCAGACGACACCTGCTTCGCGTTTAGACGTCTAAAGGTGGTCAGGTGGTTATAATATTGATGGACGGGCGGGCGCGCGTGTACAACGACGTAAACGATCAGCAGCAGCTTAGGGGAAACCGGAAACAGCGGAAACGGTTCCGCCTATGCAGAGTCGTCCCGCGGGCGACCGGAAGAGGGTTTAATACCCATACATAATATTATACATATATTATATTATATATACACGTATATACCTGTATATATTATATTGTGTATACGTATATACCTGTACCTACATAATGTACGGCGCGAACAGCTGCAGCTGACACATGACCGATCATCCGGCACTTCCGGTGTGTGCGGAAATTCCACTTTATTCGGCTCAGACCGGCCCGGTTATAACCGTGGCGCCACCGCCTCTAGCTGATATGAAATTACAAACTGTATATTATTACGTCAGCGCCTTGGACATGCACCACCAATCATATTATAGGTCGCCGATAAGTGCGACTGAGACGCTTATTTTATTTTTTTTAGGAAAGAGGAGAATCAAGAGGTGGGTAACCAAATTTAAGTTTTGTATTTTGTGTGTAAAAATATAAATCAATGTACTCGGCAACTATACTTTATTTATAGAGTAAATAAAGTTTTTCCGCTGAATCGGTCCCTCGACTTATAATCGAACCCGCGGTGTATCTATTATTCCGATCCATTTGAAACACGCAAACTACAATATCATATTATATATGTACCTATAACGACCGTTGCGCCTGTGATTACTTATATAGTAGAGTAATAAAATAAAGTAAAAATGTTTCGAGTGTAAATTTGTAATCTCACATCCGAGTCTGTCACGTGCTCGGTGGTATGTATTTACATTCGAGATCGCATTATTATTGTGCATGTAAATATTTGTGTCTTTCGATCATTGTTTACGTTGTTTTGCACCGTGAAAATACTTAATTTTGCCCGCAGTATATACCTAAGCCGCAGTTTATATTTTATGTATAAATGTGCAATTATTATAATATATAGCTGTGCGAGTATCAAAGCAATAACTAATCTAGTGTGCGACTTATAGAATAGGACAATAGTCGAAAATCCAAAAACAATCAATCCATAATAATTATACTAATATGAATTATTAGCGATATTATACCTATATCTTATAGACTTAATATAGTTGGGCTTAAAATAGACTAAAAAACTACTGAACCAATTAGCACCACATTTTTCACACGTATTCCTGAGACTCGAGGATTGTTTTTTGATTCGTTTCTCAACCTCATAATTATTAGGTGACTCACACATAAATTTCGATGGCTCACGAAAATCGAATATTTTTTAATTATACAGGTAAAGGGTTTCCATTGATTACAGTTATTGGAAAAAAAACAGGACAATCCTGTTTAAACCAGGACATATGGTCACTCTAACCTACACCTATAGGTCGTTTTAGACGTGTCAAGTCTGAAGTCTAAATATATTTAATTCATGTTATGTAATGTATAATATTATAACAACGATACTTAACTATGGCCGGTGGGTTATCAACTGTCATATTATTTACAAATCAAAAGTTCGGGTTTACATTTATTGACTGCAGATTCTTCTTTAAAGAATCACACAGCTGTATATTATTATTATTTAATAATTATGTGCATGCACAGATTATTTCTAACGATTGTGCGGTAATTTAAATGCATGAAAAACAAATTTGAACAAACAGATATCGCTGCTCATATAATTACATATTATTATTTACATCATCATAAACGCGTCCAGACGTTTTACTAGTACAAAATATATACATTTTTTTTTTTATTCATATCAGACGGACTCTTGAATGTGCAAACGTTTAGATGATTAGATAACACTGCAAGAGAATTAATAATTGAATAATAAGTCAAACTTTATATTGATATAAATATATAATGAACCTAAAAATGTGTGCAATCACAGGTGAAAATCATTAAAGCTCGTCAAAGTGTCGACGATGAGACGTTTTCCCTTTTTTTCATGCACAGTCTATACCCATACAGATAACATATGTTCAAAATTTTTGCATTTTTATCGTGGCTCGAAAAACATCGGTCAACGCGGATAACACACACACTGCACATACTGCACACCCACACCCGAATGCACATTACATAATACAATATTATTACCTATAATATAAATGCAATTGTACCACGTGCAATGCTAATACATATTTTAGTCATATATTAAACAAAATTAAAATAATGATGTTTGTATAATAATAATAGCATGCGTACAATGCGCGCAAGACGTACCTACCTACCTATGAGCAATGCGGCAACAATTACTCGCGGACGAGGAGTGCGTCGAAGTTTTCAGTGAACCGAATCGCCAAAAGAAGAAGTACGTTCATCGTACGTGGAAAACGCACAGGAAAAGCAGTTGGAAGTGAGGAAAACAAAACATGATATTATGTATAATATTGTAATGTCGTGTTGTACAATATTGCGGACGCACGAGGCGGCGGCGGCGGACGACCATATACATACTCGCACCACTCCGTGTATTTTATTAATAATAATACAAATAATAATAATAGTAATAATATCAAACAGGACATCCTTTAGGCAACCAACCGGCTGTGATGCAATATCTTCGGTCGGGCAGGAAACAATTGGCCGTCTCCGTCATCCGTCTCTCTTTAACTCGACAATTGGCCGTAGTTCCTCCTTCGGAGGTCGTTTCCGGCGCTCGACGACCACGACGACGACAAACGGACGAAATGTCACATCGCTCACGGTCGCAAAATCGTCGTAGTACCTACACACACACAACCACCGACCGACAGGACATCGCGGGCATGATATCGCCTGTGTCGTACTTATAATAATATTCCTTTATTGCTCGATTTTTACGCATCGCGCCGTGTCGATTTAATAACGATATTATACTATATTATGACAATGGGGACCGCGATGACGATAATACGAAATAATAAAATATCATAATCATAATAATAATAATAGGAAGCTCGATGATATTAAAATAATATGAAATTCATTATAAATAGCGGAAGGCGGAATACATAATATAGACGTTTAAAAACCTCCGCGAAATGCACACGCTCACGCACGCGTATACGGTTCGCGACGTCGGAAAGACCTTGGCAACACGAATCCGGTCCAGCGCGATTATGAAAAAAAATTAATAAATTATAATACTAAAATATTATATATTATATTATGCGAATATTACCATAATGTGTACGACGTAGGTATACCTTTACGTCGTCGTCGTCGTCGCCGTTTTAAATGATTTCGCGATAACTTCTTTCGGCTTTTCGAAAACTCATCCGACGGATATAACAATAATATTACGCCGACCAAAGAGTTTATGCGTGTGTACCTGCATAATACAATTCCGCCAAAGCAATCGTCGCGACTCACGTCCGCTCGTAAAATATAATGTTATAATAATTTATGTTGTTGTTTTTGTATTGTTATCGTTAGGGCGTTTTACACTAGATGTCGCTGCTGTTCTGTAAAATATATTACTCGGCGAATTCTTTATTTTCTGATTATATATATAATTTTACGTTTGCAAAATCACGCTCTTTCCACCGAGACACCGGAAGGTCGTTATCACGTTCAATATTGTTCATAGCGGTAAACACAAACATGCAAAATTCCACTCGTCTCGGACATTGTGCAACAACGAACGGACTCGAAAACAAACTGCTTAAAATGTTGCCACTTTACGAGCTATTTATATAGACAATGGCACTTATTATAAGTAGTATATAATATACTCATATTATTATCTAAGACCAGTCGAATTGCTACATGTGTCGACACTAAACGATGTCGGTACACACATCTACGATAATAATTGTTATAATCATTTATCGGCAAAAATCATTACTCGCAATATTTTATTGTTAATACTGAGTAGGTAGGCACCTAAATATAATATATTTTGCAGGGAGACAATGCAACAACAAATGAATCCACTGAATAGTTTAGTTCCGAAAGTCGGCTTTTCCATGACTAAATCGGTTGACGGTGATTTAAGCATGCCACATATAGAGTTTCTAATCCAGCAGGCGAATAAACTGCGAAATATCAGCACACGTTTTGAATTTATGGACCAACAAACGAAAAGTGGTCATATTGTTTGTGCACAATTTACCTATCTATAGAAAAAAAAATGGATGTCTGTCTGTTTGTTAGTTACAGCTATAGAGTTTTCAATAATAGTTTCTGTCAATAGAGTACTTGAGACTTGGAGGGTGTTTAAGGCTTATTTTTCATATAACCCATAGGCATAGCTAAAGGGTAGCTCACACACGAATTTAGTTTTCTGGTATCGAAAAGATAAATCATTTTTGTTTATTTATATGGTTGCCATCGGTTACATATTAAATTAGGTACTATTATAATTATAATAGAAATATTACTTATACATGGTTGTAAAAAATATATTTATAAAATAGTCAAATCTTTGACACGGACAACGCCGGCTGAGACATCTAGTTTATATACATAATAGGTAATAAGGTATCTATTATAATGTACAAACACACTGTACCCACGTGGTGCCTACATGTGGTTATATAACGTACTGTTTAATTAAAATCGTTGTCGTATCGTGTGTTGTCGTGATATCGTTGATGTTTTTCGATCGAAAACGAATCTTCGAGCCTAATAGCTGTAGTACACAAAAAGTAGCCAGTTTTAATAGAACAGTTGCGAGTTCACAAGCGTTTTAAGGATTCTTCGGTCTTTGCTAATAGTTTTTTTATTTGAATAAGTGCTACGAAGGCGAGTAAGAAGTTAGCAGTTCTTTGTTTCGAAATCGTGGGAATGACTTCATGTGCGGGGTCCGTATAGACAAAGTGCAAAAAAATGTAGCAATAATTTAAGTCCTTATAAAATGCATCGATATAATATTTCCGACGATAAACGCAGAAATCGTGACGCGCTCTGTTTTATAATATGTATGCCGTTCGAACTTGTAATAATATTATGTGGAACATTTTTATTTATGAATTTGTTAAAAGTGCGAACAAATAGTCTCATAAATATTATATAACACGATAAACGGATATAGTTATATCACAAACTTATAGATGTACGAAAATTACCGATGTAGGTTTATACTTGGAACCCTTTTAAATTAACAGATACTTGCACATATTGTTTTGGTGGTTCCTAGTCAAATGTCTACTGTACGAGATAGATTCTCTACGTAAAAAAAATTGAAAGTTTGGATAGTCTTGGAAGTTACAGTGTGGCAATAAAAAGTTAAAATGCAAAATTCATTTTGCGATAAATTTTGAAGGAAAGCCACGGGCCGGTGGCGGCTTGATTCGCCCGCATCGAGGATATTATAAACTGAGGAAAGGACGTGGGAAACTGTGAAAATCTAGTCTGGGTGATCAATTTTCTTTTGAGTGCGGAAAAGCAGAAATTCATAAGAATGTCCGTTGTAAGCTTGCGATTTGCAAAGTATTATACGATTTGCTCGGATCCCAAAAGATAGTGTTGTAGTCAAAAATTGAACGCACTCTTCCACACATTACAAGAACCTTATAGTATAATAGGAGCGATCAAACGGACCCGCTCAAAGAAATAAAACAAAACTTTCATAAGAAGCACTTTTATATTATATGAGTGAAGAGGCGCGCGGTAAATTTGAATTCGAATAAATCAAAAACTTCGCTTAAGTCAACAATCCCGATTCCGACACGTCTGCCGCGACGAGTGCCGTCGATGTCATAAGCAAACACGAAACACAATAAGCAAACGAGACCTGAATAGTATGTTGTATGTGCATTTATTATATTATTATGTAAACAGTTCGAAAAAATTTGCCTCTATAGATCATACTACGGCGCGTTTTCGCAGTGAAGTTACGCAGTCTTCCGATAATAAAAAAAAAAAATCGTAATGGTTATTACTTATATTACACACAATATTATACAATTAGTTATAATACTATTATCGCACGTATAATTTACACACATTCGTGGTGTGAATATATAATAATTTATGTGACATTATAAAAGCGTTATTAAAAAAAATTGTGTTTTATAGGCAATTTGCTTGCGGCGGATAGAAACATTTTAATTTTTTCATCAGACTATTACAAGTGTATACAGGGTGATTCCTCCTACGCACTTGCCCACCTATATTTCTTATTCAAAACCGCCTACAAACTAAACATTCTAAATCTTTGTATCTACATTGAAATACTTTATGGTATTTATTACTAATAATTAACTATTTGACTACAAAATCGTTTGCATAAATTGGCATAATAGCAACCTTAGAATTTCGTGAATTTGGTAGGTATATCATTATAATATTATGTAAATTAAAAATGTATTTTGTGGTTTTTTTTTTTTTATCAAAATAATATGCAATAAATTAAAATATAAATCATGACTCGGTAAAAGTAGTGTTTCAAAATCTCATTTCAAAAGTTCGTATCGATTAAAAAAACATGTCGATAGGAGAAATACAGCCAAACACCCTGTACATGCAAGGTAGTATTTTATAGCCAAATCATAATATAGGAAGTACCTATATACATTTATGTTTATTCACACATTAATAGTAGGTATATAATTATTGTTACTATATGTGCACGTGCGTCGTGCACGTAATGCGTATACTGATCAAATATATCAGTCATATTGTAGAAATATATTAGACTTATATGATATTATTATAGAAGAATTAACTTTCATGAAGCCCTTACATTTTTAGACCATAATAAACCTCCTTACGCACAGTGCCACAGTCTGTTTATGCCGCTGCAAATGTAATTTTTTATGTAAATAAATAATATAATTATACAACCATATTATTATATAATAATATTATTGAGGAATTTGATTTATCTATATTAAAGCGACGGATATGAAATATGATGATTTTTATTATACTCATAATTAGTAATCTTACACACGAAAATACACGTTAATACATAATAGACATATATATGTATACCTATAGAGCTGCTTTATATTTACATTGACTTAATGATGTGTTAACTATATAGCTGCGCGGATAACTCATTGGTGATAATAACAGTTTATTGAAAATGTCGTTGATAGGTACTATAAAAGTATAAAAGTTGTACATACATATAGCTAGTTTATTCTAGTAGTATCCCGGGGCTCGGTAGTGAATTAATAAAGAAAGTCGATTATAATATTTATCTTAATTAAATCAAATGCAATAAATGATGATTAGGTAGGTGCAATAGTACAGACATGTATCTACACAGTGTATATATTTTTTTTTTGCATTGCTCTTTTTTAATTGGCTATACTGTCAAAGTTGCAAATAATTTGTGGCTGTAAACAGACTACAAAAAAATAAGATAATAATAAATTTCATCATCGGCGGAGCGCGTTATTTAATTTATATTTTATATTTTATTTTATTAATAATAACTATTAGATACATCGTGTAAAATGTCATACGGTGATAAGGCAGGCAGACAATAATAATAAAACCATAGCACAACACGTAATAAAACACAACACGCTATAGGTACCTATAATATAATATTGTTTACACATACATAATTACAAATCCGTTTCAATATTATTCTGCTGAACAGAGAATTTGTTATTCTACGATATTATAATAATTTTCGCTCGCACGTTAGTAAAACTATCTTATTGTGCGTTTTTTTGCCATTTCAATAAATCAAGATAAAATTACATTTCACGGAGTACGCGCATTGTGTATCGCGTCCATTGCCGCCGTCAATCCGATTATTCGCTTGTGATAATATGTTTCGTAAATAAAATTTAATATTTTTCCCTTATACGTAGGTAACGCGTGTTCGTTGCGCGCACCTTTAAAGCGACTGTACGGACTGTCGTAGGATGTTCGCATAACAACAATAACAATAACAATAATAATAATATAAAATATATTACAGGTATATTATGACAGTGATCGTGAAATTAATAGGTAGTCAATGTCGTGTAGAATACATTGTTACGAGCAATACCCCAGGCCAAAGATGCTTGCACGAAACGCGTATTTTAAATAATATTACGATGGCTGAGGCGTATACCTCGGACGATAAGTATAAACGGAATTAACCTACACAGCAAACAGTGTATTTTATCCTACTAAAACATACACGTCCAACGAAAAAACATCTATACCTACACCGATAAAGAGATGATATTATCATCGAAGTACTCGTGTCATACTCATTTGAAAATTTGAAACTATCCTGTGCCGAGGTAAGTGTAATGAGACGAGTAGCCCAACCAGTTGTGTACACATCTTGTATAATATAATATGTATGAGGTAGGTATTCTTAAATGGACGAAAATTTATAAATTACGTAAAAATGTATGATAAACGTTTACAATTTAATATCATTTGTAATATTTACGTTTTTTTTTACGTTGTCAAATTGAAAAATGCATCTATTTCGTTTAATATTTTTAAAGCGTATCTGGAAAATATATAAAATAAAGGCTCTCAAATCTCAGATTAAGGTGGCCAGTCCCTTTAATTAGACAGTCGTTGAAAGGATTTTTTTCTTTCATAAAAATGGAAATTGCAATGAGGAAAAAAAATACAAGAAAAAAGCTACGTTTTTGTTCACCAAAATCCAGACTAGAGAATAAGTCGTTGATTAATATTTTATACAAAAAAACAAAAATAATGATAAAAGGAAGATGATTTTTTACATTCTAAAATGTACGTTGGTTTAGGTACAACAAATAAAGCTGATAAATATTCATTGCAATTCGTTAAAAATTAAAATAATAATTGAGTTAAAATTAAAAAGAAATGATCAAACCAAAATTGTACGATAATATGCTATTATGGCATACAAATATGACAAAAATAAATTGATGATAACTTAACGTTAGGACGAAATATTAAGTGCCTCGGTTGATTGGCGCCAGTGGTATTATTATTGTTTGGTGGTTCCTCCTTGGAATTGGGGCTTCATTTTTTTTCAATTAGGTATTTATAACAAAAAAACTGTATCGATAGTAAAACAATGTACAAAATAGTTGAATAAAATTAAAACGAATATAACACTGTTGAAATTAAAAATATACACATACATATAATTTCCATACAACTACACCGCCCAGATTCCTTATGAATAAATCAGAAAAATAATAATAATATTCTGGTATATCCTGCAGGTATGCCAGACTTTTACCGACGTACACATTATTTTCTCGCCCTGAACATTGGAAATTATAACCAAGACTCATCAACTTAGTGACTAACGACTAATAAAAAAACAAATTACAACAGTGATTCTTTACAACATCATCACTCATATGAATAAATTTAAAAAATATATTATAATACCTATTCTAGATTAGAATATATTTTACATTTTAAATAATTCGTTTGACTCGCACTTGATTAAAGATTGTTATAAATTATAATGTAAGCCAATTACCCTCGATGAAAAGTCTTTCGAAAAAAATCGAAAACTTTTAATTCAAATTATCGAGTATATTTTTGATTAAAATTATTGTTGGTTCTTAATCTCTGCAATCTGCATACAGATATGTAGTGTCTCACTTAGTCCTTATTATTATTAAAAGTTCCAATGCTCCGTGAAAAATATTTTTGAATTACAACAAAATAACTAAAATCGAAAAAACAATATTAAAGTCCAAGATTTAATATCAATATTAAATTAGTATTAATTATCCATTCCTGGACACGATATAGTTGATTACTCCACATTGGTCGGCAGACCGCTAATGTGTTATTTTTTCTATCCTCTATGGCGGAAATGCAGTTATTCACACTTTATAAAATACGTGTCGAGCTACGATGCCGAATGATGAACAATATCGACGAAACCTGATACGGAATAATGGAATCGGTTGCGGTTTGTCACGTGCCCAATACCGACACACGAATCTCATCGGTTCTAAAGTTCTATACGGTAGACCCAAGCGTGATCGAATAAAATAAAAGATGCACTGATGTATTGCTGCGTTCTGTGTTTCTGTTGCCGGTCGTCTTCGTCGTCAGCGGTACAACATGAAGTATAACCGCACTAAGGTTTCAATTATTTGTTTTTTTTTTTTTTTTTTTTTAGTATCACTCTAACATGCAAAAAACAATTGGATCAAACCAGATGTAATAATATATGTTTTATAGTGTATCAGGTTTTTTCTTTTTTCTGTACTCCGTTTTAAATATATTATAATTGCCCGGAAGATTTTTCCCGATACTTTTTATTTAGAGAATATTAATTTTACCATATATTATATGTGTATAAAGAGTCTTCCAAATTTGAGTAACAATAATGGTGAGGACTAAGGATTATATTTTTTTTTTTACGTGACCCCACTATTTTTGTCAGACAATATTCGAACGTTGCTATAATAATATGGTACCTAAGTTTATTATATTATTTATACGTATAAGTTACACAATCGTTAAGATATTTATATTATGAATTTCTCAAAAATAAATCTATGTGAATTTATAATATTTGTCGTGCTTGCGTAGAGTTGCATTATTTATTTAAAGTGACTCCGACTGTCTGAATGGAATATGTCTAAAACATAAAATGTCAAATGATAAATGATCATGATATATTATATTTTGTGTAAATACCTAATTCAGATCCCTTCGTATTTATTTCATATTAATTTATAGTTATAATATTTACATGCATTAAGCGCACAATATTATTAAAAATGGCATTATGTTTAGTCGAAAACTTAATATGAAGTCCGACGTAATGTTTCATGTTTGACCTTATGTATTATACTATTATATATTTATATTATAGCATATACTAATAAGGGGCATGACACGTTGTTTTGTTTCAAGTGTAATGCTGTGCATAGTATCGACTTAGACATTAAAATGTGTATGATTAATCAATGATAATATGTTTGACCGTTTCTTGGTGCGATGATTCTGTTATAATAGCGCGATTGGTATTTTTAATTGTAAATACTAAATTGTAATCGACAAAATAATAAAAATAATTACACGCTTGCTTGGACGTTAATCGTCGGATATTAAACGGGAAAGACGTACAATAAAATAATGAAAACCAATCAAAAGCTTATTATAAAATATAAAAAAGAATTAATTTTTTATCGCGAAAAAAAATACAAACATTCATTATCATTTTATTAATATATAATAATTATTACTATTATTGTGGTCTGTTTGAACGACGATATGACATTTCGTCGCATCTGTTTAAGAACACAATCTGAATTCCTACATAATTTCCGACATTCAACCGACGCTGCAGAAAAAAGACTTCGAACAATAGTTAAGAAATAAATGTATTTGGACAATAATGTAGAAAAAAAAAGTTTACAAAATATTATTGTATTTATGTAACATGTTCACAAAGGTCCAACATTAGCGTTAACTACCTCATGACGTAATATTAATAATTACCTATCGACTTGTTACTGAACACGCGTGTAAATTAGGGATGTTGTACATGGGATTTTGCCGCTTTGAACAAGCGGAAAAATAATAAACTATTTGATTTGTCAGTTCTTCGTAGACTTTTGAAACGTCTGTAACATCAGTATAATATTATAACATAAAATATTTTTTTCGTGGCCGTATTATATTATACGCCCAGTGGCGTACACACGGGGGGAGTTTTGGGTGTTGAACCCCCCCCCCCCCATTTAACTGAAAAATAATTATATATTTTTTTTTTTATTGATCTAAATAAATAATAACATCGACAACAATGGCCATTAGTTAATTAACTAATTAGTTAGTTAACTAACTAATTATATATTTGTATACATAGGACAGATTAAACGGATTGACAATGTTGTCTAGGGTTCACAGATTTATTTTTTAAAAATACGGGTCATTTTAAAACATACCTGTATAGTAGGTATATACAGTGACGTATTTACGGGGGGGGGGGATCAAGCCGACCGAGGGGATCGATCTCCCCCGTAGGGGTGTATATAATATGCATCATTTTTCGGAGTCCTAATTTTAGACCTCTAACTTAATAAAGCTATATCCCCCCTCCCACCAAGAAAAAACCTAAATACGCCACTGGGACACTGGGTATATACTTGAAATGTACATGTCGACAGCCGATTTGATAGCCGACATAATATCATTAATCAGTAATCAGTGTAACCACCACAAAACCAACAAAAAAATGTATTGTTATTATAATCAAATAATTATCATTTGATTTAGTTATTATCATTTATCAATAATTTAAATTTTAAAATGCCAAATAATAAAAAAAAATTTGTAATTTTTGAAATAGTTTTAAAATAAGGTACATACGGGACTGGTTGTTCAAAATACGGGACAATAGTATTATTTTTTAACTTTTGCCGGGACACCGGGACGCTTCATTCAAATACGGGACAATCCCGTAAAATACGGGACGTATGGGATCCCTAATGTTTTCGGTGTACCGTGGTACACATTTAACTCCTGAATAGGTCATTGACGAGTTGGCAAAAAAACCAAGAAAACTAGATCTTGTACAGTAAACAATTAAATAATCGTTTTGATAAATATATACATAATATTATGTATGTATGTATAATTTTTAATATAACCCCCCCCCCCCCCCATTGAAAATATCTGTGTACGCCACTGTATACGCCTATGGCTCCCTATTAAGTCTCCAATCCGTCATTCTAAAATACTGAGCACCATACGTAATTAAACGTCTTTCGATCATATATTATTAAATTAGTTTAAACAACACTGTACTGTAAATAATATTAAAAATTATTACTGAATATGCATCCCACTTGCATGCACTGTATACAATGCATGTCTGCGTGCCACAAGCAATATTTTTTACGGATATTAGTAGAAAAATAGTTTTTCCGCACATATTTCACTATTCGTATTGTTATATCGTTGTAACGAACACGACTATAATATAGATGACGCTGTTTAGATAATATTATAATAATCGTTATAATATTCAATCGAACCACGATACCACAACCACGGTCTCCGTTGCCGCGCGTGTTATGCGGCTGACGTATAATATATTATTAATGTGTCAAAGTGGTCGAACCATCGTAAACCTCCTAATTTATAAATTTAACCATTTCCGCTCGTACAAATGCAATACAATGCCTCAAAAGCCGGACAAAGCGCGTGTGACAAAAGTCGGCCGTCATAAACAAGTCAAAAGTGAAAACAAATTATGCACAAATGTGTGTGGAACTTTAAGCCGAACAGTTTAGCGTGTAGATAATATATTGCACGTATGCAAAAAGTTTGTAAACCCTCGATGCCTGTATCATACGTATATGGCGGGCATATCGCATGGCGTTAGTATAATAATATATTATGATAACAAGCGACGAGATTATAATTCAATTTACGTGACGATTAATAATTGAATTTAATTGACGATTGATAATTTCAAGCGTAGGTAATATTAATAATATATTATTATGTGTTTAGCGTGATACGTTGTGTTGTTGTATATTATTGTTATATTACAAAATATTTAACTGCTGTCAAAACTCGCCGTCGGCTATATATATATATATATTGGCACTTATCTCGAATTACAATCAACGCACGACGCCTATACATTGTTCATATATTGTGCGATGCGGCCTATGTATTATTTAGTGCAGATTTAAGGGGGTTACCAAACTCTGCAGTTGGCGGCGCATCGTACGTTCCCTGAATTTTTTAATGCTACGAAAAATGTAGAAATAACACCCAAATCGGCTGTATATTATTATTAATGTAACAGCAGTGTTGTCCGTCGGAAAATAATCGAAGTAGGAAATCGATCGTGTTTTAAAACCGCCGTCAACAATTTCTCCCGTTCAAATCAAATACCAGCAAAATAGTAGACTCGTTTAATATTAAATACAATATTACAATGTGTTGTAATTTATAACGGTGCGGAGACTTGAAAAATAGGAAAAAAACTATTTTAAAAAATTTGAACTTTTAGGTGTTTTTTTTTTTGTAAATCGATACCTTGTTTTTGTATTATGATAATATACGATTTGATGGATAATCGAGTTGTTTAAGAGACAACTAAATCAATGTATAGCTTTGTTTTAAAACGCATTTTACAATGGACGCTGCTAATGTATTACTAATGATATGATAATTTTAATATAATACTTACTTCGCACTCGGTTAAAATATTCTAGAATATATTTATAAAAATTCATAAGTCAAAGTCTTTTAAAAAGCACGATTAGATCTAAGAAAATATTTAAAACGCTCAAGAAAATGGCCAGCGTATAATATATATGTTATTGTAAACATTTAAAGAATTGCGTTGTGGTTTATGTATTTCAAATGCGAGTTTTCTTATTGTTAGTTTTCTTGTAGTATTTATCTAACCAATAAGTATATGACGTAAAGTCCGTTATAATTGAATGGAACATTATAACATAATATTATTGTTTATAGTGATTAAATTGTAACTTTGTAACTATATAATATTATAATATTATATCAAAAGCATCTAAATTCAAATGACTGACTCCGTAGGAATGGTCTACGATGCATTTATAACAAATGCATTATACATTACATAGGTACATATTATATGTCTGATAATTTTATATACTTAATACGTATGATGTATTAATATAACACGCCACCGTAATTTATTTTACGATTGATCGATGAATTTCATACGGAATTCAAAATAATCGAGATCCAAATTTGATTCAAAACACATAACCATTCTGAATACAACATTTTACCATTGAGTATAGATAGTACTATCCTATACTCAATGATTTTACTCAACATGGTATATACTTTGGTGCATATACGCGCATTAAATGATTTTAATTAAATATTTGCAGAATTAATGATCGGGAATAAAACTAAAAATTATTGAAGACCAAGAAAATGTCCAAATCAAAAACATTTGTACATCTGTACATTTGTACGGTTTCAATAATAAAATGTAAAACAATTTACAAATGTCCGAAATATTAATATTTTTTATTGATTTGTTGATATATTTTAGGACATTATAACGATTAACGGCAGCAGTCTAGCATAGGTTATTTATTTATCATTATTATTGTATTTGCACTGTGCAAAATAATAGTTAGGTACACTATTTGAAATATTGTAAATTGATAAGGTATAATCCATTTTGTTAACCTTTTCGTTAAAATAATACTGTCCATACTATATTATATTATACTTTCATACAACAATTAAACTTTATTACTTAAAATGGATGTAAGTATATATATATACATTAATTACATGATGTTCAAACGCAAGTTATTCGAATTTTTTTTTAAACCTAGTTAATAAGATAAAATATTAAAATATATTGATGGTATATAATGTATGGTACATGGCTATAATTCGATTTTATATTTATTGATGAGTTGAACACGAGCCATCATGTCACAATTTGATGTTAGGTAGCTGCGGAACTTAAAAGTTTCATTTGAATCCTCAGTCGTAAAACAAAATCCGAAGTATTGTTGCGATACGCCTATGTATGGATATAACATCGGTGCACCTCCACACGAGCTTCCGAAAATGTATAATGAAAAATATATAAATACAAATCTCCATCTAGGTCGTTTAAAAAATAAAAAAATAAAATATAATTTATAAATTTCAGTTGGTTGAAATGACACCATACGTATACAGTATGTATATTAGTTTATACTATAACATATCCATATGGACGGATGCGTAAAGTATATGTTATTTTAACGATAGTACATCGACTTGACTTGAATGTGTGTACTTAGAAATAAATAGTTTAGTGGGCACCGCCAACAGCAGCAGCAGCAGCAGCAGCAGCAGGTGTCGTAATAATACTGATCTCGTAATGGCGATATTAATTTTATTACCTACGGCTTCTATACTTCTACAACTGCCTAGTGTAATATTTTATTGCTATTTTTATCACCAATTTATTTCCTCCTTCGATGTCGTGTTATCCGTTTTTATTGCTATTGTAATAGCCGTCGTAATCTATGTATACGTCGTATTGACGAAATGACTACGAAATAGTATAATATATGATTCTAGCACAGAAAAATCTGATGAAAAATATATTGGGTAATGAATTTCCTCGGACGTTGAATTCCTAATAATTATAATAATCAGTATTCAGCACAAAGATCGATTATTCTGGAGCACCACAACATATATTCGAAATAAGAAGAATTATCTGCCGTTAATATCTGTGGAAAAGAGAGACATACACATAAAAATGTATAATAATATAGTATTGTCTTCAAATGAAAATATAGGGAATTCTCTTAAACGATAATATTGCCGTAAACTCATTTCGAGTCGTGTGAAATTCTATTGTTTATTAATCCCCGAAGAGACGTCTGACTCGAAAATAGGATTTCACACACGCATCTCCGCGCAGTCATAATCTGTCGTCCACGTCGTGCGTATTATAATATTATTATTCCGTTCTTTTGTCTGGAACTGTCGCCGAGTCGAGTGGTGTGCTTAGAAACGCGGTTGCGCAACAACAACAACAAAAACAACAAACGTCGTCGAGTGTTGGTCGATCCGAGCGGATTTAGAACGTATTATATTATTATAATTTAATAATTATTCAGAATTTGAAGACGACGATCGCACACGCATCACAAAAATCATAATACGATTTCGTCTCCGTTCTTCGCGTTTTGATATGTATTATAACTAATATGACGGACGACCCTTCATGTGGAGCGGTGTGTGTGTGTGGGGGGGTTGACTACGAGCAGGTTTTTATCGGAACCGATGTGCAGTGCGGACCGCAGAGAGACATAGTTAGTGAGAGGAGAGAGAGATTGTGTGAGAGAGAGAGTGGGGGGGGGGGGTGATTGAGAGTGAAACGTGCACCTACTCACCCGCGGCGTTGTGTTAATAACATTAACGACGATATTATATTTTTATTTACACGCACACGACGTGCACATTTATATATATAAATTATATATATATAATATACCCACTGTACAACACGCATCCACGTACTACTGCCACGACAGGACCCAGACGAAACTCCACCCACCCGCCACCCGCTCACAAAAGTATTCCGGATTCCCGTGCAGCGTGCACTCGGAGACGCGCCCCCGCCACCCGCACACCGCGGGCGGACGAAAAACGAAAACGGTATCGCGCGTCCCGAGAAAACCCGTCCTCCTCCGCCGCCGCCGCCACCGTTTATTTTATTACGGGCGAGCAACAAACGTGCGACGCACTTGTCGCGTTCCCGGAGCGGCCTCGACCCCGGGGGGTGGTCGTCACCATGTTTCGAGTCGTACGTCGAAATATTAAGCCGCATTATTCGTATATGTGTCGGTGGTGGGCATTATATGGCGAGTACACAGCGGTGAAGTGCCGGTGGTGCCGGGGCTGCGTTCCAACCGAACGCGTCTCCTCGAGGAATGAACATCACAATAATAATACTATTAGATAGATGGTATTACCCCATCGTCTTGGCAATGTGGGTTGATGGATCTGACGTAGTTATAAAACCAATATATTATACTCTGTTCGGCGAGAGTACCGACGAAAACCGACGGTTTTTCTGCGCGTCCCCAAGGGGTACCCCGCGGCCATAGGGGGGCCAGTTTCGATGGCGGGGGGTGCGCAGAACTCGCAGAAATCAGCGTATTCTCTAGCTGAACAGAGTATGGATATAGTCGTAAGATAAATACTCGTACTGCGCAGGTTGCACAGCACTGCAGTTTACAAGCTGCGACCGGTGCGATGTCCGGTGATGCCCGTCTCGGTCAAATAAATTCGTTATCGTTTTTTAAAAAAAATTTAAGACATAATTTGTACACAAAATAAAGATAAGCAGAGTGAAGTGGCACAGGGATAACCAGCAAAATATTGGTCCAATATACTTGGCTCACCCGAACCACGCAGGGTATATATTATTATTATACACGATCGAAATTTGATTAATATAGGACCTATGCATTGAAATTCTCTGAAAAATATTCTGCTTCGGAATACGATGAAATTGAAAATGTATATGATAGTATGATACTGTCATTAAAAAAAAAAAAACGATAAACTTACAAAATGATGACGATAAAAAGTAGCTGTAAATTATATTTTATGATAACTTAAAATTGTATGAAAAAATTGTTTTAAATACGTTAGAACTTTTCGAGAAAATTATTGATTACCTTTAAAATAATCACTGTGTACCTAAATATACTTGTTATATAAACAATTCTTGAATATTTAACAGCTACCTGTTGCTTATTTCGGGCACGAATTGCGTGCACCTGAATTATTTTCTACACGTTTCAAAAATATTACGTTAAAGTGGTTGAAGATTATATCCGATGATTTCTTACTTTTAAAAAAACAAAGATAGGTAAGTGTGTACCGACGCATTCATATAATTCCCATAACTAACGTTTACCTATATAGATAAAAACAAAAGCTACTAGACATATTATTTGCTATTACTATTAATACACGATAACAGTATTTGACGAGGAAATTCAAATATTTACCTTAATTGCATTCAGAGTCAACATCGAGGAGCAGTTACCATATGTATTATTAATATACACTTTATTGACAAGAAGGGATTAAGATTACGATACTCATAAATTCTTAATTTTAATCTAAATTTTACTTCATCCGGCACTCGAGGTTTTTTCTGTACATAATTACATACTTACCATATATTGTTATATAATTTGTTGTTATATAATAAGCCAACGTAGGTTCCCATTAGTATTATAACTATCAAATCATATTTAGACAATAATGCATATTGCGATGCGTACGCGTTACCTGCAGCCAGCGGTAAAAATATTATATTTACTAACTATGTATTCTATGCAAATCCGAATTGATTTTTTAAACGGTCCAATACGTGTGGATGAAAACCGAATTTTCATCAACAAACCCACAATCTACTTATGTATAGATATTAACCATCCGTCATTATATTAAACACTAATATTATATAGGTATCACAATGCGCCGCAAAGTCGCGCATATTGTAAGACGGTACATTTCCATTTCATTGGAAATATCCTGATTTGCATGCGGTGAATCGCGTACATTATTATTTTCATCTTCCGTCGTCGTGCCCGATTACTGCTGCTGCAGAATAATATTATTACGTCACATTGATGATGAACTCCAACCCGTAACTAGTAACTACGCCGTATTAATATAATATTATTGAAGTGTGTCTATTACCCGATCGTTCGCAGTTAAATATCTTTGGGCGTATATTATACTCAAATGATACGTTGTAATAAAGGCATTCCCCGGCGAGTCATTTAAACACGATGATGGTTATAATATTCAAATTTCACGAAATACGCCGTACACCTACATAATGTATACACACTGTATCTCTATATTATATATATATATATATATAGGTATATATATTTTTCCGAATGTACATTATTCCAATATAATCAGTATAATTTATTCGGTTACGTTTTTACTTTTTAGCATATGAATAGGTGTAGTCGTACACGATATCTGTACCTATATAGGTGTATGTAAATAAATTATATATTCTGAGCACATAGCCGAATGATTTACAAACTATATATAAAAAGAAAAAAGAAAAGACTCCCATCATCAAAACGAAATAGTATAATTTATATTATAATATAGGTTCGTAATACGAATGTACGACCATAGTAATAATATATAATATTATGTATAGTGATGATGAGGTCCGTGACATAACGTCCGCGGATGTTGTCGTCGAACCATTTATAAGGACCTATGCGGTATATATTATACAATATGTTTTATACACACGAACCCGTAGTCACTCGTCTGAATTATATTCTCATATCGAGTCCGCGTGCGAATTTCCCGTACAGATTTTCCACGTGTGCAGAGGCCGCCTACAGCGCTCTATCTGTGTCCCTACTCCCTTTGTCCCATTTTCGGCCCCGTAAACCGAATGCGAAAATATAATATTATTATAAACGACCGTATATGGTGGTCGTCTTTATCGGTTAATAGTTATATTCATTATTACTTGCCGATCGCGGGCTGCTTTGTCGAACGATATTATACATTGGTATATAATATAACGTATAGGTACTCACCGTGCCCAACACATTTGCTCCACAACGATAATGTCGGATTAATATAATAACAATTATTATGCTTATTTGCACGAGTGCCGCGCAACGACATCGTATCAATTATATATTGACGTATAGCAATTATTTCTGTACATTGTATAAGCGTAAGTAAAAAATAAATAAATTATAATACGCGTATATAAAATAATATAGGTAATTAGGTAAACAACATTGTCCATCATAATAATATTATATTTTACGAACGAGCGACGAGTCGAATTTCCTCGACCACGTGCATTCGGCGTGATTTTGGCGCACTTCTGCGCACGGTGCTCGCAGTATTATATTATATCAATATTCAAATCGTACAACCAACGAGTCGTACTGAATCCAATGCTTGATATTATTATATACCAATACGAATATTGTGTAATTTTTTTTTGTAAAAGATGACCCGTCTGACAGCAGCGGCGTTCCTATAATTTGCGAAGAGAGACAATATGGAGGTTTATTGATTTCATCCCAATCAAAGAACCCATCTTTTTCTAATACCACTTCGTGTCCGCGAGTTCGAGCATCTATTGAGATTATTCAATTGTATAGAACAAACAGTACCGAGTAACAAAGTAATCAGAAATATTATTCTTAAATACGTCACGGATTGACGCAACACTATAATATTATGTATAAATGTATGGTAAATGGACAATGGTATGGCGGTTGTGTGTAAGTATACAAATCGGAGAACTTGACTAAACCCGAATGGTCGTAAAAAAGGAAGTCTCAATTATTATTTCTTATTATTGTTATTACTCAATTATTAATAGCATCAAAGCCACAACTCGGTCGCTAAGATTTATGGGTTCGACTTGCTGTGCTGTCTGTCACACTTTACGATCAACTTTATTCTAGACGATTCCACTGGCTACAGCGCCCCCCATTAATTGACACCCGTCTTACTACACTCTACTTTTGCACCAGATAATCTGGAATAATACTAATTATTAATTTATTAATTAAATTTATCAATACCAAAAGACAACATTTAATTTATATTGCAACTTTTATTTTTTGGTCATAGCTGTCAATGGTTCACCAAACTTCTATTCTATTCATTTTTTTTTTGTTCTCTCATTGAAACAATTACTTACTGAAACTATTATAAAACATAATATATTAAACCAACATTTTAAGCATAATAAAGCCTATAGAACCTTGAAATTATTACAATATATATTTTATTAATGAATTGTTTTATACTTACGTTAAAATTTAAATACTCACTAAAAATAATTAAGATTTTTGTACACTTATGGCTTAAAATTCCATGCCATAGTAAAGTCAATTAATTAATTATAGTAAACAGTAGAGTTTAATGAAAGTCTAAATAAACAAATTCCTAGGTCAAGAATTTCCAATTTCAAAATTCCAAAAGTAAAGCTGTATAAGTACGTGCAAGAATTACTATAAAATAAGTATAATGTCTTCAAAATGTACAATACTTAATAAAGCTTAGCTCAATAATACTGTTCTATTTAACTTTTAATTAACGTTGTTCTTATAGTATTTTATTGTGTAATTCGAATATACAAACCAATATAAAAATGTGTGTTTATTTCAACTCTTCACAAACTCCTATTATTGTATAGTTTCATAAATGTAATAAACTAAAAGACTATATAAGTTATTATTATAATAGGTACCTATATCTGAATAAGAAGACACTAATGAGGATGTGCAGAGCACAGATAATGATAATATTATACGTAATTATCTTCCTCTAGAGCAGTGGTTTTCAACCTTTTTAACAACGTAGTAACAACGTTCTCCTACAAAATTTTCGCGGCACACCAATTCATATAATACGTGATATAATACCTAGCATATATTTATATATATAATATTTAAACATATATACTATATAGGTATACTATTTATAATCTATACGCGAATTTTCGCGGCACACTTTAAGGGCGTTCGCGGCACACCGGTTGAAAACCACTGCTCTAGAGTCTTGATGTTTGGAAAGTTCTCGAAGTCATGTATTCAAGAACTGAAAAAAATACAGCGTAGGTACAATACAACTTTTGTATGAACCTTACCTGACCCCCAGCTGCAGCTGTGTAGTTTGCAATAGGAGTATAGGTAACACAAATCAAATAAAAACGCACTGATGGCAAAAGAAAAGTCAGTCGTCGCTCGCAAGTCATGGGACTCGGCACCTACAACTACAGGGACTGAAGGTTGTTCAAAATTGGGATGGTGCGCACGCATTCGATGGTGCACGCTCACTGACGAAAGTATGGCACGGACATCATCATGACGACCCTTGGGCAGCGGGCGGCGGCGGCGGCGGTGGCTTTATCAAAAGAATATTCTATCCTTCCAGAGCCGATTTCGTAGCCGGAGAACAAATCCTTTTTTGGTCGTTCGGCCTTCTCGGCGGCGCACAGAATAAGGCCAAACGTTTTATACGTTACACCGTTACTTCTCACGATTGTATATGAGCCGCTTTCCTATATAATAATGCGTGGTCGTACGCGACACCGATCGTACCTTTCGTCAGAATTGAGCATTTATATAATATTAGGGATGACAGTCATCTGCGCGCGCGACAATCGGCCCGTTATTTATTATTAGGTTAATCTTACTATTTATTACAGTAATCGAATGTGTCATAACTCATAATATATGAGTAAATACGCGTGATTATAAGATCTTACGTACATTTGAATACTATTAACAGTGAAAATAATTGTTTTATGTGAGCATAATATTATCATTACATTTTTAATGATATGAATAGTATTTAATAAGTACCTGTACTATTCTTATTCAACACTTTAATCATACAAAATAGAAAAAGTTTTTAAAACTTCATACATGCAAACTCGTTTCTATAAAATGTTTAAAAAAATAGGTTTGTGTACCGTCAACTACATTTAACCATCACGGCGGATAATGAGGATTTAAACATATTGTTTGTACTCGGAAAGAAAAATAAAATTTGGAGTGTAATTGTGTAAGACCGTTCAATCTTGAAACGAATTCACTGTTGTGCTTATAAAGGCGTGAAGTACGAGCTGTTTGGGTGAGGCCACACTAGTAAGTAATCCAGATGGTATTTGAGAATTAAGAACATAAGAAAAACACTAGAAATTAAGTTAAATTAAACAAAGACATAAAATATAAGAAATATTTTCCACAAAATTTAAAATTTAATTACTACAGGAAGTCGCCATAGCAACAATCAAAATCGGACATTCCCTTTTTAACCCACACATTCATAATCAACAAGATTCTACACTCGGATGCAATAAATGTCAAGTCGACTTAACCACACAACACATAATACAATAATTCTCAGAGTACTAAAATGTACAAACTATAATAGCTATCTGTACTAAATTATCTAAACTAAAAAAACAGCAATAAAATTTTAGATTTTCTCACAAATTAAATCAAAGTTATAAACAAATTATAAAATCCTATTAAGTACACCAACTTATTTAATAAATGTATTATATTTCTTACATTGTAATTAGTTTTAAAAATTAAATTTTTTATTCTGGCTAAAATAATCTATGTAATGAAACCAAAATAATAATACCAGTAATGATTTTCAGTGTACCCACATAAACGACAGATTATACAGAATAGGTCTAGGCCAGAAAATACTCAAAATGTATGTAATATAATAACTGATCATCTATTGAATAAAAATTTTAAATGTGAACTGCAGTTTCTGCAGTTTTATTCTGTCAACTGTCAAGTGATCGCAAATAGGATGTTAATATTTATTATTTACACTTTCAAAAAGTATTTTACTTACCTTTATGTATACTAATTTACAAATTAATATAACAATATTATGTTATATACATTTTAATTTTTCACTGTTATAAATTAAAATGTAATTTTAATTATATTTTGTCTTAGATATAACCGTATTTTTAATATTCCAGATAAAATAAATATTATAAAATATATTAGATGGAGATTAATAGCTTATAGAATAATCTACCCGAAACTCTCTTAATCCGGTCTTATACAAAATTATTTTAATATTG
This sequence comes from Neotoxoptera formosana, assembly GCA_022818045.1. Taxonomy (NCBI): domain Eukaryota; kingdom Metazoa; phylum Arthropoda; class Insecta; order Hemiptera; family Aphididae; genus Neotoxoptera; species Neotoxoptera formosana. The sequence goes on along the minus strand of CM040632.1, from coordinate 41,248,742 downwards.
CAGAAATGTATTTATACAAAGCCCCTATAATACTACCATAATAATAATTAATAATGATAAATAGTAGTTATAATAATTTATTTATATATTTATAATACCTAACAAGTATGTATAATTTACTTTTTTTTATAAAACTTTTTAACTCTTTTTACATAATATTATATTATTATCTATGAAATATAATTTATTGTATACAATAATAATAATAATAATAATAACAATAATAACAATAAATAATAATGATAACAATAATAATAGATCCATAAAGTTAAACCAATTATGCCTATAATTCCTTTTTTGATTTCCGGGCGCATTGTTTAATTATGTATAGTCCAACCAATAGTTTTTAAATAGTTAAATCTAATTCAAGTACACAAAAATAAATAAGACGTATTTTACGTTTATTTTCGTTAATCCTGTGTTTTGTAAAAATTGGTAACATTCTCTTGTATTCAAGCAAAAACGCACAGATGTAAAAAAAAAAATTGAAAAAACTATTTTCATAATTTTTGTTAGGTTTTTTGTGTTGGCCGGATTGGATAACTATAAAAAAAAAATAAACCAAAGTACATTTTTCGAATTTGAGTATCGATTAAATAGTTTTAAAATATAATATGACGTTTCTCGAACGTGGGTATAGTTAGGCCACTGTTCGGGTGGTCCGCTGATTGGGTTATTAGGGACGTGTTGTACATCGTAAATATTTTTTATATTATGCACATAATATAAATATAACATATATATCTCCATCATAATATATGCAAGTCATTGATGATAAACGGTTATTGAATCTCGCGTTTAAAGAAAAAATAAACCGTTCAAAATGTATTAAATATTTTAATCCTCGTTCGAAACCTGCAGAGCAGCTGCTGTCGTACCCTCAAACTTATATTGTAATTTTGATGAGTGAAAACTCGACGTCATCGCAAGAAAATTGAACGGCGACACCTATCGTTATACTATACCCAGGTACTTAAAAAATGTACTTTTACTCGAATTGTGTGAAAATATTAATAATGATTTCGATGAACCGCGGAATTATAATATCATAGTCCATTAAGATGTACACATCAGATATTATAATCTAGGGTGTGGATTTTTATGTAATAAAAAATGTAAATAATAATGTTATTGATTTTTCCAAAATACGTATTAAAAAACATGAAATACTCAACATACATTTTTAAAACTTTAATCATACAAAAACAGAAAATTACTGAATAGAAAAACAAACAAACGATTTAAAAACAATTTAGGATTCTAAATTCAAAATTCAAAATTCTTACAATAATATTAAGTATAGTAAGGGCCGAAGAAACGTTAAGACAATAACTGTCTGAAGATTTTAAATGTGATGAATTAGTTCATCATACAGTTGTCCCTATTTGACATAGAACGTAGTTTTTAAAAATATATATAAACATAAATTGTCTGATAGTTGACAAAGATTTTTGTATGAAAACTTTTAAAAAAAAACTGTGATTGTCCAACTCAACTCAGATTATATAGGTAAATTATTTTAGTACTAAGGGTGCACCCAAAATGGGGGGCTATAGGGCTTAAGCCCCTCTCAAAAAAAAATAGTTGGTCCCCTAACATCTTTGTAGGTAATTTTATTATTAATTGTATTATGTACTGACTTTAAATTATGATAAAGAAAAAATGATCAACTATCGAAACTATGTAGCTAATGCTATAGAATATTACAGACGAAATCGGTTATCGTAAATGTCTTACGATTACATTTTTTACTCATTTACTAAATCAAAACCCAAAGTGCAAAAATGTAATTATATTAAAGTGTGTTTCATAAAAAAAAGTGACTTAAAGATCGTACACAAGCTTGCTTTCTGATGTTTGTACATATGTAAAAATAAATACTATAACTATTTAAAGATAATTTTATTCAGCCTCAAAAAAAAAATCCCGAGTGCGCCCCCGTTTAGTACTATATTTAATTAATTTTTAGAAATGATCTAAAGCAGTTTAATAAATGTACTGATTAACTATTGAAAGAAAAATTATCGCAACATTAATCACCTAGGTAGTATAAACTATAAACATAATATTAATAATAAAAAAAAATGATTTAAAAACCTATTTTTTAATTCATTTACTAAGCTATTTCAAAAGATTTTTAGAGTTTTACTGCCTTATTTTAAATGCTTTTTGATTGTTTTTTTAGTTCATCAAAATCCGTACACTATACTTATCATTATGCCGTAGCTGACGAGAATTGGTTCACAGTATGTACTTATATGTACACGATAAATCGATATTTGCACGTCTTTCGAAAATACGGACTACCTATGATTATATGAGTGAAGTGTATATTACATAATACATACGGACGGATGCACAATACTCGGTCAGACTATCGGAGGCGATGAAATTTTAAGAGATTCCAAACAAGGCTGGGGGATTAAATTATATAGATAGTATGATATCGTTATTGATCAAGACGACGTTTGTTTATTTGTTGTTTCGAAAAAAAAATCTCGAAATTTGCAATAGTTGCCATAGTATACTGAAATATTTTGTAATTAGGTATTGCTCAATGTATGTGTGTGTGTGTGGACATTTCTCAAAAAATATACACGAGATATTCGTCACTAATAAAACAAAAATTAAAATAATAATAAATTATCAAGCATATTATATTATATTTTGCATTATTGTCAAATATTATTTTGCAGTCGCTGCACCATCAATTTTTTGTTCGATCTAAAAATACAACTTGTTTACATCGAAATTAATAATAATAATATGTTTATAATAATATTATCACCATGTATTTCGTATAAGAAAAAATTTTTTTTCTTTTATGTTTCGTCTCGGGTCTCAAATAGCTTATAAATCTGGTGTGGTCTGGTGGCGTGGAAAAAAATAAAAACTATACCTCCGACCGAGGAGCACTTGCCACTTCGACGGCGGGTCCGGAAATAGTGTCTGTGCGTCTGTTGGACACATGTTCATTGTATGGGCTGCACCTCGCGGGACGAAGCGACGACGTGTATATGTGGTGTGTGTGTGTGTGTGTGTGTGTGTGTGTGCGGTTATTACGAAGAGCACATGCGTCGTACACGTTTTTATGCATATATATATATTATATACAGAGCGTTTATTGTCGGCCGACACGATGTCACTGTGTCGTTGTCGTCGTTTACTATAAACGCACTCCGTTCTCGTTTACAGACATCCAGCTGTATAGTATAGTATAGGAACAATACTGCGATGATCGGATTATGGTGTAAAAACAAATACACTACAATAGTAATAATAATATAATGCGAGATGACTTTGTGTGCGTATACAGCATAATATAATATCGCGCAAGCTCTATTTATATACCTCTAATAACGACGTCGATGTTGATAGTAATTTTAATAATGCGCGAAGGCAGCGTCGGTGTACCAACGCTATTATGGTGCGCATAAAGACACACGGTCGTCGACCTCAAGTCGCATCCGTCATCGCGGTCGTGTCCCCCGCAAAGGCGAGCGCGTGTGGTCGGGCGGAGGACTCGGCGACGAGCTATATAGGCCGGAAGCGCGGGCCCGGCGACTGCGCCTCTCGACCCGGAAAATGGTTTAAGACGGAATTTTTTTTGTCTAATGTCGTACACTATTCTGTCGCCCACCATATTATCGTCACGTCCGCCACGACGCGGCGGCGTTAAAGTTATGGCTAGCCCGGAACAGAGGTGACAAAAAAACAGCTGTTCGCGGAGTAATCGCCCACCGATTTGAACTGCTCGATTTTCCCCGTTATGATATCCGTAGGAGGATTACGACGTCTATACGACCATAATAACTACTATCGCTCTCGATGTAAGGCGATCAAATAGTATAATATGTATTACACCGAAAACGGTATCTGCGGAATTTGCACGACGACAATGATGCGCGAACCGTAATAATGATACTAATTAATAATATTATATTATGTTAACCGCGAGAGTTATGCGACCCCGGTGATGATGTCTAGGTAAAAAGTCATAACTCTTATGGGTTTCTGCAGAAAAAAAAACAAACCCCCCGTCGGATACCCGGACCGTGAGCCGCGAAGGTTCTTGGTTTTTTATATGTCTCTCTTTTTTTTTCTACCTGAAACTTAATTAGATACCACGCCACAGTCACTTAATTTTCCCTCGAACATTCCGCATGCGGGACAGTATAATATATTATAATGGGTACGCTACGTATACAACAACAACAACAACAATAATAATAATAATATATTATGATATTTTGGATAGGGAAAAAAAAGGTTACGTCGTGTGTTCTCGGGCGGTGGTGAACCGAACTGTATCGTAATAATAATATAATATATATTATAGTGCGTATAATATTGTTACGTCGACGTTTATTTTAAGTACCTAAGCACCGACTGCGTAATTTCAAACGCATATGCAATTCTTTATACCGAAAAGTATACAGTGAACAACAATATACTTCCCGGAATTCGTTTTAAACTACAGTCGTCGGTCGGCATAAGACCAGAGTAGATGTTAGCATTTGAAAATAACGAAAACCGACGAAAACGTTTTCTTTTTTTTCTTTTTTACGCAATTTATGTGCTGTACTATTCTCGGTATCGTCTTATCTCAATTATTATTATATAATATACGACGAGTGGACGTCTCGTTTATACGAAAACGTCTATATAATATGTGTATACTGTCGTGTTACGATGTATAACTGCGCGTGAGTGTTATTTTTCTTTAATTTGTGCTACTTAAACGACATTGAAATATTTACCAAACCAAAATCAAACTCTTGCGGGTCCCCTGCGCAACGCAGGTACATACCATGTACATAATATAAACCGTATCACTATCGTATACACTATACAATATATACAGTCTATCACCATGTGCATATAACATTATTGTATATAATAATATAGTGTGCCTGCGGGGCTGCAGCAGATAAAAAAAACGAGGTGAGATTTTCAACGCAGAGCACTCCCGTACGGCATACACATGTTGAAGCAATAAAAATATGGAATATACATGACCAATTGCGCGTATAGTTATAATTGTTTATGAGCGTTTTAAAGTTCAAACGAGCAGACAGTTGAAAATTCACAGAATTAGGTTAGGTTGTGATTGTTGTGATTATTTATTATGTCTAAACTCGTCGATGACTGAATTTTAAAAAATAAATCACTAAAAAAAACAATTATATGAAATGTTGATTTTTTGTATTGTGTTAAGAGGACGTATATAACATAGCAAATTGTACGTTCCGAATAATCCATTTTTTATTTTATTTTAATTTTAAAGTGAGTTATGAGCATTTTATATTGTTCAAAGAACTATTAAAGTTATTAAAATTATCATAACTCTCTTTAAAATTGAAATATGATGAAAACCTATGACATTCAATGGATAATATTCTTATATCTAAATTTGACAACCGATTAATTCACTCTAATATTAAACATATATCAGAGTTAAAAGGATTATTCGGAACGTACAATTATGATACCTATGCGTTTGTATGACGGAAACAACGCATGATGCGGATGTGGCGCGTCATATTAAGAGTTGTTTCAAAAATTCAAAACGTAAGAAAAATCGGTTTTTTCTTCTTTTCAAACACTTCTAAAATTGACCGAGTAATAAGCGCGTTTGAGAGAAAAAAATCACTATAATTTGTGCGGTATAAAAGTCGACGTAACGAGTTACAAGTCGCGACTGTACGGAACATAATGATAATAATAATATAATGGTCGTGTTTAATAAAACATAGGTTGTTACACGGCGAGGGAACAATTTTTTTCTTCCTTTTCGTTTTTAAACCTAATAACGAAGCATAAGTGTACAACGTGTATTATAATATGTTATACACGCCGCGTCATAATTGACACCATCATCATCACCATAATATAGCATTAAGCACCTACTTCTAGAGCTGGACATACACCTACACACGCCGCCGCTGTTTCGATTTTTGTCGAAAACGAAAGCATCCGGTGTGGCATATTATTATAATATATTATAATATACTATATACATTGTAAATAAATAACCCCACGACAACACAATAATATGTACAGTCGAAGCGGCGCACGGCGGTCAGACCCATATATATAATAATATAATATATACGTAGGTATATAATATTTGCCATGTATATATTATGTTATATATGTATGCGTATATACCATATACGTAGGTACACAATAATAATAATATATATCAAACGTACGACTGTTATTATTAATAATAACGCGCCGCCGCCGTGTTGCGACACGGCTTATATACGTGAAACACATTACGAGATCGCCGCGGCCGTCGTATTAATTTCCTGATGCGTTTATAATATTCTTCCTGTATCTTTACCATACTGGTCAGTCGGCAACGGCGGCGGCGGCGGCGGATCGAGTGGAAACGTTAAAAACCGATTACGACCGACAACCCGTTTTTAACAACGCGTCCGTGCAATGTAATGTTGTCTATAGGTAGTACTCTGTAGTAGTAGGTACCTTATACGACACGGGAATAATAATATATTATATATTTATGTATTATAACGTTATCCTACGCGAGTTACATATACTATCATTATTATTATTATTATTATTATTATTATTATTATTATTATTATTATTATTATTACTCTTATTATTACTATTATTATGAAATACGTACGCAGTTTACTATATACGAATAGGTGTTATATACAATAATGTGTACAGCTTCAAAAAAAAAAACCTCTACACGAGTATGAATCGGCCGTTTTCCAATCGATGTCCGGTCGTTTTACATCGTTTGGCTGTCTGCGGGGCGTTTGTAATATATTAGCTATAGTATTCCTATTATAATATGGTATAATATTATAATATATAGAGTGTCACATTATTAAGTCGGCCAAAGACGACGCAATCGTCGAGGAAATATTATTTAAATAGTTTCCACTGGTGAATATTATAGCATTTATATAAACAGGTGATAAATATCATTACTATTATTATGAGTATAATGAATGGTTATACTGCACGAGTAGAGAACAAGGACACTGTGTCACCGACGACGCTCAAAACGGTATTACCTGTACGCGCACACTCACTCGTGTACATAAATATGATATGAAATGTTGAGCAGCGGTCTAACCGATTTGGTATATACCAGAAAGTGTCCGACTATTGATGCACGTAGAATAATATAAAAAACAGTAAAATCTCTAGATATTGTGGACACTCTGGGTCGCTAAAATGCTGTCCGCTGTTCAAAGGCTTTAGTTTGTAGTTGGTTTCCGAGAAAAACGACCGCTGTTTTAGAGGTGTCCTCTATTAGGAGGTATCCGCTGCAGGGGAGATATCACTGTATTATATTACGAATCACACGTTGAAACGGGACCCCGAGTAAGTTGTAAGAACGCGATTTTCCAGCCCTGAAACAATATACAGTACCTACCTATTTATTATATCTTAAATATTTCAACTGATTGTTATATTCCATAATGGTAGTGTACGTCATTATAAGTTTTAATAAACAAGAGTAAAAAAAGTCAGCTACCCAACGGCCGTGTGGGTCTTTCCCTGCACTCCCGTATTGACTGATTTTAATTATATATTTTATTCACATTTTGTTTTACACTATAATAACTGAAGATTAAAAAAATAATCTGGCTTTTCAATTGTACTGCACACCGCCGGATATTCAATACGATATACCTATTTCATATTCATCAATTGATTTTTTTTTTTTTACATTAATGGATATATGATTTTAGTTTAAGTCATGATTATGTCCGCAATAATAAAAACCTGTTGCATCCCCGTCGGTTTCTTTGCAAAGTTGGCCTTCGGCCCGAGTGCAGAGATATTTGCAGACTGGCGGAGAGGAGTCGGTCGAGAGCCCATCACTCGAATACAGTTGGAGGATTTTTGAATCGTTTACCACTATCTATTTGTATTTGTAAATGATTAAATCGCAAGTATCAAATATATATAAATGGCCATAGTGGCTTAAGTATGAATAAATACGAATATTATGTATATCATTTCGATTCGCATTAAAATAATATATGTTTTCAAGTGTTCCGCAAACAGAGTCTAATAATATTATAATAATTTATTACGGTACACATGTATAAATATACTTATGAACATACATTAAAATATGCGCTGTGTTTACTTAGGCACCGACAATATTATAGTTAGGTACCTATATATAGTATTATATAATATACTTTGTATTATCTGCAGTAAGAGCCCAAACGTGTTGTGTACGCGTTATCGTGCCCAAACTTGTCGCGTTTAACGTCCAAACGTGTATAGTGTATACTGCACCCATTAATAATGCATATATTATACGGCCTGTCGGATGACAAAAATATAAAAAACCAACATGAAACGAGTTATATAAACGACAAATTATGTTTTTCTATCCGCAAAAACCGTTTCCTATCATCGTACCTACATAAATATAATATATATATTATGTATAATTATTTACGAAGAAGACATATAATATTTCAATTCCTCTATATTGGTATATATGTTTATGTTTATGTATGATATGTTTTTTTTTTTTTTTATAGGACAAACTTGAACGAAAACTTATTTCGGAAGACCTTTCTCGATTCCCATATCTCGGTGAACATTTTAGTCGAAAAAAATTAATGTCTAAGGCAATGGTTCTCATTTTCTCAACGGGTGCTTAGAAGGTATATGTTTAAAGGGCAGTGATTTCGTGATCTCCCCGCCAACCATCTCTTAAGATTTAACTTATCTTATTATTTAAAAGTCACATGATGCACAACAATATATTTTACATACTCATCTAAAGTCATGTACAATGAGCCACATATTATTGGTTTTATTTTTATTCAAAATACAAATTGTTCACAATTCATTTAATGTAATAAAATTGTATAAACTATAAACAATGCTCTCGCTCATTAGTAAAACAACGATCTGCAGCTTATGCACCCTAAACATTCATGTGAAGTTAAATAATATTTTGTAACATTTTTTTGGGAGGGGCGGGGGGAAAGTATACTAGATTATATTATAAAGACTAACTAATTCCATTTAAATTGTATTCAACTTACTAATATTATTCTTTATACTACTAGACGTTACTTTTATACCTATACCTGATATTATATTAAATCCATGTATCTTCCTAAAATATTTAAAAGTTTTGTATATTTTATTTTCAATGTATTAAATTTTTAAATATTTTAAATTACCGATATTAAATTTCACGATGCAAAGGATGCAACCCATAGGTCACAGGGGAAAAGCCCCAGGGGGGTGGCGAGTGAAGTGAGCATGGAGCAGAACATCTAGTTACAATGTTAATGGAAAGTGTATATTTTTAACATTATTTGCTACCTATGGATTTTATTGTAATTTATATAATATATTATACATTTTATAAAAATGTATAGAGATTGTTTTATAAATTAAGTTTTTCCGTCAATAAAGAAATAATAAATAATTATAATAATAATGTAATATAAATTATGCTCTATAGTTAAAACGTTTTGATGCATATACGTGTACTGTGTACACACGAGAATATAATATTATCGTACATAATAGTTTGATCTTGAATTTCAAACCATCGAGTTCTTATATAATATTATTAAAGGGTTTAAACAATTTATTTTATGAAAATGTATCAATAAAATGGTTCTGATATAATTTTATCTAACCCCCGACGTCGTTATTATTATTTAATTCTTATAATATAGTATTAGCGGTATATAGATGTAATGGTATGTACTTTAATAATTTATAACATATTATCATCGTTAGCCGTTATTGTGTCAACACTACATTATAATATTATTAATAGGTGTATTTATATTTATATTATGCCCTACATCATAGTTACCTATCATTTTTATAATATAATAATTTATTATATGTATACATTCACGTAAAATAAGAGCCAACCACCGAATCGATCCGTAAAGTTAAGCTTGTTAAACTCACTAATAGTTAAGACTTGAGGACTTCATTATAAAATTCAATCGATAAACTATGTCTTCTTATAATAATATTATTTTACGTTAAATTTATGAGGAAATTTATTTTCAAAACCGAAAATCCAAATTACTCGACACCCACTGCTTTTACACCAGCTACGTGAAGATTATTCGGTCACCTGTAACAAAGTTATTTTATTATTCATGACACGTAATAGAGTTTTGCACAGAACTATATGGTCGAGACCGCCCCAAATGAGAAGCGTAAAAGCGGTATATAAAGGTACTATGCTGAATGCAAATTTGTGTTTTTAAACGAGACGATTTTTTTTTTCATTGAAGCGCTGCAGTTATTACTTTTTACCGTAGCTGAAAAGTCCATTTCGTCGTATGTACACAATAGTTTATTTAATTTACATTCAATACGAAATTAAGTCATTTACATTTAATACATAATTCTGCACTGACAAATTCTACAGCATGTATATTATATATATATATCCTATATACCAAGCCCATTGAGTTTTATGTAAATCAATTGTAAGTGGTAGGAACACTATTTTCTCTTTTTAAATTAGTTAATATTTTGCGATAATTACTACTTAGATAGAGTATATTAAATAATAAATAATAGTCACGTTATAAACTAAAATAATTAATTACGTCATTGAAAACAAATATAATGCGTCGATGGCATTACATTATGATAATTTGATTATTATATTTTTATTTCAAACAATTTATAAAAGCATTTTATTCAAGAAAATAGGTATCCTAGATCGACTTTTTTTAAATATGGAACATTTCAAATCATACTTATAATTTAAATTGGTGGAAACTACAGGGAAGTTGGTAAAGACATACCCTTAAATCTAGTCATAAGCTTAAAAGTTATTACCCAATACCATTCAATTAATTTGAATACTTATTAATATTATGTATGATGTACAATATATTATATTTTATATATATTAAACAACCAAAAATATTTCGGAAGCTAAATATACATAACGTGTTAACATAATTAAAAAATTTGACATTAAGTGACATTTCTATAATACAAGATCTAAGTAAAATTTACTTTTGACCTCAAGGTAACATTCTTTTTCCCTCAGATTTATAAGTTAGGTATACTAGAGTCTAAAATAAATTTAAAAAGGACGTTTAATGTTTGAGATGAATATAATTAAATCAAATCATTAACCATTAGATAACTTTCTTTATGCAAATTTTATAACAAAATAACATGCTTAATCGAATAGTTATAAATTTATAATACTGAAATTATGTATATGCTTAATATATATAAGTTATATATATTAAGCATATACATAATATAATATAACAATAGATTAAAAAAAAAATAAGAATCTGAGAAAGTTTTCTCGACATTAAATCCAAATAAAATATTAACCTAAAGAATAACGTATAAATATATACGGGATGGATTATTCAATAAATACGGGAAAAATGTGTTGTTTGGAACAATTTGTCGGGACATCTGGATGCTTGATTTAAATATGAGACAAGTAGACAACCCATAAAATAAGGGGAAAATGAGATTTATACAATAGAAACTTTATAAATATAATAAAATATATATTAAATAAATTTATATGTATTAAAATATTATTTCATGTTAAATTGAAATGAATGATAAAAATTATATTATAATGAAATAATTCATATTTATAATTGAAATGTAAATCAATACAATTGTGTACCTATGTTTATTTTATCATATAGTATACATCTACTAGAGTAAAAAAAAATAAATATTTATCACATCTAATAAACATGTTTATTTATTTGATAATACATTAAAATGAATACGTCTACTTTTAATCCAAATCTTAATATATAGGTATGGTCGAATGTGAAAACAACAAAATAAATTGAATATACAGTAAATTATCATAATATCTATTACACGGAAATTGATTAATGTGTTTGTTCCTCTTTAGCACGTTTCCGGAACAAATAAAGTGTTTATTTTTTTATTTTTAGCGACAGAATAATTCACTTGACATTGTGTTCTTCGTAAAAAAAAAAAATGACGTAATTTAAGCACATTTCGTATTCACACACGTGACGAAAACGCTGAGGAATTAATTGATATATTTTTTTTTCTTATTTACATAGAAGAATTATAATATAATATATATTTTAATACCAATTGATAAACTGGATTCTGTTTGCATTAAACAAAGCGTTATATATTACAATATTCAGCGCGTCTCGGAACCGCTTTTTTGCCTATATATCAAAATATTATTAACATAGATATTAGATAGGTACTATTAAACTAGTCTATATAATATGATGTGTTCGAACATTTAACACGGACTATTATAACGGTGATGCTTATTTGAGTTATGTGTATGAAAAGGCTGACGCAATAATTGAATATTTTATTAAAATTTAAAATAATATGTATTATTGCTACTATTTCATATGTTTTTATGTAACTTTATGTAGCTTTAAACTACCTTACAAGTCGTAATATCAAACCATTCCAACAATGATAATGAAGTCTAAGTTTTCGTTCCTGAGCAATGTAAAATATTCCAATCCAACCTTAGGAAAATCCAATAATTTATGGATATAATTGAAAATATCTTAAACAAACGATAAACGAATACAAAAACATAGTTTTTCGTGTTATATCTACATTTTTATAAATATCGAATAATATAAGTATACTTTGCTATATCAAAGTAATATTTAACAGTAATATTACAAGATAGAGAAAACGATTTGAAAAAAAACATATGCATTCGACAAGGGCACGAATTGGAAGCTACATCGAAAACCACTTAAATATACAAAAGTCTGCTCCTCCAAAGTTCTACGTGTGAATTATTATTTAACGTGGACATGTCGTAGTTATAATATGGCGTGATACGGAAACAAGGTCTCGTCCACAGGTCTTTTTTCATTTTTCCAACTCCTCCAAATCAAAAATTTGAAATTACGCCCATCAAATATATATTATAACAATATGTTGTGGATTGCACAATATAATATACATATGTATGGATAGGCAATCATTCGATACGACATCAGAGTATCAGACCTTGTATACGCTGCAGTCCACCCAATCGTCTTAACCTGACCATAGGTAAACTATACTGCAAATTACAATATAATATATCAAGAACGAAATGATATATTACGTTGGTTTTGAAGCTTTGCGCGAACAATATTTAAACGACGTACGATATCATATTATGTATATACAACTCGCGATGTGGTGTGCTGCAGTAGTTCCAGTTCTGCGGCTGTTTGATTTTTGTCGGCAAGGGGGTGTGGTGATGTTTGTAGAATACTCAGCCACACTATTTAAGCTGTGGTATAAGTAGATATATATCCGGAATCGACAAGCTAGTATACCTATATATAACTGTACAAGTCACTATTATATAATATATATATATATACAGAGCTCAAAAGCGGATTTCACGTATATAATATGGGTACATCGGCGGTATTAACATAGACGGAGGTATAGGTCCCCTCGGTTTTACAACGGACGACTCGAATATAACTTAATCTTATATATTATTATATAAGTAAAGGTATAATAAATAACACGCGCTGTATTTACACAAGAGATAACGCGCTATATACGTACTCGAAAAGTATATCGTGTACTACGTATCTATGCAAAGCAATATAAGTATATACCTACCTATAATATTATAACCACCCGATTACCCGAAACATAATATATATATTATTCGTCTGTCGAGTGTGCAGAGCCGCGCGCGATGTTCGAACCTTCGAGGACGAGCTTACTGCGCGCCGACTGCCGCATGACACTGCTCCGTATAGCCTGGTGTACCTACATAGTTTATGTAATGATATTATATTAAATACGCATATTTTATTGCTGAGAAATATGTCGAACGGGATAAGAAAAAAAAATCCCCGCACACACATTCGACGTGCGAAAAATATGTTGGCGCGTAAACACGTGAGAAATCGATTTTTTTCGGCTTATCGATTGTGGTATCGTCACAGAACACAGATCTAGAGTCTTAATCTTTTCTGTAGCATCGTATTGTGTAATCGTAATGTGAAGATGGCCATTATAATAGGTACCCCGTCCTAATCACGAGATCGATCAGACTATGAAGAGCAAACGGCCGAACCACTCGCGTTTTGCGGAGCTGCAACACATCCAAATATAAAACGTAAAAATATAAGAGCAAATGCATACACATATAATAATAATAACTATAGACAAACAAACATCTTGTCGTTATCGAAATAATTGGTGTGCGACGCCAGTTGTATTCTATACGACTGTGTAATAATATATATTAAAATATTATAATAAATATATGTGTATTTAAAACTCTGTGAAAAAAAAACGTCATCGGAGATTAATGCGTGGCGTTTAAATATAAAATTATACACATGTATAGTAAATCATATAATATATATATATATATACATAATACGCATATGCTATAGTAAATCATATAATATATATATATATATACATAATACGCATATGCGCATGTACACTGTTATAATACACACGAACACTTTATGATAATATTAAAATAATATACTGCACGTGTGCGTACGACTCTGTGGTCCGAAATGTGGCACGTTTTTCTCGAACAAAACCGGTCAAAAGTGTGCGAAAAAAATGTTTGGGTTATAATAATAAAACGAAACTCGAATGACGATAAAAGATAGAAAAAAAAAATCGTTTATTTTTCTCCACTCCGAAATATCGTACGAAACGGCCATAAACGAGAACATAATAAGAGGAAAAGTTTACAGCGATAGGCATATAATATAATAATATTATACCACATCGAGTTTGCCGACCTTGGAACGATTGAACGAATGCGTTCGAATGGTTAAACGAAACACGTCGAATTTATATAGTTGACCTTTTTATTTTTTTAATTAATTGTTATTTTGAACGTAGTTTGTTCACGTTTTTTCGGTGTGAACTTGGACTCGGTATGTTAGACCTATAATATGGTTTCTGCAACAGTTAATTTTGTTGAAATATGTTGTGTGTTTTTTTTCACAATATTTATTCATATCTGTTTATAATTATGCGAAAACCGAATTTATATATAATATTAAAAACTTCTTAGTTCTATAATTACTAGTATTTATAATCAATGGTTCTACTAATAAATTTATCAGCACAATATAATATAGCATAATATATCTCGTGGGTTAAATAATTGTATATAATATTACTGACATTTAAAAATTTCTGTACTTCATTTTTTAGATTGGTTATTGGTTACAACTTTAACTACTTACAAAAAACCTTGTTCATAAGTACCAACTATAGATTCACTTTTACACCAGAAAAGATACTGATGAAGAAAATCGAAGAATTTTTTCGACTACTTATCGTGTATACAAACAGAAAAAACAAACACACATCATTGTCAAATCTATAATTACATTCTTTGTTTCACTCAGAGTCTAAAATAATATTTGAATCTTTGATATGCCCGCATTTATAGCACAGTATAATATACGAAATATTTAATTTATAATGAATTTCATTTTAAATGGCAATAGTTTAAGTAATATAATATGCACAATTGTTTATAATAAATGCATAGTCATATACTAGATAGGTTTTTTTTCTCATTCGTGTCTTCTGACAATATGAAGAATCGGCAACGGTCGATACAGGAATAAAATGAAACTCCGTTTTGCATGCAGCTCTGCGGCCACATTAGAATTTTAATAGGTACCAAATTCCTACACAGAGTATTATGTACTTTATTTTATAAAATGTTGCTTAAAAAAAAAGAGCACCCACAAATTGTACCGTATCATCGAAAATTATATTTGTTCAAAATTTGGCACAGGCAGTTGCCACGGGAAAACGTTTCTCCGACACGTACATGGCGTAACCGGGTTTTCTCGTGTGTTCAGGACTTCGGGTAGCTAGGTGTGTACAAAAAGAAAAAAAGGTGCATAAAACTGTCAATGCGTTTGCTACATTTAAATTCAAAAGTGCCAGTGCCGGCGAAACGGAATACAATATGAAATCAAACTTTTTTCTCGTTTCCCGAAAAGTAATGATTTTGACATTTTTAAGTTACTCCCGTTTTACCCGCTCGCCGTCATACGTCCTATCCACACACGTCGATAACAGCGCAAACGTACGAAATAATAATAATAATAATAATAATAATAATAATATACGCTCATTGCACAATTTAAATTATAATATACATATATTATTATTAATTGCGTACAGTTTATACGTATCACGCGGGCGATAAGCGTGTACGAATTTGATATTATTTTGTTTGCAGTTTTCGCCATATTGCAGTTCCGGGGATCGAAAAACCGCTGAACCGACAACGCGAGCGTTTTCCGAGACCTGACTATTTCGCGAGAAACGTCCGCGCCACCGCATAAATGCGACGCGATATGATTTTATATTTTGTAATAATATAATAATAATACGCCCCGTTTGCATCCTTATTTTGTTATAATAATAATTAGGCATTTTCCGCGTATTGTTGATATTTCGTCGTCGAACGAACATATTATTATTGTTATTATTATAATATTATTATGTATTTCAAACTTTGAAGTAAGATACTAAAATATTATACGTTACATAATGCCTATATGGATGCATTATGGCGTACGAAATTGTATTGTATCTCTTCGTATTATATATTATTATTATGTCCCGCAGAGCCACCGCCGCCGTTTATTGACGAATTTTCGTCGCGTTCCGTTATCGTTTTTAACCAGAATCCGTTTAAATATTTTTGCTCCGTCTGCAGTAATAAACCCATTGACATTTGAAAGCAATTTGCATTATCATCGCATGATTGCTTGCGCATATTTATTATACAATAAGAATCGTTATCAAACGGCAATTATTATAATATTTTACATGATATAATAGCTTCCGATAGCAAACGATGATGCTATTTAATCGCCACTTCAAGAATATATTATATAATATAAATTATTATGTACAGAATGGCTCACAGTGTCTTACCGTTTTCCCATGTCCATCGTGATATGAAAAAACTGCTACGCACTGTGGATCATTGCCCTATCTATATATATGGCTGATAATTAATACGCTATATATATATAACAGTCATTCAAAAAATCAGGGTCAGCTATTGTAATGAGATTACCGCGGGAGTGAACACGAATCTCGTAATCCAAAAAGGCGTAGGTATCTAGGATGGATAACTTGCTTCTGTGTAACTATATAGACGATAAGTACATGGACAATAATTCTCCTTATGAAGTGGATTAGAAAAAAACGATGGAAGACATAAGCGCCACAATGAGATAAGAAAAAAAATTGTATTGTACCAAAGTGCTAAAATCCTAGGTACTTATATGTGCCATGGTTAATAGATACATCTATTAAATTTAAAACTGTACCGTACAAAAACTCTAAACGTATAATCTTAATCGACAAATGTATGTAAGAAATTACAAAGCGAAACATATTTATTTATGAGCTCTCGCTTCCTAACACAAAATTAAGGATATCTCATGAAGACATGATTGTACAATGAAAGAAATACCAAGATGGTGAAATATATCGATTAGAATATGTGAAAAAAGTTAGATTAAAAAATCAACCAATTTATCAAAATTATGTTTACTTTCATTTATTTGTATGTATAAAACTAATTTATCTTTATTATATTTATTTTTATGAAAAAAAAATATTTAAATATTTTGGAATTTCAACTTATATCAAATATATCAAATATTAATATTAGTGCAAATAAAATTTCTTTTCAATATCTTTGGCACTTATGTCCTATATTGGGTACAACAGGTATATAATATTAGATTGGCGTTTATGTCCTACAAATGTTTGAGCAAATGATATGTCATTTTTGCACTTTTGGCGCTTATGTCATAAAGTCAAAAAAAAGTAGTGGTGCTTCACTGTGATTGTAAATTTACTAGGGTAGATAACCCATCAAGTAGATCACCCAAACTCAAACAGCCACAATACAAGATTGACATAATATTATGTATTTTGGTGATTACTGATAATCTACAATAATTAATACCACCGATAGCAAAATAACAGAATTTCGAGAATAAATCTATGTTTACGAAATAATAGGTATAGAACCCATAATAGATATTATTATTGGCTGAAAAAACGCATACAATGTGACGATTTCGTTTTTACACCATCATACTCTAAGTCGGGCTTATTCAGTATATTATTCTTGTCTTAATCTCGTTTCATGCGAGAGTATCGTATTTTGACGTTTTAAATAAACAGAAAAAAAACAGCAACAAATAAATAACCGTTAATCCTAAGCGTAAGTCGGTTTACTGTTACATATTTTGTATTATTTGTACGAGCACATTTAGTCGTGTGCACACATTGTAGGTGTCGGAAATCTTATAAATAAGAACATGGACTATATACATATAATATACAGAACTCATCCGACGATAGTCTTTTACGGTTTGCATTAAAACCGAACACGCTAATGAGATTTGAAAGCTTTTTGATTTTAAACTAATATTTTTTGTTGTATTTTTAATGTATAATTTAATTATTTAATTAATTATAAAATAGTTATATATTTTATTAACGATGTTTCGACATATTCGATTTTTGAAAGAAACCAAATTTCAAATAGGTACCAAATGTGTGGGAAAAACGAAAATAAAAAATTGAATAGAATAATAATTAGGGTGAAATATATTATTATAATAATATTTTTTAGCATACTTTATCATCGACATTTTTTTAACGTTTTTTGAATGTGTTGAATTAGGGCTCGATTTAAAATTTAAACAGTAAGCGGTTTTAAGTTTAGTTTGTTAAATTTAAAATATGTATGGTTCGGATTTGGCTTATCTTCTAAATTCGTATTCGTAATCTATTCGTAACATCAATCATATATTATATACCTACGATTATATCTTAATTTATTTATAGGTATAATATTATATTATATGAAATATGAAATATAGACCAATACATTATGCACACTCCACGAGCGCGTGATATCGCCCCAGTTACGGAATCGTGAATAGGTACGTACCAAATTTCTGAACCTAGAATAATCAGTTTCTTTAAATGTCATATTATAAATCAATAAATATATTAAAATTGACATTATCATAAATTCAATATTATATTAACAGCACGTGATGAATAAATTTGTGGATGCTATGTGAACAATATTAACAATTGAACTGCACGTGACCGCGTCAAGTCAATGAAACAATACGAATCACTAGACACCTACAACAATGATAGTAATAATATAACAGTTATTAGTTTATTACCTATCTTAGACGTACGTGTCTATCTTAGACTTAGAGTGAAGCAGTCTGAAAACAGTATTTTTGCTTAAAAATCAACAACTCTGGTGACAATCAGGAAAAACGTCGGACGTGGCAAGCAAATCATATTAATAGGTACTTATACGTATAATACAATATAAGATTATATCGTACAAGGGTTTCGTATTCTTACGTATAAACTTTGCAATCTTGGAAAATATATAATATAATGTATTAAATTACTAGATGTACTTTTACAGTTTTAAATTAAAGCTGTAATTATTGTTATGGAAAATCGTATTATATTAAATTCGTTTTAACATTTGGTGTGTAATAAAATTAAATATTAAAATATATAGATGTATACAGCTATTATAATATGTCAAAGATATAAAAATAATAACATAACCACAAGAAAATTACACATACATTAATATAATAATATGATAGAGACATTATGTTTTAATATCTATCATCATCATCATCATCATCATCGTCATCTTATTACTATAATGGCATGTTATTGATAAACCAATCACTCGTAAGAAAGTACAGATGTCGGGACTAGGGAGTGTGTAGATACTTACGTATTTATAAGTATAAGTATTTACTGAATTTATAATTGTTGTCGATTGCTATAATATTATACATAAATATCGGTGTGCACGGAATAACAATAACACACACAAACAAGACATAACCGCGATTACTTACATCCCAGTGTATAATAAAATATTAAAAACCATGCTCTAACATCGATTTGAAGCATACATAAACATTTTTTTTCGGTTGATAAGCACGAAACAACTGCCACCAAATTATGACGAAAAAAAAATTGATTACTCTAGATTTTTTTCCTCTGGATGATTTGGGTTGGTTAAGATTTAATTCTTTATGCTACTTCTAATAAGTTATAACTTATAGGAGGATTGGCAAAAACAGTGTCAGGGCCAAACACAGATATTAGGGGATTTGAACTTTGAGTGTGAATGTGTGATAGTCGGGAGCGTCCCGTACAAGATTTAGGTCATATTTTCTTATACACTTTTAATTTCGCGTTATAGTTTATACATAATATTATGTAAAAACGTGGTACTTACAAGCTACACGGAGAAAATTTAAGCACAAATATGATAAATATAATTATAGAATATCAATCTTCCTAAAAATTATAGGTACTTATCGAAGACAGTTACCACCTCTGAGATCAATGATATTAATATACAATCTATCAAGCAATCGTTTAAAGATCTTCTTTCGAACATCTCGGCTGATGAAATTAATTTCAATGACGCCTCCTTAATACCATACTTTCGAGTTTCTATCATATCTCTTCTACTGAACAATCACGGGCAATAATCACGTTCCTCGAAAACGCCTTGAATTACTACAACTATAATATCCAACAACCACATTGAAATTATAATTATGTATAAAACACATATCTTGTCGTTCATTAACATTTCAAACTCCCTAATTTCTATTCCTATCTCACAGAGAGCCAACAAGTCATTCGATTTTGTCCTGCAGGTGGTATTGCCATATTAATTCGTAGACGATTTATACACTACCCCTTATTAACTAAACGTATAAACATTCGTAAAGTATTACTTCGTATAATATCAGTATAATAACGTCCGAATACCCCTCTTCTAACTGATTACTCTGATATTTTTCTAGACATTGCTGGTGATCTGAATAGCAAAAACTATTCATTGAATCAATATTTTTCATTTTTCTCCAACCAAGTGGGTATTCTAATCTCAGCGTACATCTCTACACTCTTGCGCAATATCTAAATAATTTTATCCAACTACCTTACCTTCTAGACACCGCAATAATTAATATAGGATATTAATATCTACTATCTAACAACTCATAAACCAATTTTCAGAGATATCCTTAGACCACACGCAGATTCAACTTTACATCCAGTATAAAAGTTCTCAATGGCTTTTTTCAAGTATGTTCATTCTGGAATTATCTAGAAAAGACAAAATCGATGGCTAAATCGCTATTTTCTTCGTCCTGTTATTTTATAACTATCAACAAATAAACCACAACCCTTAATTGGACCAATCGCAAGAAAGATCTCCAAAGAGCTAGGAAATAATAAACAACTTGGAAACGTAGTCTAAGAACCTAGAGGAAGCGTTGCAGAGATTCCTTATGCAAATCCGATCCTAATTGTCCAATTGTTTAAGTATACAATATAACCTTTTACACGATTACCGTGAAAGCTATAGGAAAACTACAAGGGTTCGATCACCTGCAACGCCAAACATCTAATTAAACTCTTTAAACTTGGTGTAAACCGTCTTCACATACGTCCTCTAGAATATATTCTTATGGGTGATCGACGATCGTAATATCATGCAGTTTGAATCACGGTGACTTCCGTAAATCGCATGATACAATTAACAAAAGTCCAAAATAATTCCCTGCTGTGAACCTTGCAGTGATTTTTTGTTCATGGAATCGTGGGACAAGTTCTGATGAACAAGATTAATTGCTTGATATTATTTTTTTAATCATAGTTAATCTCAAAACACAAATTGAAATTGAAAACGCAGAATGAAATGACACAACTACAGACTTTTTGACATTAAAACTTGGGATTCATCCGTGAGAAACGGTCTCCTTGTCTACATATTTCAAAAGTGTCTGAGCACTAGTCGTAATGGTATATATATTTGATGTGCAACCAGTGCTACCCACGGGACGTGATCACCTCCTGTGATGACGAGGATTCGTGGTGCAT
This sequence comes from Neotoxoptera formosana, assembly GCA_022818045.1. Lineage (NCBI taxonomy): Eukaryota > Metazoa > Arthropoda > Insecta > Hemiptera > Aphididae > Neotoxoptera > Neotoxoptera formosana. Next base: position 41,226,725 of record CM040632.1, on the reverse strand, counting down.
CGTGCATGTCGTACATTCGCTTTACGAAACACGTAATGTCATCTTCTTTTTACCTTAACCCATCCAATAAGCCATATTCTTAAAAGGCATGTCTCATGCTCTATTTTTTTTAGTTTTCGCCCTCTTAATTAATGAGACAATTTAATTAGGTAAACATACACCAAAAGTTTCTTCAACAACTATTCGTTCCAGATTATCACTTTCTCTCTCTCTCTCTTGTTCTCTCTCATACATGTACTTAATATATGCGTATGATGATTGAAACAACATACTTCTAGTTTCTACGCTTTGTGTATATCAACATACGTATGATACGTACCCATAATTGGCATAATTTTCGAAAATAATGCGGTTTATTCTTGCACATATTTTTGTTATTATTGTTATGTATTATAATATTAAATTGCAAACGCGAACCCCGCCGAGATTGGTTTGTATGACGCGTATATTCTTGCCGCGGCTTCCGAGAATATTGCGTCTTTAGATGCACATGCATTTATATAAAAACATTCAAGTACCGCGGGGTCCAGAGATATTACCCTCTTCGCCATTTTCGCGGCTGGCAGTGGCGAGAGCGCGCAGCGGGGTGGAACAGGTTGACCTCGGAATTCCGCGGACGAGAAAAATAAATACAAACAAACAAACGAACCAAAAAAATTTGTACTCACCGCCGCGGAATACACGTCAGTACGTATTTTTCTGTTTTCGTTCGTCGACGATTTTTTGAGGTGGAGGCTGTGGTATCCCGTGATCGGGGATATTATAAATATTGGTGAAGCGATTTATAACCAAGACGTATACCTATATAAAGCAAGTTATTCAATAATAATTATGGAATAATATACTATTATAATATATTATATCATTATTTATCGGCTGTTTGTTTACAAACATTCGTACTTGGTTATATTATAATATATTAATGTATAAATATAAATAAAATATACTTATTACATTTATAAATTACATAATTAAGGGAGGTAGACCTAAATTCGTAGGCGTATACCTATGTATATTTCACTATTGCCCAATGTAAGTATCGTTAGTGCGATACATAATAATATGTAATGAGGTGTTAGTATTTGGTCTTTATAATTATTGAATACATGACCAAAAATTGAAAAATGTATGCCACAAAGAAGCAAATCTGTTTTTTTTAACATGATTTTCCAAACCAGACAATGCCAAACTATAGTAGTAAAAAAATATGTAAACATCACGCTCACAAATATACGAAGAAAATATTTAAATACCTACTATTAAGATTCGCATCTCTATCCGACTCCCGGCGGATGACTGGAGCAGCAAAATACTGTACTAATGCGAAAACGTTAAAAAAAAATGCACAATTGTTAAAACAAGTTTTATTACATGGATATTTCGGTTTTCGTTCAACGTGCCATGATTATACGTACGTCTGACCAAAATTTGAATAATAGCAACAATCGAACGTACTTTGCTTAATACGTTATACGCAAGAGATGGGTATCCCTAAGAGGTGGCAATGGGTTGGTATGCCGCCGCCACCATACACGCCAGTGACGAATCCACTGCCGGTTACGACGAGCATAACATTATTAAAACTACCCATAACGACGAATTCTTCGGTCGGTGTAAAATCGACGTGAAAAAATGGCGTTTTTTTTATTTCGGTAATTTTTCGTACCCGCGCCACCTGCCTGCGCACATATATAATATATCATCGCGGTACAGGTAAATAAATACGTGGAGGTATACGTGTATGTATAATATATTTTTATAATATTATATACGAGAGAACGCTATCCTATCCCGCGCCGCCTATTGTCCGGCGGCGGCGGCGGCGGCACCAGTCGGTCCCATGGGGTGCCCGGATGAAGGATTATATTATTATATACACGCCCGCCGAGCGTCGCGCGATTCAACCGGTTCCAACCCCCGCCCGCCCGCGACCGCCGCCCGACACACCGACATAAACCCCTCGCAGTACTCTACGGCGCGTATATTATAAGCGTCTAATAATAATAATAATAATAATAATAATAATATGAACCCGGGGATTCGGTGGCGATACGTAAATACAATATATAATAATAATAATACACGATATATACCTAGGTAGTGAAAAGGGGGACGAAAACCTCATCGCCCGTACACACCATATTATACTATATATTATATATATATATGTATATTATTTCCCAGAAGCGTAAAACTTATATGTCGAACCGTATGTGAGTATAATATATATATATTATTATATGTATATTGTATATATGTGATGTACAATAGGAATTCCGTCCCGTCGCCGCACCGCTTCCACCCCCGCCCGCGCGCAGACCACACCGACCCGCCGACGGTGGTATTTCATCGGAAGACGCACACGCACGCGTAGATACACACATTACACACACTGCGCGTACGTATTATCGTTGAAATTTATATTTTATGTTCTGTGTGTGTGTGCGACGATATTATACGTCGACGGAATACAACGCGCCCTTTTATTTCTCGTTTCTTATTATTCTTCCTCTTATTCTTTCTCTCGTCCGTTCGTTCTCCGGAATATTTGTCGCCACACACAATATACGCACCATTGTAGCGTGCGTACTGCAGTGTGTCTCACGGCGTGCGTGTACCTACATAAAAGAAACATATTATATTATGTTATTATTATTGTAGTGCCGTACGAAATGATATGCACCGGAAACGGTACGACCGGTAATGGAATTTACTCGAACCGGAGTAGGCGGAAGAGGAGCACCACAGTCGTGTGGCCAAAGTCCAAGTGTTTGTTATTTCTCTCTCTCTCTCTCTCTCTCCCCCGACGCATTCGCCCGAACAAAAGCAAAGCGCGCGAGAGTGTGTGTGCGTGTGTGTGTGTGTGTGTGTGTGTGTGTGTGTGTGTGGCCGGACGCCAGGGCATTCCAATACTTCCGCAACGCCACTAACGCCGTCCGATTTACGTTTGTGTGATCTACATTTCTTGTGTACGATATTATTTTTGGTCCTACGAACCTTGGCCGCTCGAGTAGTATACGGCTATTACTACTACTACTACTACTACTACTACTACTACTACTACTACTACTACTAAGTACTACTGTCTACTACTACTATTACTGTCTACTATACTATATTACTAGCAGTAGTACAACAACTGTGACTTTACTACTACAGATCGAACGGTTGATTATTTTTATTTTTTTGCAATTCTATTCTTACTTCTACCCCACTCGCGTCATAGCGGTCGGTTGATTATTCCGTCTCTTTCGTATTCTCAATACCTTATACACACTTAATATGTGTTTGCACGATCGTTGCAAATCCATAGCGTAAATATAAACCTATATATATATGTCATATACGTACCTATTCCTGTAACACATAATGATCCATGTATCTGCACGTCACTGTGTGTGTGTGTGTGTGCGAGCAGCTACCTTTCCCCGCCAGACACGATCAATCGGACGATACACATTTGCTGATTATTTTCACGATATAGACGCACTCTGTAAGGCAATACGCTCGGACAATAATGAGCTCTACTTTTGGACGAAACCAGTAAAACGACCGATGCTGCAATGTGTTTAAACGTACACATAGTTCTCCGGATCAGCAAAACGCTACAAACTCTAATAGTAAATCACTCTTGGACGAAATCCTTTCTTTCGTCGGCCCAAGATAATACTCATAATATCGCACGCGCTGGAAAATGCACTCACCGTAGGCATAATATATTTAGCTCGTCGTGACATTCGAGATATTATATTTTAAGCGAGAAATATTAAATATGAGTGTTCACTCTCAGAGTAAATATATAATTTAATAAATTGGTATATATGGTCGGCTTAAAGCAAAAACTCATTAATGGCGAAATTTTTATTTTTTTATTTTTTATTATGCCATCCTGTTGGTTAACTTGAAATCGATAATTTGTGTAGAGGCACTTTATTGGTTAAAACCTGTTTTTTTTGGTTTTTTCAAAATGTACTCTCCGTGTTAAATGCAGTTTTTAGAACAAAAAAGAATTTACTTAATATTACTGTTATGCCATTAGTGAGTTTTTGTTTTAAGCCGACGATTAATACGCTCACCTATATTCCCCATAATATACTACGATGATTAAAATACGATTCGTACTGCATATAAAATGATGTCTGTGAGTTGTGACTGCGTATTCAACATTATACCGAGCAGTTCACCGTTAGATGCCGATTTCGACTTCAATCAGTTCTCAAAAAACGTACACAATCGAAACGAACCACATGTGTTCTAGAAAAACGTGTAAAAAGTAAAAACGACAAACTCGTGCAGTAAAAAGTATAATCGTTTACTGCTGCAGTAGTGCAGTTGTTATCGCGATCACTTATGGTACATATATGGATATTAACGTCACTATAACATTACTACAGCACTACACTATAATAATGACACTATACGTATATATTATAAACATTTACTTACCTGCGCGCCCGACCCACGACAATGTAAAAGTAAAAACAACACTTGTCGATAATAATAATTCGAGCATTTTTTATGATACTCGGTACTTAAAACAAAATAATCGCGGTTTTTTGTAGGATTTACTGCAACGTTTACTGCAACACATTGTACCTATACCTAACATAATATTATAAATCTATCTGCAGGGAAGCGGACACTTCAAATTTCAACCACACCGTAATCGAATAATACGTCATCAGAATACTGAATGACTTGGCTAGTTGAAAGTGAAGTAAATCATAATGCATTACTTCTGGTAGTCGTATAATACGTTTAGATTACTATTGGCTAATATAAGTACTAATATCAATGTGCGATTGTGCGTACACATATATATAATTAAATTGTACAAACAACAATCGACATTCTTGATATAAATTTTGTATAGATTTTCTGTGTTCTAAAGCTTTAACTCTAACAAAGAAAAATAATGATTTAAAAACAAATTGACTGTACCTAAAATCGATACAGATAAACGTTACATCGACACGATACATACGACAGAATAATATCAATATGGGTCCAAAATAATATTTCTTACTATATATCAAAATGTTGACGATATTAAATAATACAAAGCTGGAACGTGTTCAATTATAAATAATGATTATCAAAATAAAAAACTTGGCAATATTATCTTGACCCAAAAAATAATAATTAAAATTATAATTCTTTCAAAGTATTAAGCTGAGCTATCATCACTGACGTAGTGCAGACTCAAAAGATTAATTTTGCATTCGATGCCATAATACTACTTATTAGTTGTTACTTATCAAGATTACATATTTTTAAAACAATTCACAGTTTACATGTAATGATTTGAACTCAATTAGATAAATACAGTATGATAAACACTAAAATATTTATTGGAATAATAAACCGTTTATTGGAAATACTATAAGCAAAGGGAATATTAAAAATTCAGTATTTTAATATCTATTAAATTACATCTATACATAATTATATTTTTAATGATTGCATAATTTAAATTAAATGAAAATTGTTTTCAAACAGGCAAGTGTGGAAAGGTGTTTTAGTCATTCATAATATATTCATATGTAAAATTATAATTATTACCTATTTACAATTTAATATGATCATTAAATTAATTATAAATATAATAAATTAATTGAGATTTACAAAAATGGATTGTAAAAAGTAAGACGTTGTACAACAAAATTTGAAATTTAATAAGAGACGCTACACTAGCATTTATTTCTCCAACTTTCAATTCTTTAAAAAAAGTTTTTTGTACTGATCACTGAACAGAGACAATTTAATAGCGATGTTACGTCTTATAAATGATATCAACAATACTTAAATGGACAAAAATGGGCAAACGTTTGTAACATGAACTAGAATGTCATCTAAAATCCTGTTAAATGAAAATGAAAACGTGAAAACCATTTGTAGTTTAAGAAAATTGAAAACATAGAAATGATTATTATTATTATAAATCGACAAAAACGAGAACAGAAATATCAAAACCACATAATATTTAATATTACTTCAAAAATTATGTACCCACTACAACAATTTTATATTATAAATATATATTTTATGTTTATATTATTTATAACTACGTCTAAACCTATAATGGTGTAGTAAAGTTGTTGAAAATATAATATAGTTCGTTTTAGAAAGACAATAAAGATCTAGTATATTATGATGATGACATCTGTAAACTATTGTCGGTCGGTATGTTGAAATGTATCATATTATTTTACCATTAGCTTATGCTTACATAGCGTAGTCCGATAAAAAACTATTAACGAGAATAAAATAAGTAAAAATGTGAGTACAACAATAATATCCGTTGTTTTTTCGATTTCAATTTTGTTTAATTATCACATTATTAGGATCAACGACCCACACACAGACAACGATTATGTTACAATATTCTTTCATTTTTTTTTTTTAAATTGAGTTTATCGATTTCGAATTATGTACAACTATACCATATGATTTATAATATACCAATGTTGACGACGTTATAATAAACGTCTACTTATAACACGCGATCATGCGATCGATATTATTAATTATTATAAATAGTTGACCGTGGAGTCCCTTATAAGGAAAACAAGACGTACCTACTGAAGACTATTTCTTCCTCAAGTCTAACATCACTGATCCGCGTACATGCAGTTGGGCAAAAAAAAACTTTAAAACATGATCCGTGGATGATTATTATTCTTTTTCACTGCTTTATGAACACAATATACTTAGAAAAACGATATTATAAAATATGTATTATGACGTATTCTTTCCTCTTGGAACATCAAAACCTAAAGTCACTATACGAGTTAGTTTTTAGCATTCCTACTGATCGCACTGCAATAATATCAATTACAAGAATTATATAATACAAATAAATAGTGTGATGGGCATCAGGTGACCATGCCCCTCCCCCCTTGTAAACAATACTAAAGGTAGTTGAAAATATTATTACTTTTACTTTTTAACTAACATAACTATATTTATAAGTTATACACGTGGTTAAAATTAAAAATTAATTTAATATTATTTCGCTTCATCGCACTCTACGAGCAGGTATTCAATGATTTATAAAAATAATAAACCCATACATATATTTTTTAATTTAATAATTTAGAAAACACAAGCATTTATAATGCCTAACCTCTACATAAAAATGAGATAAACCTATATAAAACAAAATGGTTAGTTATTATTTTAAAAAAAATTGAATATTTCACAATTACTATGTGTGAATAGAAAAACTAACTTTGTTTTAACTGATTTAAATTAGTATTTTTCTCCATATTAACTTTAAACCATTGAAGTATATGTATATATCTGTATTATTTGTTTACTTTTAACTTATAGCTTTGTGTTTTTAACATTGACTTAGCTTAATCTTTTTTTTCACTTACTAGCCCACTTTCATAGAATAATAGTTAACTCTCACTAATGCGTTATCGGTCGGTGGCAAATACACTCTGTATAAACGGCATCGACATTGTGTTATCGAAACACTTATTAAACCAACATAAATATATAGGTACATAATAATTGTTATTTCAGGTCGTAGGTATAAAAATAATAACAATTAGCTATTATAATACTTTAATCGCGATGTAAAAAACGACGGCCGATAAAAAAAAAAAAAACGATACGATACAAAAATACGCCTAATAATATACTTCTCCGAAGTGCGTTTCACAACAACTTCAAAAACTTAATCCGCGGTGCGACCACGCCAAAGAAACTACGGCTGGATATTCGAGACGACGAGTGGGTATAATATAATAATAATATATTGTTATAATTTGCTCATCGTTGAAATATAATATTATCACCACGAAACAATAATATTATATCAGTAAACACTGACTCGACAATCGACCGCGTGTCATATTTTGCTATAATATAATATTATAATAATAATATAATATGGTCGATGATAATAATTAATAACTTTTGTCGTCGTTTTCGAAGTTGCAAAATAAAAACGTCATATTGTAATGTCGCGACTGCTTGAACAGGAATAACACGTTATTATCTACTGAGACAGTTCTGTAGAGCATTATCATCGTGTAGGGCCGAAGTCCCGTCGCTGCAGTGAACGATTTCTCGGTTTTGGAAACGTGTCGAGGTACAGCGAGAGAAATAAACGAGTAATACGCGATAATGGCAGACGTCCGTTTGACGAAATTCACATTTCATTTTATAAAATTTAAAAATAAAGAGAGAAGAGTACTATCCCCAAACCCCTTATATATGAAAAAACGTTTGATTTATGTACTCGCGATGTATATAAATTCAGCGGTAATCAATAAAAAACAAGTTGAAAAACATATTTTTTAAAAATCAAGAATAAAAATATTAAAATACCTATACGAGATATTATTTAAATCACACTTTTTGTAATGTTTTTATTTTCCCATAATAAAATACAACTTATTGGGATAAATTATTGCAGGGCACATGTATTTCTCTAATAAATTAATAAATAAATATGGAGAAAAATAAGTTTTTATTACTGGAAATTCCTTGCGGAGACCTTTCCAATTTATCATACTTTGTTTCATTTTTTATCTTTATTTGTGTTATTATTTGACCGAATAATATGATAGCCACTAATGTGTTGAAAAATTGTTTTCCCCGACCAGATGGTGTTAATTTTTAAAATTTAAATGTTTAAATCCAATGTTGGTAGTAAAAATATAGGTTTTGAAGGATAGACTTATATATAATCTAAAAGTACAATAGAGTACAAACTGTTTAACTTGGAAATGTTCCACAAAAATACAATTAATTGTCCTGGAATACTAAGGACTACAGTATTTTGAAAAACTGACCCTTCCGTGTCGTCAGAACATGTCCCGTTGTTCTCTATTTCCTTCGTTTGTTCTTTTTTCCTTATTCTTTTTCCTTGGTCTTTTTTTTCTGAGATTCGAATGCAGAATTCGAGTTCCGGGGTGACTGACGCGTTTAAATGTCCGAGTGTGTAATCACTAATAAATAATTATCACTCCGCTCAAACATACGTAAGTCGGTGTGCAAGCAGCTCGATAGGTAGTGCTCTAAAATCCATCACACTGTACAAAACGTTTGTCACAAAAATAGTATGCATGTAGCGTACCTATATCGGTACATATTGGTAAATAATTGTAAGATGAGACAGTTTTTGGCAGGACGTTCGCGGTTATCGAGTGTTTAGATATGACCGAACGGAATTGTATTACACGCTGTTGTGATTATATTATTACCCATTACCATAACAAAAATAATACGTAATATAGGTACGTATTTTATATATATATTATATATAGCCCATAAAATCCTTCCGACGTGACTGGTTACGGAGCGGCGGCGGCGCCGACGCAATTTCAACAACTACAGTTCCGATTATGTAAAACTGCGCTACAGTTACACCGGCGGCCGGTAGGAAGGTTTAATAATAATGTACATTATAAAGGTATATAATATTATTTTTATTGTGGCCGTGTTGTAATAACTGGGGCGATTATGCAACACGACCGGTGTGCGCCGGCAACGTTTTCTGACCGGGGCCGGGCGGCGACCCGCGCGTTCGACGCATTTACACGGTCCGACTAAAGTCAACTTTGGGATCCGTCCAACGACTTATGTACTGCGGCACAGTATATAATATAATACACGCGCGCACACACACACACACACGTAAATATATATATATATATGTATATATATATACACGCACACGGGTAAGTATAATATATATTATATGGGTACATAGACGTTATAATAGGAGGTTACACACGGCGTGATTTTGCAATCATTGTTCCAACGCCCCGACTACGGGTTTTTGCCGTATCCCGTCTCGGCCTCTTACAATATATACGACGTACCTACCTATAGCTAGTAGGTATATACCTAATACGAAAATATTATGTCATCACGACGTGTTCCGTTCACCGCACCGGATCGGAATACGATTTTT